>VXBA01002161.1:44251-149251 GCA_013399895.1 Serilophus lunatus | reverse complement strand
TAATAGTCTGATCCCCTTCTTTTGTTTTGGTTTGGTTTTTGGTTTTTTTTTTTTCCTTTACCCTTTCTTCCGTGGCTAAAGAGATCCAGTTCCACCCTTGCCAGTACAGCACGCACTGGGATCAGTCCAGCTGAAACAGCTGGGCCTGAATGTTGAATTCCTGGGAATGGGAGGTGACCCCATTTTATCCATATGTACGGCTCTGGCTGAAAACCAAGCTGCTGGCTGCAATTTTCTCTGCAAGGAGAAAATGGAGGTAGTCTTGTGCCTCCTGGAATCAGGGTCAGTTATTTGGACAACTGCAAGGATCCTTGGCTTTCCCCAGGAGCAGGGAAGGTGATGGCCTCCCACCTGGCCTCACCTGGTCCCGTGATGGAGTGGGTTGGATGGGGCTGGTGCTTCCCCACGGGCACAGCAAGGGGACAGGCTCCGGCCTGTTCTCCTCTCTGTGGCCATTGCAGAGCTCCAGGAGTCACTCCAGAGCACACATCTGCAGGACTGTAACAAACACCAAGAGACCACATTGACAGCTGGCGTAAAACTGCTGGGCAGAGTTGGGTTTGTTAACTGAGGGACGCCCCAGCTGAGGATCCGGCCTGGTGGAGCTGGCCAGGGCATGCCTTTGGTAGGAAATCACGGCTCATCAAGCACATTAGGACTGGGATGGCAGAGCCTTAGTGGTGTGAGAGGAGAGGCCACGAGTCTGGTTTAGGGGAGTCACCTCGGTGGGAGGTGTTTTGTTTCCCTCGTGCTGGTCTGTGGAGGAGGAATCACCTCGTTCATGTTCCAGCTGAGTCATCCCCTTGTTTTTCCAAAGCTTGAGCTGATCTTTGATCTGGCCAAGATAAATGTTAACTGTACCTGGAATTGCTGTATTTTTATCTAGAAAAATATGAAAACAGGGCTTAAATTTGAGAGAGGCCATAGCGTGTGTGTGTATGTGCTTGTACAGGTGCGTGTGTACCTGCAGGGTGTAGCAGAGGGGAGTGCATGCTGTACTTAGAGGAACTGAAAGATATTCCTGTGTGTGGCTTAAGAGAAAATGAATCATTTCTCAGGGGGGACAGAGTGAGGGAAGAGAGGAAACAATTGCAATAGGCCAGCAGAGCAGAGCCTGAGGTGCTGGTAAACTGAAGCCTTTTGGAAAGAGGAAGCACACACAGAGTGCCTGTGTCAGTGAGATGTGCCAGGCCCAGCAGCATGGGGAGCCATCTGAATGTGTTTCAGGACAGAACGTTGTGAAAAAATAGAGCGAGCAGCAGAGCAGATGATGTCCAAGGGCAGGATCTCTGGGTGACTCAGCAGCCCGGCCGATGCCGCAGCCTGTGCAGAGCAGTGGGCCCGCACCCAGAGCCCTGCTTTCCAAAGGCCTTGGTTTGCCTGGCCCTGCCGGGGAGCTGCAGTCACTGCTGGAACATCTGTGTTTATTTTGCATGACAGACTTGTTCCTGGGCTCTGACAAAACGCGTGCTGGTCTGGGAGCAGGGTTTGGGCTCCTGGGCAGGGCTGTGCCGGAGCGTGCGGCTGGCCCCGCGCTGCTCTGTGATACATATTACATGACTTCATCCATACTTAATGACAAGTGCACTATATTTTTAATCTTTATAGCTTTATTGTGTGCAAGTGGTTTTAATAATTGGTGCTGCAGGATGGTTGCTTCCCAGAATTACCCTGCAAAATTGCTGTGTTCTCAGCCTTCAGTCGCACAGGTTGTAAATTATAAACTTGGGTAGAAATAAACTTGGCTTCCTCTCCTTGCTCTGTGGAGATGCCAACCTGTAACAACAGCACAAAGATACGTTCTGGCAAAAATTCCTCCCTGAAGCTCTTCTCGTCCTGTCTGCACAGCCTGTGGGGGGAAGGAGGCCCTCTGGTACCCCTGGCTTGTGCTTCACATCTCCAGCTGTGAGCAGGGAAATAAGAGCAAGGAAGCAGGGATGGTGATTAGGGGCTTGGGGGCTCCCTGAACCCCCCGACTCCTCCGGGACATTTGTTGGTCTTCTTCCCATGCAGAGCACGGGCACTTCTGCCAGAAGAGTGATAAACAAGGCTGGTAGTGTCCAAATGCCTCTGTTGGTGGCCAGAGCCTGCACATCCCTGCTCTGGGACGCTGGAACTGGGTTGGACACGGCTTGCGATGGGTCACACCCTCAGCATCTCGTGTGGGCTCTGAGCTCTCCCGTTCTCTCTTCCCATCCTGCTGCCTGGCTGCTCTGAGGCTGGGCTTGGGATACTGCTCACCGGCACAGGACAAATATTGTAAACAAGCCTGGGGCAAACAGTGATTTTTTTTATTTAAAAAATAAAAAAAAAAAATCAGAACTGGGTGAAGGTTTTCTGGAGGCTTCCTCCTTCGGCTGCTTTGTGCAGTTTGGCATTTCCCCAGCAGGATGCTGACAGCGAGTGCCTCCCCTTGGCCCAGCACTGGGGTAAGGAGGGGTGGCCGCATCCCTCCGCTGCCTCCCACGCTGCCGCGGCTCCCGCTTCCCAGCCCGCGGAGCTGCTGCTGGCCACTGGGGCAGCCCCCTGCGGGGCAGCTCTCCAGCCTGGCCGTTTGTACCCAAAGCCCTGCGCTCAGGCAGTGCCCAGCATCCCGAGGAGCGCTGTAGGGACGGTAAACAACCGGCCTCTCTCCGGAGGCAGCAGAGCTGGGATGGCCTCAGGTAACAGCAGCTCCTTTGATCGCGCCTGTTGCCTTCGGCCTCCAGCTGCTGGCGGCGTTCTGCTGTCTCTGAAACCCTGTTCACCCGTGGGCAATATCCACCTGCTGCAGTCCTGAGAGCCAGGCAGGGGATGCGAAATGTGCTGCTGGGGTGCCTGCAGGAGTTGCTGGAATAGCTGATGATCGGCCTCCAGGAAGCTGGGAGTCTGGGCTGGGGGTGCCGAGGGTCAGGCAGCGCTTCCAGCACCACGCAGCCTGGGGAGCCAAGGAGTGCTCAGATGGGGACAAACTCGAGCTCTGCCAGCCAGCTCTGCTGTAGAACAACACAGAAATCTCCCTTGAATTACTGAGTTGCTTTTTAATCTTCTTTTGGCCTGGAATGAAGCTCTGCATCATCGTCAGTGACGTTTCAAGCCTTACATTGACACAGTGAGGTGTTACTACCTGCAGCCAGATGAAAAGACACAATTCATAACAAATGAATTACAGGATGATTTATACTTCTTTCCTTCACACAGAAACACTGAAGACACATGAGGTTCTTAACAAAAATATGTCTGATTCCTTAGGAAATACGGGATACAAACAGTTCTCAGCCATGTCAATTCTTCTGAGCTTTTCAATGCCAGCATCTGCTTTTCATGCCTCCCTCTGTGTGTGGGTATGGTAAACCTCTGATTGCTGGGCAGTACTGGCTTTGCAGATGGCTGTGCCTTTCCAGGGTGCCTGTCCTCTGTGGATAGAAGTGAAGTAAAGCTATTGGAGAATATTTATTGTTTGACCAGGTGCTTCAGCAAGGGTTTAACTTGTGTCGGTGGACTCAGGCATGCATTTGAAGTGATTTTAGAACGGGACTGTTAATGACCTGTTGAAAGGCAAGCACTGGTCATAACCCAGGCTGTAATTCATTGGCTTTATTCTCCTGGTGTGTTTGGAGGCTGCTGAGGGCAGGGCTTCTGCAAACAGCAAGGTGAGGAGCTCACTCTGCAGGGTCTTCTGGCTGTGGAACCTGCCGTGGCAGACAGGTGGAAGCAGAGAAGGGGGTTCCTGGAGCTGTGGAAAGAGAACTCCCATGCTGCCCGTGGTGGGTTACAATTCGTTGTTCCAATTAGTACAGAAGGTTAAAGTGCAGTTGCATTTCTCGTGGAATGAAAGCTTTTTGATCGTGAAATGTTTGAGAATTTTTCTGTGGCTTGGCTAACTCTGCACATTCCTTTCGCAGGGAAAATTGCAGAACCTCCTGGCCCAGCTGCCTCCTCTGGATCTCTGGTGACCCGGCACAGCCACAGTGGGACCTCCCAGGTGACAACCATGAGGTGCAGCACGAGGTGAAGGCTAAGGTAAGGGGGTATTCCAGCCTTATTTACACACTTACCGCATTAAAAAACACCTTAACACCGAACAAAACACACAAATGGACACACTAACACTGAGCGAAGCCCAGGAAAAGACACATTAACACTGAATAAAGCACACAAACAGATGCAGGCACTGTGACTCCAAATGCATTTCGGGACATCCATGTTCCCTCCGGCGGCTGGAACAGCGATCCTGTTTGAGCAGCACTGGGCTGAGGAAATTAAGGTAAGAGAGGGGGGGATTAAAACAAAAAGAAAGCAGCTTTTTTCGTGCTTTTGTTGTCTCCTTTTGGATGCTGTGAGTTCCATTTTGCTTTGTGTCTGGTGCCAATTCTGCCAAGCACTGTTTCATTGTGAGCACTTGTCGCAACGTGTGTGATTTCTAGATGATGGTGTCCAATTTGTTTCAGTTAACATATTTGTGGGCAAAAGGTTCCCTTCAGCTGTGTGGTCAAGACCACCTGATTTGATGAAGACTTTGTATGAGGTTTAGCGTACCTCGTGTGGAGCACGTCGCGGGTGCTGGGCTGGGTGGGGGGTGCCTGTGCCCACGTGGCACTCACAGCCCTGCTGTGCCTCATGCTGTGCTTGGCCAAGAGCTGCTCACACGGGGGGCTTTGAGGGAGTTCTCCTCACTAATTAGTCATCCTGTCTGCAACAAATAAGATTATCACTGTTTTTGATTGAAATTTAAAATCCTGATATGGCTGTGACTGATGGAGGGTTGGATAGTCCTTGCTTCCAGTGTTCAGGCGTTCACTTTCACACAAGCTGCTCCACGTTAATGGTGTGTGTGTCTGGCTCCCCTGAGACCAGCTGCAGTGCCTGTTTTCACCAGTGCTCAGTGCTCCTGGAGCTTGGAACTGGTGACACAGGGGAAGCTTGGACCCACACCCCAGTCTGTGTTAGTGTTTCTGAAATCCTTGTGGGTACAGAGTCTGGGAAGTGAAACCTTGGGAAAGAGCTGGTGGTGTTACTGAGGTGCTGGTTCTTAAGTGGTGTCCAGAGCGACATGAGAATTGTACAGGTAAGAGTTTGAGGTGCCTCAGTGCTGGGCAGAGGACAGGGATGGGCAGGTGTGGGGCAGGGCTGCAGCCTGAGCAGGGCTGTTGGGTGTCACCGGTGACAAACCAGGGCTCACAGCTGGTCTGGGGCATGTGCCACCTTAGACACAGCTGTCGTGTCTCATTGTCCCTTTGCAAAAAGCACAGAGAGAGGTAAAACTGTACAGGGTCCCTCATAAAGGGAAGTGCATCAGCTCACCCCCTAAGGCAGGTGCAAGAGGAATCTCACCCCAAATACTAAGACACCACGAAATGTCATACTTAGCACATTTCTCCTCTGATAGAATGCAAATTAGGTAATAGTTTCCAGTGACCAAAAATGTACTAAAGCATGATTTGAGCAGGAAGGAAGCCACCAGCAGTGCTGCCACCTCTTTGACAGCTCTTCTAATCACCATCGCTTTATCAAGAAGTGTTAAGTTGTATTTTTTTATTGATATTTAAGAATAAATCCTTACAACATCATCTCTATAAAAGGTTCATCACAGACCAAATACCACTCTAACCTTTTAAGCTTCTACAGTAAAAACTGTCGTCTTTATTTATCTAAGTTTGGGAGAGATACAAATGTAATCATAACCCCCAAGGCAAAATTTTATGGCAGTTTTCAGAACTCCTCTCTATAAAAACTACTCAAACCTCCCAACATAAAAGCTCCCAATAAAATTTGCTTTAGATCCTAGCCATAAAACATGAATTTCTTTCCCTGGTCCTGGAGCTACAGGTGCCCAATTGCCAGCTCTGGTTGCCACTGGCTCCCACAGAGGTGCCAGGTGCTGAGCACCTGCTGGATCCGGGGGGGAAGGAGGTGGGTGCTGCACCCCAAGCACAGTCCATGGGCACCTGGTGCCTCGGCAGGGACTCGACACCCATGGCTGGTGGTGAGTGAGGGCACAGGAGATGTGGTTAGACCATGGCTGGAGCAATTCTGCTCTGATAAGGAGGAAAATCTTTGGATGTGCAAATAATCATGTGATAAAAATAGCTGGTGGCTGAAGTAGAACATTTCAGTCAGGCAGTAACGTAGAACATGGGATTCTTCTCCTCTTGGACACTGGGGATCTGCACCCCCTTGCAAGACTGATGGCCCTCTGGGTCTTACTCTGGTGACACAGGAATCCATGCATTAGTCCTTTCTTTAATGAAAGGTTCCTTTCTGTAGAAGCTGCTTATTTGCATGCACAGTATTAGCAGCAGGTAGAAAATTCTCAGCTGAGAACCCCAATCCACACCCGTGCGCTGCGAGGTTGGACTGCGCAGGAGGGAGCCAGGCTGCCCGTGTTCTTGAAATGCAGTGCAGGAGTAAATCTCTGACAATTGGGGTTTTAGCAGATTCCTGGCAACTAAAGGCTCATGCTTTATCAGCCTAGATTAATTTGCTTTGACCATACACAGTGGATTAATCCCTAGAATTCACTCCGGATGGTTTCTGTTGAGAGACCTGAGCCTGTTCTTCTGGCTGCAACTAGAAGAAAAGTGAACGTAGCACAAAGCTGCTGCTGGTGAAGGAGAGCAGAGACAACTCCCAGGTGGTGTGTTCTGTAGGCTGAAAGAAAAGCACAGCTGCCTTGTTTGGAGTACAGGCCTCAAAGCATTCCAGAAATGTTGTGATAAGTTAAGAACAACTTAGTGTAAAACTGTGCTTGCATGGAAGTACTTTTCTAAGGCAAAAGTACTAGGATGTTTTTTCCTGAAGCTGCTTTCTTTGGGGACTGCAGGAGCCTGGAGGTGACCCAGAAAGCCTCCAGCTGGTGGCCCACGTCTTGTGTTAGCAGGACTTGGCCTTGCTTGTCATTCCAAGCGCCCGTGGCATGAAGTGGTGGCTGGTCTCAGCTGATGGTCCTTGTGAGGAGGGTGGGAGGGAGCCCACAGCCCACATCTGTTGGGGGGCTTCCTGTACACCAGTGAGAGCTTTCTGCTCCTGACTCCATGGGCCCTTCTGCAGAGACACTATTGGGAGGGAGCTCTTGGATTGCCAGGGCAGGGGCAGTCAGGGGAATCGTGTGCATCCAGTGGTTGCATAACACGTGTGTAATAAAAGCTATGATTCATGACAGGGCTTTTCTGTTTATCTTAAAGTGGACTTTAATTACAACTGTGCCTTCTCGTTTGTGTGTGGTGTAAGGAATTGGCTCTGGGAGCATTCCCAAGCCAGCTGTTAGTACTGTGTTACTATCTCCTTGTCTTTCTGCATACTCCTATCTGATGGGTCTGTGATTATTGATTTACTGCTTTTTGGGCACTGTCTGACACAGGAATTTCTTCCCCATGCCCATCCCCCATGCCCCAGTTAAAAAGCTGCCTTTAAGAGTAAACTTTTGGGTGTGTTCATGAAAAAGGGTCAGTGAAAGAGGGGTTTTTCCATGGCTAGAGGGCATGGGCAAAATGGTACCTTCTGTGGCTATATGGTCAAAACTGCATGGCAGCCACCAGCTCTTCCCTGCCTTCCTTCTTCCTGACAGTCCTGAGGGAGCCCAAAGCACAAGAGTATCCCCCGAGTCCTAAATGGCCTTCAACATTCATGTCCTGATGAAGCCAAGTTAAAAATCTGTGCTAAATTAATGAGATTGTTCCTTGTCGTGGCAACCATCCTTACACTCACTCCCTCTTATGGCACGTTTTAATTATTGTTACTAATGATAGAGGGTTTGGGTCACTGCTTTTGGAAAGGAGCAAGCCAGAAAACTCTTCTCCTAGAAACAGGCATCCTGAGCTCATAAGGCTCCGAGGGGACAGGAGAGAGAAGGGGGTGTTGGCAGGTGCAGTATGGGGACACAGGTCTGTGTTGACTCTGTGTTTTGTTGAAAAACAGAGCCCTTCGTTCCCCGTGCCTTTGTATCTATTCTCTCTCACCAGCTCCAAAGGCACTTCATTTTCCCTCAGTTTTGGCACAGGATCAGAGGGTGGCTCTCAGTCTCTGATGTAAATAAAATAGTCATGATTCGAGGCAGTGCTGGTTGTATTATTCATCTCTTCTGGCAAAACAAATGTTGATCTTATAATATGGCCATTAATATTTTGATAAAGTAGTGAAGCCACCTGGATTTTTGGGCAGAGCTAGGCTGCTGGGTGAGATGCCTGTGAGCTCACAGACCCAGGTGAGGAAACCCAGCAATGGCAAGTGGGTTCACAGTGGCATTCCCAGCCTGGGAGGTGGGACTGCAGGATTGTCACCATCCCGTGTGTCCTGTTCAGTTCTCAATCCCCATGCTCCTAGGCAGAAACTGGCCCTAATGGTTTGGGTTTGTTTTATGAAAATGAGCATGTTTGTAGCAGAGAGCAAGATGGGTGACTCCTGACAAGATTAGGGGAGGGAGGAAGGTGTTCATAGTTTCCTCTGTGCTTGCACTGAGCAGAGGTTTCTGTGTGAGACTCCCGGAGCAATTGATGGCCTGAGCTCCCCGTATCTCTCAGCCTCACACGAGGCTGTCAGGCACCTTTTGTGAAGGCTTGACAGCATCATCAATACCAGCATTAGAGCTCCTTGTGCAGCTTATAAGCACAGGATGGGCGTGATGGATACAGAGCCATGTGAGAAATTGGGCAAGGTCACTGCCATTTTTTTCCTGGCTTTCAAAAGGCCGTGTGTGCTTCCTTGACTCCTCACACAGGGACATGAATTCATTGGTACTGCTGCAACTCAGTGGGCAGGATGAGTAAAGAACCCCCAGGGCTGGCTCTGTCTTCCTGGTGGATTGGGGTGGGTACAAAGAGAGCTGGTGGACACGTGGGGTATCAGGACAGGGGTGTAGGGATCCCCTCTGAAGGCCCATCTCTGTGGACAGACACTCCATGTGAAGTGGAACAGTCTGACAAATTGCAGAAATTGGGCTGTTCTGCCTGTTCTCTGATCTCCAGTTTCATTTTCCTTTGCTGCTGCCGCCTCTGGCTGTGGGAGCAGAAAATGAACCTTCCCCAGATGTTACCATATCAACACTTGGTGCTGGATGAGCTTGTGCAGCTCATCAAGATCTTCATACTGTCCTCAGAGCTTGGCTGCAGCTTGAGGAGATGGGCTGTGTGGGTGCTGGGTGAGGGGCTGTGCCAGTCCAGCCCCTGGCAGTGGCACTGTGGGAGCGGGGGGCAGCAGGAATGGGACAAGCAACCATATTGCTACTCCCAGAGTCTCTGTGTCTCCCTCACTGCTTCAGCTGGGAAATAATCTGTACCAGACTTGTTTCCTGGCACCAGTCAGCTCCCTCAGTGCCAGCTCTGATGTGTAGGCTGGCACATTGCAGGAATGGGGGGTGGGTGGGGGGAAGCAGTGGAAACAGTCCTGCCTCCATTGCCTCTGCTCTGACCTTCCATGGCCCCTGCTGGACCTGGCTCCTCGATAAGGCATCCAGCACAAGGCATCCCTTTTTCCATTTGGGTTATGCCATCTCCTGTCTGCTCCTCTCTTTACTCGTGTTGCTTACAGACACAGAATTCACTGTGATCTCCCTGGTTAAAGCCAAATCGTCCCCATCCTGCTGAGGGCAGTTCATACTGAATGTGGGAAGTCACTTGCACTGGGCTGTTGATGACATTCCACCTCAAAGCAGCTCCAGTTGGGAAGAGCCAGTTTTATGCAGGTTAGATCGAGCTGTGCTCCTCACAAGCCAGCAGAGGTGTAGGAGCAGCACGTATTACAGCCGGAGCTGGGGCCGCCGCAGGGACTTGACATGGGAGTGAATTCCTGTGAACCTTTTGCTTTGCAGTGAAGGCTGGCTTCATGCTGCCCCATGTGTGAAACAGGATTTGCCTGGAGCTGCATTTTTAGCAGTGCTCAAACATGAAGGTGCTCGACAGGTGAGACCTGCCCGTGGTGGTGGGCCCGCTCCACCCTTCCTGCAGCAGGACCCTGAGCTCTTGGGAAAGGGCCTTTGGCAGAATATTTCCCTCAGGTTTTTCAGTGCTCCCGCTCTTTCCAAATATGCCCCAGTTGACACCTGGCACAGGGCAGCCAGCAGCTGACAGGACAGTGTTACTGTGGGACATCCCCACTGCACCAGAGCCAGCCTGTGCTGCAGAGAGGAGGTGGGATCATGCCTTATCCTATTAACTGGGGGACCTTCTACCTGGAGATGAAAGAACAAAAGCCTAGGCAGACAGTTAATTATAGCTTCAGCTTCACAAGCAGAGTTAATGAATTTTAACGTGCCTCAATTAATAACTAATTGGGTTTAGCACCTCGGCTGTGAGTGGAACTGGAGGGGTGTCCAGAAAAAAATGGGCTAAAGATGAGAGGTTTTAATTGAAATACCGTGGGATCCTTGTACAGGGGAAATGGTACCTGGTTTTATTGTGTGGTTTGAACGTTGAGGGAAATCAGAGGGGAGGTTGTTTCCACGAGAAAACAAGTGGCAGCATTACAGGGCCGACAGGCCATGGCATTGTGTCACCTGTACTGTTCAGGTAGGAGAGTCCCCAGTTCCTGGCATTATTGAGGCCCCATTCACAGCACTGCTGTGCCACAGGGGACAGGGTCCTGCACACACACCAGGATGTGCCACCTCGGGGTTCCGAGACTCAGAGAATTTAGGCAGAAGAAGTGATGCATAGCATAAATTTTCTGTACTGTAGGCTAGAATGTGCCTGGCAGTTCTATTGGTCTAATGAGATATTTTATGTCTTTTTCTGTGGAAAGAGGATTATTTTTTAAGCCCGTGGTTGGGAGAATGTCCAGTGTTTTGCTGTGATTAGCGTTAGTTCAGGCTCTGGTGGGTGAAAGGAAATGACCAGAGATAAAGGTAGCAAAGGTTAAATTGTGTTTGCAGTAGTTTAAAAGAGCAATAAGTCCTGGAGAGTGCAGAAATATAGGAACATTCTGCATCTCAAGCAGCAGAAAATTGTTGTCCTTTGAATTTGATGCTCTGAGTGTGAAGGAAGAAAGGAAAATATATCTATATGCTGTTCTCCTCCTTCAGTACCATTTCCAGGGAATATTTATCAGCAGGCTCAGCCACCAGGCAGGAAAACACCCAGAAGGTGAAGTGCAGCTTTAGTTTGTTTTGTTTTATTTTTATATCTTTTTTTTTTCTTTTTTTTCTTTTTTTTTTTTTTTTTTGCTAAATTTCAACCCCTTCAGAGAAGACAGTATAATAAGAAGAAAAGAAATCATTAATTTGTTCACTGCTGCCTTGTCAGGCACCAACCCTCCACCAGTGACTATTTACACTGGGCTG
Source organism: Serilophus lunatus (assembly GCA_013399895.1). Lineage (NCBI taxonomy): Eukaryota > Metazoa > Chordata > Aves > Passeriformes > Eurylaimidae > Serilophus > Serilophus lunatus. Next base: position 138,000 of record VXBA01002161.1, on the reverse strand, counting down.
CTCATCATGCCCTTCACAACTGCTGCACAATAAATAATAAAAGATTAAAACCTTAAACCTGGAAAACTTAGGAAAAAAAATATTAGAAAATTTTATTTCGGATTATAAAAATCCGTGAATGATTTACTTTAAGGGACAATTTCATTGCTGCCATGTGCAGCAACTAATGATCTTAGAGGGCTCCGGATTGGTGAGGAGGCTGCTTGGGAAACATAGTCATGGGGAGGCGATAAAGCCCTCCTGCTCCCGCGCTGCCTCGCTGTCAGCACCGCGGCTTTCACCGTTTGTTACGAGGAAATGATGGGCCACGTACATATTTATGCCCGGCTGGCAATAACGTGGGCAATAACCCTGCTGGAGGGAGCCCCCGCCCTGCCCACGGCCTTGCGCACTGGTTTGGTGGCGGGTGTTGGCAAAGGCAGGCGATCTGTGCCGCGAAGGGCGCTGCTTACGCTGAGAAGCAGCACCATTTCTGCCTGGCTCCCCCTCTGGGGGCTCGCCTGGCACCCCTCTGGTGAGGGAATTGGCTCCATGAGAGCCTTATGGTCCCTTTTGGAGAGCAGTGTGCCTCTTGTGGTTCCTGGGGTTTGGGGTGGCTAAAATGTGCCTGCCTGGGCACTGCCCTCGTGTAAAAGTGGCTTTGTGCTGGCTGTGGGGAAAGGGTGGAGAATGCAGGGCTGGTTCAGCTGGGAACCACCGTTTGGCGTTTATTTTTTGGTTTTAACCCCTCTGTGCAATTAGCACATTTGGGTCCAGGCTATTGTCAAGCAAAGCTGTCAAGCAGAGCAGCAGTTGGTGGTGCCAAAGCCCAGAAAAAATACAATTAAAAGTGAAAGACAGCATAGGGTACAGAAGGGAACTGGTCGTGCTTTGGGGTGCAGAGGAATACAGTTTTGCTGATGGGTGGAGGCATCCAGACATTTAATATGCCTCCTTTGGAAAAACTTCTTTGTGTGTCCCAGCCCTCTTTCCTGTCCATTCCTTGCTGCATTTATTCATTCTACCACATACTAGTTCTTACTCTCATTCAGTATTTGCCATTTATGAGCCTTAATTTCTGCCATTTGCTGTGTTTTGTGCCAGTCTGTCTGTGCCCGACTGCAGAGTTCCTTTTTGTTGGTGACTTTATATTAGAGCTGCTCTGCCAGGTACGTCCCTTCCTGCCCTTTTCTCCGGGCCTCACAGTCAGGAGCCTGCTAAAACCTCTCTGCTTCCCGGTTACCACCTTCTGTTGAAAAGATGTCAGCGCGAAATTGTAGGAAAGAGGTTATAAGCGTGATGCTCCTTCGATCAGCAAGTTCTTTCCATGGGGCCGACTGGCAGCAGATGGAGGGGTTGGGAGGCAGTCCCTGTGGCTCACAGGCCGGGGTGCAGCCCAGATGCACGCCCCCCTCCCGGGCGGCCCCAGCAGCGTCCCTGCTCCGCGTGCCTCCCCTCGCAGGGACTGCGGCCGCGGGCACGGCCGGGCACGGCCGGGGCACCGCGCTGAGCTCCGAGCAGCCGCGAGTGGCGCGGGCTGCTGCCTCCTGAGCCCAGGGCGGCGGCGTTCGCGCTCGCCGGGGTGCCCAGTGCCACTCAGAGCTGCGACTCTCAGCTCCTCACACCTCGGAGCTGAGCGGGCAGGGGGGAAGGGGGCAGCCAGGGCTCTGCAGTGCGCACACTGCTGTGGCCACCGCGCCCGTCACCTGCTGCTGCGCCAGGTCAGCACAGGCAGGGGCCGCGTTCTGGGGTGGGGCGCGAGGCTGCCGAGCGATGGCCAGGCCCGGCTGCCTTAGGGGATGCTGCTGTTTGTCTTGAAACAAGCAGGCTAAGGGAGGCTAATACCCTCCCTCGACCTGCTGGCCATGCGCAAATCTTTTACAGAAGGTTTCAAATAGTTGCGTTTAGGTGAAGAATTGCTTGTGCAAGGCTTGGGTTTCTGCTCTTCTTAATGAATTAGTGCTAAGCTGACTTAATTTATCAGCGTTAAATGTTTGTCTCTCATTTGGATGTCGGATGTGGGTGACAATTTAAGGCCAGCATTCCGTGTTTTCACTAAGCAAGTCTACACATGAGTGTTCACAGTGTGCAAACGTGCAAGGTCCTTTAACAGGGCCAAACTGCAAATAGCATTCAGATCCAAACCTATATGCAGTGTATCTTTGCTCATGTGTTTCTTCTGCTTCACTTAACACCTGCCAAGCATTTCAGGAGAGTCCCTTGGTCAGATCAAACAATTCCTCATGGGCCACCAGTCATCCTTCCCTGTCAGCTTCTATCCAAACCCTCCATCCCAGTGCACTCCCCAGAGCCCCTCCAAACCACTCACCTTTGGTTGCTGCAGAGCTGTCAGCTGAAAGCCCCGTGTCCCTCTTGGCACAGGGAGGCTTTGTGCTTCAGTCCTTCCTTTGAAACCTGCAGTGAGCTGCTGCATGTAGGGACACATTGCACAAGTTATCAGTGGCAGAAGAGTGTGATTCAGACAAGGCAGTGCTGGGATAAACTGGTTTTAATCTATCCCACCACACTGCTAGAGAAACTCTCATGGGCATTTACCCTGTGTCTGATGTAACTCAGTGTGATCCTGTGGGTATTTAAGCTGTATTTGGTGGGAACTGGAGTGAAATGGGTTTCCATTCACCCACACAGACACTTCCGCAGTTCAGCCAGCTTGGTTTTTTACAGTGTGGGATCTCAGGCACATGTTGGGGAGATGGGGATGGGGGAGGGAGCTGTGGTGGCTGAGGAGCCCAGAGGTGGGCTACCATGGAGGGAATGGTGCAGGTACCTGGGCACCTGCTCCCCAGCATGGCTGGCGGGTGCTCAGTCACAGCTCAGGTTGCCTGAGAGTGATCTAGGGCTGTCCCTGCACCCTTGAGTGGACCAGCACACTCTGTGGCAGGAAAAATGGTGCTACAAGCAGAGTAAATGAGAGTATTTTGCCTAAAACGTTTTAGGTTTTTCATATTGTTGCTGCTTTCATACTGGGCAGAGATTTATGAGGTGCTCTGAGGTGGTGATTGAGTTTATCTGTGCTTCAGGACCTAATCACATAATCAAGAATTAAAAATGGGATTTTTAAGAGGAATACCAACTCCCTAGCAGTTGCCACAGTTATCAGGAGTTCTTCCAGAGCCCATAGCAGAGCTGTATTTATTTCATTTATTTTGATGTCTAAATCTACTTAGGGAAGGAAATGGGTTAGATAAAATGCTTATAAAAGGGAAGTTGGAGAAAAGATGTGCAAGTTCCCCACCTGAGACATGGAACATTGGGTGTACCAAGAGTTCCTGTGGTATTTAATGTTTTGCTCCCCTGTCTTGTTCCTGCTCTGCACAGAAAGAATTTCTCCTACATGTACGTCAGGAGGGTGGCAAAACAGAAATGCCACCAGTGCCTGTGGAGAGAGAGGAGGGACTGGTCAGTCCTTCCTAGCGTGGGGAATCCCAGTGAAAGGGTTCACGTTAAGGATGGGAACCACACTGTGTACCTGGTAGGAGGAAGAGGGCAGGGCTTTATTGCCAGTTGGTGAGTGCCCCAAGCTACAAGAGTTAACCATGAGCACTGCCCTTGCTGCTTCTGTTTCCTGCCCAGTGTAGTGTGGGTGTGTGATGTAGAGCCCCCATGGGAAGCCCTTGGGATGTGGGCTTGCCCCACGGGCACTCAAATGTGACCTCCCTTTGTGTCTGATTTTGGTGGGCTTTTCCTTGTGGAGCCAGAGCTCAGGTTTGAGGTCAGACCTCTCCTTCCATTTGTGTCTCTTCTGTTGGCTTTCTGAGGGCAGCTTTCTTTCCACAGCCCCTTGGAAAGGAGGGAGCCTGAGTGTCAGTGTCTTGTTGGGGCCAAAGGACACACAGAGCTGGCTGCCAAAGCCAGATGTGTCACCCTTCCCTCTCCCAGCACATCCCATACATCCCTCTTGCCCCCATGTGGGGTGTGCTCTCTGAAACAGGAAGAGATGGAATTGGGGAGCAGAAGGTGTGAACCCCTCTCCAGGAGCCCTTTGTGTACCCAGGGCACAGAATGTGGAGGTGTGGGCAGCAATGCTGCTTGCAGAAATCCCCTTCCTTCCCATTTCTCCATGTACAGTTTGAAGAGCCATGCTAACTGTTCCCTTTGAAGAGTGAAACCCCTGAACTTCTGAACCACCAGTTTCCTGCTGTTGTACCAAAAGCACTGCCAGGTCTGTGTCTTCTGAGCTTTCCTGGCCACAGATGGCTAAGGCAGGTCCATGATGAGCCATTTATGTGTTACAAGCTCCAAAATGCGGGTGTGGAGGCAGGTTTCTGAGGGTGAGAGCTGCCCCTGGATGTAGTGACTGCTGCATAACTCCCTACGGAGTGCAGGCACTGCCTGGCTCGCTCTCTAGGAGATCCCAGGGCTGACTCCAAGTTTGTGGCTACAGCCACAGGTCAGTACAAGCTTGGAACCAAGCTACAGACCTTCCACACTGGAGGAGTTTCAGGAGAGGTCCCTGCTTGACCTGGCTGAGCAGCAGAGTTGTTCAGGCTTTTCTCTTTTTCCATGGACTCTTAAGCTGGAACCAAAACTCAGGAGGGAAGGAGAGGGCTGTTTGGGTCAGATCTGAGCAGGGTCTGAGGAGCCCCAAAAGCAGAGTTGATGAGTTGTTTCAGAGCCGTGCTGGCAGCCACTGCTGGGCTCTGCAGAGGGTTTTCAGAAGGTCACTGCATATGGTAGTGACTCACTGCAGCCACAGCCCTGAGAGCATCAACAGTCGGAGCAACTTCCAGCCCAGGGTTTTCCAAAATACGAATGTTAGTGAAAGGAAAAAAAGACTTTGAGAGCTTTTAAGGATTCAGTTTTGTAAAACCCATCTAAGTTGGAGGATTATTTTGCCTTATGAGTATCTGGATGGTTTGTGCTTCACTGCATCACCTGGCTCCATCTTTGTGTTTGGATTCCTTCCTATGTGCCTTCACTCTTTACTGAGCCTCAGCTTTCCAGAAGTAAAAGCTGTTTGTAGCCTTTGCAGGGTTTCCTTCAACGTCCTGCCCCTGCTGCTCCCAGCTGCTCTCTTCTCTCTTGGCTCAGCCTTGGGGATGCTTTGGAGGAGGTGGGAGATGTTACCTTGTTGGAGATACGGGCAGATAAGCTCTGTGCAAAGAAGATGTGGAAAATGACTGCTTCAGTGCCTGGAGAAGAGGAGAAATAACTTCCAGCTTTCAGCAAGGTCCTAAGAATAATCCCAAGAAACTGCCATCAAAGCAGTGACATGTGAATTCTTTTCTCACCACCGGTGGTGTCAGTTCCTCAAAACAATCAAGTGGCACAGGAAAACAGTTCTTAGAAAGGCAGGATATGGTAAGGTGCTGAGAGTTTTTTGTGCTGGCCACATCTCAGAGCATGACATCACCTCTGTGATGTCACCACTGGTGAGTGGCACACAGGACTTCCTTGCCATTAGCTGCAGCCAAAATCCCAGCCTGGCGGCAGCCCCCTGGTTTCCATCACGGAGGGGCAAGGATGGAAGGAACCAAACTTGCTGCACGTGGCTTACAGGACTGGTGCTTAACACAGCCCAGTGCTGGTGCAGGGCACAATGAAGATAAAAGGTCCTTGCAGTTATAATGAGATACTCATGCATGGCAGCTCCGGGTATAAACTCAGCTCTTACTGTCAGCTATGGGAAATGGAGCACAACAAGGCTGAACTCATTGTGTCCCTCCTCAGCTGCATCTCACAAATAACAGGCCTTAAACACCCCTGTCAGCAAGTCCATTTCCTGTGGCTGCCAGCAGCACTTCCCTGGCTGGGTGTCCTCTGCAGAGATGGAAAACAGTTGTTAAGTAATTAATAGAACCTGTTTCCAGGGAATGCAGATGGTACCAAGGGCATAACTGGTTGTTTGCACCTTTTGTCCCTGCCAGGGGAGGGGAGCACTGTGAGGGAAGGCTGTGGTGCACTGAGGATGGGGAATCTCAGGCACACGGGGTACCGGCCAGAGCCACTGAGACCCGGCTGGCTTGGTGACTATGCCCCCAAGTCATTTGCCCTGAAGCTGTCGTATGCTCTGGAGCAGACTTTGGAGCCCCAGAAAGTCCTCACAGGGGAGGAGGATAGTCCCTGGTGATGTCCCACCAGGCTTACTGGGTGGTTAGTGGGAAATAGGAGTCTGAAGAACAGTGCTCATGTCAGAGGGTGACAAACTTCTGGCTGTGCCCCTGAGGTTTGCTGGTGACATCCCTCAGACTTTCAGCTCCTGCTGGTGTCCATCTGAGCTTTCTGTTGTTTTCTGGGGGGCTGGGGGGGAGTGGTGTGGGGCACAACGCATAAGTGAGTTTTCCAGCTGACTTTACAGCTCAGAGCCTGGCATTTTCCCCACCAATTTCCTGCTGGAGTCCCTCGCAGGCTGAAGAGCGCTCCCTGAAAGGCTGGCTGCTCTGGCACTCCTTCCGTTAGATAGGGCTAGAGGTTTGCTGCTGGTGATCCTGCCACAAATTCAGAATTAATCACAGCATAATGGAATCTGGTAGCGCTGGTTGTTAATCGTCTTTTGAGTCTGCAGCCTCGTGTTTGTTCTCATTTGTTCTGATCAGGGCCATTGTCTCTGATATTGCTGCGTAAAGGGTAAGAAATAAATCAGTGGTGTTTAGCTTTCCTAACCATCTGCTCTGGCTCCCATCCCAAACTCAGTTTTTAAGTTGGGCACAGTTTGCGTGGTTCTGCCGTGTGACAGAGACTGTCTTTGGGGAACAGAGGGAAGGAGGAGCAGCTCCTCATCTCACCCCAGGGATCGAGCGTTCCAGCAATGCGGCGCTTGAACTCACAAGGTTTTCATTGTCACGTCGGTGCTTGGACTGAGCTTTGGTAAAGGTGCCAAAGGGAACATCTTTTTCTTTGGCAAAAAGGGATTAATGCTTTTAACAGCAGTGTGTTACTTGGGTGTGTAAGAGCACTTGGTTTGGTTGGGGGGGTCTGTGTGCTTCAGTGTGCGTTGGCTCTCACGAGGTTAATGTCCAACCTGTGTTTGCTGTGATGCGCTTCTCAGGTCATTACAGAGCCTTCCTGTGGAGTGCAGCCAGTTGGTTTTAAGAGGTGTTGTTAATGCAGTGGAATTCAGGGCTTTTGGGAGCTGTTGCATTGCCACAGATGGGACATACGTCTTGTAAACTATAAATTTTTAAAAATTATTTAGCATCTCCATTGCTGTGTGGGCCATGTGGCAGCAAGCACGGGATAATTCCACAGCTTTCATTAGAGCACACAGTCATCAAACATTTAAAGTCCATGGGCGATGTTTTCAGGAACTATTATAATAATTAGGAAAGGAGAATGGGTTTAATAAGAGTTATAAACAGTGTTTGCAAGCCAGACCCTGTCCCTCCCTGCAGACCCATCTGCCTGGCACATCTGGGCACATGGAGCAGGGAGCAGCACATTCCATCCCAGCTGCCCTGACCAAGAGGGGAGGTGTGGGTGTCTGGGATCACTCTGGGACACAGCATGATAAACTTGAGGAGGACAAAACTGTAAAAAAAAAAGGAAAAAAGCTCATCCATAGCCTTCCAGAAGACAGTTGTGCCCGGCCCCCTGGCAGCCACCACTGGGTGCTCTGGGTCCTGCGGGCTCTGGGCTGTGCCAGGCCGGCACAAAGGCATGTCCCCACTGGGGAGGACCTGGCGCCAGGGCTGGCAGCCAGTGGCCTCATCCTTCCCAGGGACCTGGGCACAGGGTGCCTGAACCAGCTTCTTGCTGTCGGGCACTGTCACCCCTCTGTAGGTTTTGGTGCATTTCAGCTGCCAAAGTGAGACATGGGAGGTTAAAATAATGAACTCTTACTTAAAACTGATAAGGACCACTTTAATTCACACAGCCATGCTGAGCAGTGCGATGCAGCTCCTCCTTGCAGGGGCACAGCGTGGTGTGTGGGAGGAAGCTCTGGCAGCTGGACTGCTGGTCGAGCCGTGTTGATCAGGAGCATCTTGTAAGTGATGAGAAGTTACAGTCACAGATTAGACCCGGCGGAGGGTTGTTGTGGAAGGAAGGTTCCCATGACTGAGGTTTGATATTCCATGGCTTGGAGCGCTTCCTGTCTGTACAGGGCAGCATGGGTGCTTGTGCTTGGCCACTCTGGTCTCAATTCCCTGTCTCCACAATCCTGAGGAATTCCCTGGGGATAAGCAGTGGCTTTGCTCGAGGTGGTGGAGGTACGTGTGTTTTTACTTGGGAAAAGAGAGATTGAAGATCACGTGGAGTGCTCCAGTGAGGAGGTTGTTGAATAAGTAGTAGCTTGCTGCACCTGCATTGTGTGTCCTGCCAGGTGTTAAATAGGCTTTGCTGGACCTGGCAGTTCCATGATGTCATTCCACGTTCCATGCCTCTTGAGGCAGCAGCCAAGGCACTGGACTGGGAGCCGTAAGTGGGCTGGCTGTGAGCACCTCTGGGCTGGATAACCCCCACCCAGGAGAGCCCCCCAGTGCAGGCAGTGGTTCCAGCTGAGCTCTCCCTCTCTCTGGAGCTGTGGTGAGCTGCCTGTCAGCAGCTGCCTTCCGAGCAGGCCCCAGCAGGGTCTGCAGCAGGGAGCTGTGCCAGAGCCAGTGCTGGCTGTCACCCTGAGGTGCGCAGCCAGGCAGGGAGGCACCACAGCATGGGAGAAGCACCCCCTCTTTGGCTTTCAGCTGAGGGCTCCTCTCTGGGATGGGCCCCTTGGCTCCAGATACGTGCAACCAGAGTGGTCTCCCTGGCCCTCCCCTCACCACGGACCAGGCACTGAGCCCCGTGGAAGGGCGAGTCTGAGGTCCCCTCTGTGTGTGCCCCTGCAGCCAGCCCAGCTTCCCTGCCTGGCATGGGGCTGTTGGCCACTGACCTAAATCGAGGCTATGCAAAGAGAGCAAGCAGCTGCCCCACCGCTGCTGCTCTGTTTTCAGCACGGATCGAGCCTCCTAATCCCCTCGGATTTTGTATCTACCAAAACAGCTTGGGCCCATCAGTAAATTGCAGTGGCATATGGTCCAGGTTTATGAGTAATCTGGCACACACTGAAGGCAAGGAGGACGTCATCCTTCAGCAAATACAGAAAATATTGTGGGGCTTTTTTTTATGACTGTATTTAATGTAGTTGGTGAGAAAGCTGTGAGAAATGTTTACTTTTGAAGCCAGTCCTGTTTCAACTTCAGCTGCCGGAAGAGGCCACTGCCTGATGGGAAACAAACAGAAATAACAGGGGAGCCTTACTGGTCCTGCAAGTGTTTTGTGACTTAAACTGACCCCATGGGTATGTGTGGGGCTGGAGAGGAAGGCAAGCATCAGCCACCCTGTGTACAAGCAGCCATTTGGAAAAGTCCTCATCACCTCCCTACGGATGAAGAAGTTCCTCCAGCAGGGGTGTGTGCCAGAGGCACAGCCTCATCCCTGAAGAGAGGAGGAAAGTGCAGTTTGGACCAGTGAATCAGGCAGTAAAGGAGCCTAATTGTGGAGCCTTTGGTGGGCCTGGCCTTGTTTGCTGGTGGCAGCAGATCTCTCAGCGTGCTGTCCAGCTGTTCTGTGAGAGTATGGAAACCCCCACCCAGTGTCACTGTACTCAGTGTTGACTTCACGGGGGCAACTCACCTGAGAGGCTTCCAGGTCCTGGTCAAGGAACTCTCCATGCAGTCCTCTCCTGGCAAGGAGATGGAGCTGTGGGTGGTTTGAGCTGTGCCAGCCCACACAACGGCCCTTGTGGAATGGCTGGGGGCATCCCTGGGCTCAGCCCACGTCCCCAGGAGACACCTGTGTCAGAACTGGGGCATCTCTGGGAGCAGCAGGACATGGGAATGGAAGGGGCTGTGTTGGGTAAGGCGATGTAGCAGCACTGCAAGAGCTTTCCTTTGGATCTTGATTTTTCTCTGTGGCTCTGACCAGTGGCACTGCTTTTCCTTCCAGCTGGGGAGCAGAGATAATGGCTCTTCTCTCCTCCCCTCTCAGCTGCTGTGGGCTCTGGAGCCTCATTCTGCACAGGGCTTGAACTTCCTCTCACTCTTCCCAAAACTCATGTTTCCTCAGTGTGTTTGAGAGCCCAGCTACAGGAGCCTCACTCTCTGACAGCCTCTCCATGCTGTGTAATGCTTTGGCAACACTGAATGTTTTCTCTGGTTGTGTAGAACATGGCTCTGACATCCAAGGGAGAGATCCTCTCCAATGGGAGGTGCATGTGTCCTTTCTCCTGACCTGGTCAAGAGCATGGAGAAGGAGGACATGGCTGCCTCCTAAAGACACCATTCTCCTGCTGCTGAATTCCACCTGGAATCACCCCAGACTTCAAGGAAACTTTCACCACTTTAATCCAAGAAAGGCCCTCGAGCAGCTGATAAATAGCTTAAACCTTGGGTTTTGAAAACTTTAAACGGAGCCTTTGGGATTGTATTTGTTCAAGTCTTATGTCTCTTGGTGGCTCACATTTTTAGCTCTTTACTGCACCTTTGAAGCAACACACTGTGCAGTTTCAAAGGAGCTTTGCTTTTTAAGTGGGAACTGATTTTTTAAGGCCGAGGATTGTGAGTTTTCTGTTTTTCTTTTGCATAGCCCAATTTTGCATGCTGCAAACTAGGGAAAATACCTTGTTTTAAAGGCTGGGATCCAGACTGTGTGGTGTCAGCAGTGAGATGGAGCAGGGTACAGTGTCCTGGCAGGCACCAGCAGTCCTTCCAGATCTGCTATGGTTGAGGAAAGTTGCTGGAGCTCCACACCAGGAGCTGAAGTTTCCTGCTGTCCCTGGAAAGCCAAGGGCATCTGCTCACAGTTCTTATTTTAAGTGTGTGTTGACAGGCTCTTCACACGCTCCATTCTTTGCTGCCAATGGTGTGTGTGCTGGGATGGATCAGGGACACACTCCCCTGGCCCTGCCGGGCTGCCCTGGCACAGCAGGGGCCCTGCTTGCTGACAGGGACAAACACCTCTCAGGAGGTCCCTGCATGGGTCTCTGCGTGCCCCGGGGCCCAGGAATGCTGAGCCACCTGTCACACCTCAGGCACCAGGAGTGGGACAGCTTCACACCTGGGGAATGTCCCCTCGTGCTGCTGCTGGTGTGAGGGAGGGGAGGCTCACACAGAGGGTTTTGCTGAAATTTCCCAACGCAGTTTGGGGAAGGGCTGAGTCCCAGGCATGCAGCAGAGCTGTGCTCTGTGGTTGTCTGTGCAACTCTGCTCTGTTTTCATGTGGATGGGACATCACCAGATGACCTTTCTAGCTGTGATGACAAGACATCTCAGGTGCTTCTTCTCTGGGATGTGTAGTGGGGGGTGGTGACCCAGAGTCCCTTATTTGTATTCATGCACATGGGGTGTCCTGTTGTCCTGCTGTCGCTGCAGGACACACACAGGGCCCTGGGAACAGAAGGAGTTAAACTGCTTCCAAATTGGCCTCTTCATGCTAATAAAGTACCTTGGACCTGGTCCAGCAGGGAGACACCTGGGTATTATCTGAGCATCTGACACCCCTAGAGAACCTGAGCCTTGATGAGCTTTATACACTCTCAGAAATCTTGGAGAAGAAAAGAAGCTTTCCATAGAAAATGGATTTTCAGGGCCAGCTGAAGGACATGACGTTCAAGATCATTGCTTTAAAATAATTTCAGCTGCAGTTAATTGTGAGGCAAAGAAGAAAAGAAAACCCAAGACAGTAAAAGGATAATTAATTCCGAGTTGGAGCTGTATTGTGAAGGGACCCTTTACCAACCAATACCCGAACTGGCTTTTCTTGGAGAGCTCTTTGCACTGAAATGTCGTGTTGTTTTACTTTTATACCCTGTGCTTATTGTCCCCTGGTATAATGGAGTGACCACAGATTCCAGCCTTTCCTAGAAGGGCCTGGTGTGAGAGGGTTCCACAGGGAGCCCTGACATGGGCTGGGCTAAGCAGAGCCCTCCAGGACCAGCCCCCCCCTTTCCACCCTAATGCTTTCAGCACAGTGACAGGCTGTCCCGTGGGCTCATCCCACCTGTCATCTGTCCTGCTTTGTCCCTCCTCCCCAAATAACCACAGCATGTGCCCTCACCAAGGTAAACTTTGTAGAACCCTTCTCTGGGCCATGGAGCATCCCTTTTGAGGTGCACAGTGCTCCCACTCCCGGGGTCCCCCCCACCATGGAGTTCTAAGAGAACTTGGGTCAGTGGATCACCCTCTCTGCTCCGATCTCCTCTCCCTGCTGTGTCTCCTCCATTCCTAGCACAGGTTTTACTGGATTTCTCCAGAGACATAGAGATGCTTTTTATGAGGAGCCGTTCCAGGGACTGACGCTTGTACCAAATATGACGTTTATTACTGGGCAGTTCTGATGTAATTTGAAAAATGTCTACTTCTGGTCTAGTTGTTCTTCCTCAGCTTACAGAAAAACCAAATAAAAAGCATGGAGGCCAGAGCTCTAATGAGATTCACATTTTGGGCATCAGATTAGTACAATAATGCATTTCACACTGTTGTTTCCTAATTTGCTTAATCAGGTAATAGGAGATGAAGCATCCTGGAGCTCAACCTCCCCGCTGCAGCAAGGCAGCACTGAACCCATCACTTGTGCTCTTCAATTAATGTTCCCCACACAGGTTGGCCCAAGCACATAATTTAATCAGCATCTCACAGCTCTGTCAATAGACACCATCTATCCCAGGGGCTGGCGATGCTCCGCCAGCTGTCCCCAGGAGCCGTGGGGCCCATGGATAGGTGGAGAGGTTTTGGGAAGCAGGGAAGGCATCTCCAGCCACTATAGTCCATGCTGTTGCAGCAGCGTGTCGAGCAGTCAGGTTCTGTGCTGTGGTAAATCCCAGGTCAAACGTTGCTCCAGCACCACGGCCAGAGCAGTCGGGTGTCCTTGTGTGCCCAGCAGAGACTGCCCAGGACAGCGAGGGCGTCGCTGGGGCTCGGGCAGCTGTCCAGAGTCAGTGGTGTGGTCAGGGAGCAACCTCTCTGTGCCTGGGTCTTGTCTTGTGGCGTCCTGAAATGCACAGGAATTGTGCACCGGGTCCATCCGTGTCCCCGAAGGCAGCTCAGAAGCACCATGATGTTGGGAACAAGGTTTCCTGACTGTCCTGCTGAACGATGCTGTGGGGAGCTGGAGACTACTTGGGTACCAGCGATCCACTACACAGAACAAGGCAGTTCCACTTACAGAAACTGAGCTGGGATCCCTCTCCTGGCTGTGGAGCAAACCTGGGAACCCTACAAACACTGCAGGATTCGTGCCACTGCACGTGTTTTTTTCTTAAAATGTGTTGGAGATTTTAGCACAATTTGAAAGTGTATTTTTAAAGCAAATCCAACCGGTGGGGTTGGGTTTGGAGTTTTGTTATGTGAGTCAGGCACAGCATTTCAGTGCTGGTGAACATCAGAGCAGACCTAAAAGTATGATACCATGTTTGAGTTCTGTTTCCTGGGAGATATGTCCTGGGTTTGGCTCTGCTGTAGAGCACATCCAGCTGTGCAGAGGGTATTTTTGCCTCCAAAGGTACATTTGTTCCCAATCCCACTGTGGAGGTGTTGGTGTGGTTTGTTGCAGTGGGTCCCTGTGCCCTCCTGGCATAGCCCAGAGCTCCCTGGAAGGCAGCAGCCACAGGCCCCAGCTGAGCATGTCTTTGGATTCCAGTTTGGGAAAATAAGCTCATCTACAAAATCAGGCAGAACAAGTAAATGAAAAAAATAAGTGTGAATCAAATAATATGATCCTGGTGCAAACGTGGAAACCAACTCTTGCTTTTCCATAGGCCATGGAGCTGTCCTTGTAATACAGCAAGAACGGTTGTAAGTTCGCTGCCAAAACCCAAAAAATTACCAAGTAAAGGCAGCTTCTTGTATCCGAAGTCCTTCATTATATTAAAAAAATTATTGCAGCACAAAATTTACAAGTGCATCACAGGACCCACTTGTGCTGTTAAACAGATGGCACCTACACAGGACCCAAAAATATATAACAAATTTAATTGAGCCAATGCAAAACAGATTTGTGAAATAAAATAGTACATGCCAGGTCTAATAAGGCCCTCCCTAGAAATTGTGACATTAATTCTGTAACGGCACAAGAGGTAGTAAGAAGCTGCTCATTAGCAAATGTGCCACTGCCTTGACTTGCTCACTGCAGCCTCTGAAGTCCCTGCTCAGCACATTTGCCATGCTGTGCCTGTTCCCAGGAGCTTTGCCCCAGCCCTTTGGCCCCAGCTACCGTGTCCTGGTCAGGTGCAGCTCCAGCTCCGTGGGCCAAATCCCTGGCACTTGGCTCAGGACCCCACCCTTTGGAGTCTGGAAGGGGATGTTGCTCTGGCAATACCTGAGCTTGGTGTCCACAGCAGGTGACCTGGTTACCTGTGCCCATCCTGCTCAGCGGGTCAGACTGGGATTTTGGATGTCCAGCGGGGTGTGGGGAGGGTCACAGCCAGGTCCTGCAGCCCAGCACTGTAGAGCTGAGCTCCCAAAATTCCTCTTGGTGGCTCCTCTGGCGAGGGAGGAGTTCCCTGAGCTGCAGGTGGTGACTGTGCCTTTGCTGTGGCAGCCAGCAGTCAATGAGAGGGGATCCACCGGGACAAACCCCCTCGTTGACAGCTCTGGGTTTCTTCACCATTTCCTGCAGCCTGAACTGGGACCAATAAAAGAGCTGTAAAGGGAGGCTTGGTCTAAAATGACAGAACACAGAATTCCCGAGTCCTTCACCTTGTGCAGGAGAAACAGCAGAAGGAAAAACCACAACCCTCCTCTGCTTTGAACTTTCACCTTTTCTTTTTTGCTGGAGTACTTTGCCAGTATTTGAAGCGGGAGGGCATGTTAAAGGTGACAACAGAATTTTTCCAGGATGCAAATGTGACTTGCATGAGGTGCCATGTTCTGAGAGGGGTCAGAGACAACCTTTCCTTTGCCTCCAAACCCCAGCACCCCAGGAGTGGGGCTGCCCCCAAGGTGGGAGCACTCGTGTGATGAGGGTGAGTGAACAGGGTGTGAGATGCAGTTGTGGTATCGCATTAGGGACAATCAGAAGAGAAGGGATGCAGCACTGTAAATTCCTGCAGGAAAAATCCCAACAGGGATTTATACTGCCCAGCCCAGGCTGTCCTGCAGTGCCTATGGCTCAGGGTGAGCTTGTGTTAGTGTTGGGATTAGGAATTCCCTTCCCTTTCCCCCGAGACCAGCCTGACCCACCTCCCTTGGGTTACACCTGGTGGATTCATGTCTGAGGAAAGCTTTAGTTCCTGTTAAAAAGCTGAAAGGGAACACTGAAAAATTCAGTTTTATTTCATATTAACTGCTGCAGCCAAATCATTTCTGCTATTATCGAAATGTATGAAATAAACCCAGCCGTCAAACTGAGGATTTTCTTGTTCCCATGAGTCCTGCCTGGTAAGAGGAGCCCCTCAGGGCTGCCTGATGGCATTGCTGGGCACTTTAGGGAAAAAAAGTGTTTCACCCACATGCTGTCCTTTGCTGGTGGTGCTCTGGCAGGTGGATAGGTGTGTTGTTGGCCAGTGGGATCCAGACTCTGGGTTCACAGGTTTGCTGGTTCACTCCCAGGCACATCAAATGTTGCAAGAGACTGTTACTGTTCTCATGCAGCCTAACATTAATAACAACTGTGCTACTGAGACTTGGTCTGTTTGTAAGGAGATACGAGCTTTGACACTGTGCAAGGAACATACTCTGGTAAACCTCCTGCCTGTGGTTCTCTCAGGCATTCTGAGCCTTCCTGCCAGGGAAGTCTCACTTGCTTCATTTGAATCAGTGGATTTTAAAGCAAAATCAATTATCCTCCTACGCCTGTTGCCCCCCAAATTATTTGTGATGCTTCTTCCACACTGTGTAATAATGATACTCTCAGGTATTATATCTGCAGTGAAATGCCAAGGGCGACGTCCTGTGGTATTGTGCCAATTAGAAGGGGAAATCCGTGTAGAGACCTGAAATCCAGTTTTGCTTGATATCAGCCACTCTGTGAAAAACTGCTCGTTCCACAGGTTTGGATTAACATGGATAGACACAGAGGACAAAAGATGGTCAGTGGATTTCTATTTCTGTGGGTCTGTTTGCTACAAATATTCTTAGAGAGGCAGCAGATACACAAGGGAAGAAACCCTCTTCCATCTGCATGTTCTCCTGTTACCAACACAGCTTGGAACATGAGCCGACCCTCCAGCAATACCCTGGAATGTGTCCTGTGTCCGTGGGAAATGAAGTAAGAGGGAGCTGAGTGTGTTTTAACTTGTCATTGCTAAGCTCAGCACCTCTGCCTGTAGCACCTCAGCCCTGTGAGGAGCAGTATAGGACCTCACCTGTGTCCTGGCACACCTGCCTACTGCTGGCTCTTGCTCTGGCCGTAGGCCGGACAGTGCACACAGGTTTCATCAGGAGCTCCAGCTAAGCACACAGCTTGGTGGTTGGGCTCTGTGGGCTTAAGTGTCCCCAGCCCAGGGCCAGTGGCACCCAAGCTGTGCTTCTGAAGCAACAGGGTGTTGCTGTGGGCACTCAGTGGTTCTGGTTGTGTGGCTGATGCTCCACATGGCACGAGCTGGTGTCCGACGGGCTCTCCATGGCTGGGGGCAGTTGGGAGCCCTGGGTGTGGCCGTGGCAGCGTTCCCGCCGTGCCACGTCAGGCCAGGGGATGTGGGCTGCCTCCAGAAGCTGGTACTGCGGGTGGCCATGTGGCTGGAAAACGAAGGTCTGAGCTGTACAGACCCAGGAGGCTACAGGGGAGGAGAAGGAGGAAAAAATGACTGAAACTTAGATAATAATTTTATTTATAGTCTAATGTGCAGACATGGCTGTTGCTGATGAGGCTACCAGTGACATAAATAAACTCAAGCAGAAGATGTAAGCGAGTGGATATATGTAAAGGTTTCTTTGGGCAGTGCCACGGATTTGGACATGGACCAAAAGAATTATTTCTGTCCCTTGCAATTCCAATGAAGAGCACAAAGGAGATAATTAGCCCAGGATGCTCCGCATTGCTCTTTCCATCTTGCGCACATTCATGCCCACCAAATGTGAAATGTTCGCCTTTCCCCCTCCAACGTGATGGTTGTTGAACTTATTTTTAGTGTCATTTGATAAGCCTCCCTGCTCGCAGAGAGACATCCCACTGACCCAGCCACTGGTCATTGTCTATACCAGTTCCCATCAAAGCGGGCGCGCTTTGTCAGGTTTCGACTCGAATATCCATTCTGCCTCTGAAGTACAGTATCGAAAGTGACTGGATCATTTGAGCCTTTTTCTTCAGCTGCTCCCTCCTTCCTCCCCCACAGTGTTTCCGCTCACGCTAACATAATTTGGCATCGTCGACGTGACACGACACTGGTTTTTCTAAAAAATTGTAATATATACATTGTCGATGTTTTGTGATGGCCGGCGCTCCCGTAAATCTGATTCCCAAATTGATGGAAGGAGGTCTTTCCACTGCGGAATCGTACCCAATTCTCGGCGCCCCCTCCATCGCCCAGGAACGCACATACAGTAATAGGTCATTCAATGTCAAAAGGCATAAAAAAGATGAGCAAAATCTTCACAGGCTGCTGCTTGCTGTTGCCTTTAATTATATTAATTAAACTTTGAAATTCTCATGCAAAGAGAGTTGCTGGCTTGTGACGCTGAAGAGCCCTTGGAGATTTGCGGGGGGGAAAAAAAACCCTGAGATACCAGCTTAGTGGCTACTGCTTTTTTTAATCTAAAAAAAAAAAATACACAAGCCTACGACTGCTAGGTATGTTTATAGATGATGATGTTTTATGCGCTACTGAACTGTGAATGCAGGAAAGGGGAAAAAACCACCAGCCACAGTGTCAAGGTCTTGAAGCATCAGTCCCTCCAACTCGGCTCCAGATCTCTGCTTACAGGCTGTCTTCCCGCGGAATAACGCTCTAGTAATTCCTTCCTGTCCTGGGTGCATAATGAGAGAAAGGTGTCTTCAAAAACTAAAGGGCAAAGTCTTGCTCGCCACCGATACCTCGAGGCATCCTGTCTACATTTTGTCATGCGTGTGCACTTTTCAGTGTTAGAGTGACAAGATTTCCAGTCAGAAGGTTCCCGTAAGGCACAACGGAGAAGCTGGCGAGGGTTGGGGATCTGACATGGCTCTGAGGCACTCCTCTCTGCGCCTGCTTAGCCTGGTGGGAGTTGTTATCCTGTGCCTGTGGCGAGTAGTCCCTGTGTAAATATCACGTGCCTCCACCGCAGCTGAGGGACGCTGCGTCTACACTTATGAGCACATTGCGTCCTGAGAATCTGTAGTCCTTAAAAAAAACAGCAAATAACAAAAATAGAAAAAAGCATTCTCATCTTTGGTGTCTGTGCTGTCCTTTGGCGTTGCAGGAGCCAGGCGCGCGCAGCAGCGCTGCCTGGCAGAGCACCGGCGCGCTGGTGAACGCGGGAGCCAGAGCAGGGACGCAGGGACCTGCAGAGCTCAGGCTGGAAGATGGTCCAGAGGATGCGAGGAAGGGCTTGGTTCTCTCGGCTGGGTGGGACGGTGGCAGTGTGGCTGTCTCTCCTCCTGGTATCCGCTTCTCCTTCTCTACTGAGAGGGAACCCGGGTGAAGTTGATACAGCGGCCCTGGGGGAAGAGAGAAGCTGTTACTGGTGGGGTAGCACATGCAGGGAGGTTGCTGGAGGAGGCTGTAATTGAAATTCAGATGTTTGGGAAAATAACAAACCCATGAAAGCCTTTTAAGAATTAATGGAAATTACCCGGAGTAGGGCACCGTATTTGCCTTACAAATCCAGCTGTAGGGAAGCGCGAGGACGCGGGCGACACATCCTGACACTCCCAGGTCTTCTGTGAGCATAATTCACAAATTCTGGGTAACTGCACAGAGCAAACCCAAACCCATCTGACCGTGGGAGGGGAAGAGCATGGAGAAGGCAGATCCTGCCCCCAGTTCCCCCCCGAGCCAGGTCCTCACACAGTGAGCGTGGATAGATGTGACTGTTGGTTGGGAGAGCTGCTGCTGATCTGAAACTGCATTTCATTAGCAATTGCCTCAGCTCTGCATCTATAAACTCTCTTCTTACAGGCTGTAAATCGCTGTGCACTGAAGGAAAAGGGGTTTCTTGTGGTGCTGTACCCGAGCGGACACCACTCACCCATCAAGGTGCCCAGGTGAATCCTCACAGCTTTTGGTGTAGCTGAATGGAACAAATCCACTAGCAAAAATCATGAGCCCTTTTTTCCTCACTTGGAGCTTATTTGAATGCCCAAACTCCCAATGGATCATGCAGCACTGGAGTAGGGTGCACTCCCACGGAGCAGATCCCTGGCACAGCAGTGATCCCTTCCTTTTTGTCACGGGCATCTGTCGAGGATGGTGCCCTGTGAACGGTGCTGGGTTTGGAGCTGGCAGCACTGCTTGTGCTCTGAACCCTTATTTCTGTGTAAAGATGTATGGCTGGGGGAAAACTACCGCAAGATTGTGGAATTGCCAGATGAAATTTGGGCTGGGTTTCACATTTCTTGGATTTCTTTAGTTTGACCTACAATTGTACTTGGTGGCAGGGAGGGTGATGGCACAGTTATCTGGCGTGACTCCAGCAGGCCTCAGCTGGCACAAGAGGGGCAGTGTTCTCAGCAAGGGGTTCAGTGCTCTCCTAATGGTTCTGTGTCTGTCAGCTGTTTAAGAAATACAAAACTGGTGGATGGATGGGGACAGGAATAGTAGAAGAGGTGCAGAGAGATAAATCATGGAATCCTTTTGGTTGGGAAAATCCTCTAAGATCACCGAGTCCAGCTTTTCCCCAGCCACTGCCAAGGCCACCACTAACTCATGTCCCCAAGTGCCACATCCTCACCCACATGGCTCTCAAAACCCTTCAGAGAGAGGAATTCCACCACTGGGGTCTGACCACCCTTTCCACGAATAAGTTGTCCCTAATATCCAACCTGAACCTCTCCTGGCACTGATTAAGGCCATTTCCTCTGGTCCTGCTGCTTGTTCCCTGGGAGCAGAGCCTGGCCCCCCACTTGGACAAAACCTTCCTGTCAGGGAGTTGTTGATCAACCTGGAGTCCAAAGAGATTCCTTTGAAGGCAAAGGATAATAAGCTTGGGTATCTTTTTTTCCATGGACTTGTTCTGATTGGTGAGGCGGGTTTTTTAAATTAAGCATACCAAAATGAATTCTGTGGTAGAAGCAAAGTATTTCTGGAGCACAAAACCCAGAAATGCTGTGAACTCAAGCACTTGGATTTTGCAGAGCTGACGTCAAACAGCCACTGTAATGCCACAACAGCAAAACAAGACCACAAAACACTGGCAGGAAGCAGGGAATGGAGAGTTCCAGTAGTTCGTAGTGATTAATCAATATTGCAATTTACCCAGCCATACAATATTTCTGCTGTTGTCTGTAGCTTTCTCACTGCTCTTTAAAGACAGTTACCTCTGCATGAATTTAAGTCAAGTTTGGGCTGGCTTGGAGGGTTCTTCCTGTCAGGACAAGTTCCAGGCAGAGCAGGGAGAGGGGAGAGCCTTAAACAAGCAATGCCCATTCTGGTACCCCACTCATCTGCTCTGTCTCTGGCCCCCACCTTGCTCCAGGGCAGGAAGAAGGAATTGTGTGGTCAGGCAGACCCCTAATTGTGTAACTGGCAGGGGAAACACCCTGAGCTGGGAAACCTCAAAGCCCTAAGAAATAACAGCTCTCCAAACACTGTCAGTCAGACAGTAACAGGCAATAACAAACTCACTGTCAGTTTAGTGACAATTTCTACCATTTGCATTCTAGATGGGCAAACTGAGGCCAGCAGAAGATAAAACTGATGTTCACTTGTTAGGGATTTATCACTCCAGATCAATATGCGCTGCAGGTTTTCATTAGCAGACGCCCAGGTTGTCTGTGATGTGACCAACATCACTGTCCTCTGCAAGCTGGTGTGGAGAAAAAACTGTATATTTGTGTAAGTCCTTCCTCTAAAGGCATCCAAAACCTCTCATGCAGCAGTATCTGTGTCATCGCCGAGACCAGCTTTTAGAAACAGAACATTAAATTTTTCTTCTCATTAATCTGACCTTTACAGAAATAACTATTTATTAAGTAGAAGCACTATTTACCAAACAGTAGTCTCATCAGTCTGGTGTTGGCTTTCGCAGTTAAAACATGTTTGTTCATGTAACCAATTCCACCAGTGCATTCCCATCCTAGTGGCACTGCCATGACCCCCCAGTGTGGTGAGTTACTGTTGCACTTGTGTCCCTGGGCTCAATTAAACCATCACTCCAACCAATTTGAGTTCAGACATACCATGCCTTGTAAATCACTGGATCATAAACCTTAACAATACCAAGATGTAGTCAGTATGAAATTGCACTAAATTAGTGGTTTAGGACTAGAGTAATTAAAAAATGAGTTATGCAGGCATTCTGTGATCTTTGTAGGGAATGCAAGAGCTGTCTCCATGCACCAGACCCAATAGGAAGAAACCCACCCATAACGCTTACAGATGTGCCACGTGTGCTGCAGGGCCAGAATGTGGCAGATGTTTAACAAAAGCAAAAGAGGAAAGAGATCTGTGGCAATGAAAGCCATTCCTTTAACTGTTGAATTCCTTGCTGATTCTAAGCCATGGGACAAGCAAGGTGGAAGTCCTCGCAGGCACAGGATCTCAGGGAGTGGGTGTTCACACTCAACCCCAGGTTAAAGCCTCACCTGGCAGTGCCCAAAACACAAGGCACCAAGAGGGGGCTGCAGGAGCAGCTGTGTGTCCCTATGAGCCCATACAGCTCCATGGAACATTGCTAGGGGCAGGAAGAGGAAGAGAGATCCCTTTGGGATGGTGTCTGCTCTGGGCCTGGACCTTGGCTGTCCGTGGTTGACACCGTGGGGTGTCCATGTGTGTGTGAGCAGCTGTGTGCTGCCATCCTGCAACCCCAGCGGGCTGGGGACACGGCACAGGCTCCTCTGGAGCCCATCCTGCCAGGCTCTCCTGCACACCCCTTCAGTATTGCTCAGGAACTCAGCAAGGGCAGGCAAGGCAGGCTGGAGCTGGGATGGGATGTGACCACCACCAGCCTCCAGGCCGAGCTGCTCCCCCTGGTCTCAGGGTGCTTGTCCTTGAGGCTTCCTTTAACCTGCTGACTAGTTGTATCCGTGGGAAAAGGCTCCCTGGGCACTGCTGATGTGTTCATCATCCAGGTCAGGACTGAGTACAAGTGCCTTTCCCAGAAGAACACTTGGCAATGCTGTTCTGTCGGAACAGTTGTTGTTATCCCCTGTAATATCCAGTGTCCTGAAACCTTTGCTCCTTCTGGCCTTGGAGGACTGAGACCCCCCCAGTGTCCATCCCTGAGACTCGTATGCTCCTGCCTTGGCTGAGTGTGCCATGGACAGCATGTGCCCTTTTGGCATTGGGCATTGATCTGGCCCATGTCTGTGACTGATGCCCACAGAAGGAGACAGCTTTGGAATAATGTCTCTCCTGAGACACGTATTCAGCAATGTCATTTCTGCGAGCTCTGTCCTCAGAGCACTGCCACAGCATCTTTGGATGCTGTATCCCTGCATCCCGTGGGAAGCTGTCTGTTCCTGACAGCTCCCCAGGACAGCCTGCCCAGGCTGCTGCTGCACTGTGGATCAGCAGGCAAGAACCTCCTTTACCTGATTCCATTTCTTTCCACACTTCCACTCCCTGGCCCAGCCTGCACTTTGCCTCTTGAAGGATCAAAGCTGGGGGCATTAGGTTCTTCCCTGCAGCCATTGTAGTAAAGGACAGGACTGTGTACACCTTCTCCTCCTTGCTAATTCAAGGGAACAGGCCATTTCCTGCTTTCCAGACCTCTTTGGAATCCTTACCTCCCAGCACAGAGCCCTCTGGGATAACAAATGTGCTCTGGACCCACACACTTGTGTGCAATGATGACAATAAAAGGGAATTCTGAGGGAATAAAGCTGGGAGAGGCTCACTGAGCTGCCAGCACCTGGCAGCACCTGCCTCAGAGTCCTGTTTCCTTTCTGGATAAATCCTGGCTCCTGCCTTGTGGAGTGGGAGCAGAACCAGACTGCCAGTGTGGGACCGGGAGGCCAAACCCCGCTGTCTGACAGCGCCCTCGGTGACCTCCCTACACTGCACGTGGCAGAAGCAGCACTACCTGGAGCCAGTGTCACCTTGGGCATTAAAATTTCTCTGGCATTAAATCCAAGTGCTCCTTCCCTGCCTCCGTTGCTTGGGATGTATTTCACTGTTACAACACTCACTGACCCCATAAATACCCACTGACAGGTTGGAGTGTACAGCTGAAGGGAACTATATATATATTTTTAAAGAGCTGATTTCTCTGCTTCCTTTGGAGAGGGGCTGCTGACCCACCCTGTCCTGGTGAAGCTGTGAGCAGCCAGCAGGGTTTTAAGCTGGCATCTCTCTCCCACTTCCTCTGTCTCCCAGGATCTGGTCATGTCTCATCCCAGGGACCTGGGAAGCTTCAGAGTATTGTGAAGGTTTGGAACTGGCTTGTCACCCTGTTGACACAGCCCAGGTGTGCTGCCACCAGCACGTTTATTGGATATCAGGCAAATCTGCAGCTGGTTGTTCCCCATTCCCACTCGGTTCTCACCCCCTGCCCCACATGCTGCCATCCCACAGCCAAGCAGGTGGCACCTACACAGCTCCCACTGGGCTGCCCTGAGCCACACTGCAGGGATTTAGGGATGTAGCCCCTGGAGAGCTGCCTCACAGCACTACATGTTGCTGGAAGGACCATTTGCCACACGATAGATTGGCAGTGATCCTCCAGAGGAGTGGTCCTGAACTGCTGCAGACTCCAGGATTGTTCCTGGGGCTGCCCAAGAAGGCTTTTGCTGAGAATTCCTAAACTGCTGGCTGAAACAGCCCTGACAGAGCTGAGGTGAGCCCTGAGCCGCAAGAACACGGCAGGGTGGGCTTCAGCTGCAGGAAGTAAAGGGCAAGAAAAGGAGGACAGAACTAAGTTGTATTAAGTGATTGTTCCTGCCTTTATGCATGCTGTGTTTTGGAGCACAGACTGAGAAACCAAACCTGCCACAGGGAAAGGTTCCAAAGAGGTACTTTAAAGATGTTTTTTCCTGGTTCCTGTGGTTTAGGCGTGTGTTTGGAGCAGACACTTAGGGGTACAAGGCAGGTGTGCATGCGAGAAATGCTGCTGTTGGCAGCTGGGGAGGCTTGTACCCAGTGCCTTGAAGAATGCCATTAGAGCAGCTTTTCACCCACTAACAGCACTTACTTGGGAACTGGGCATATGGGAGTGATGGCACAGGGCTGAGGGCAGCCAGGGAAGGACAGGAGCGAGCGCTGGGCTGGCGTGGATGCCCTGATGGGTTTGGGTAGCGAACAGGGAGGGATTTCTTTCTTTTGGCAAGTTTTCCATGACTGCTTTATTCAGCAGTTCTCCAAATAAACTCCTGCCTTGACCAAGAGTGGTTGTGACAAGCTGCCTCTCCTGCGAGCCGGCCTCCCAGGGCTGAGAGGAGGGAGCACCGAGATGCTGAGCCGGCCTGTGGGCCTCGGGGGAGGATAAAACTGGCTGCGTTTGTAGCATCTGCTTCAAAAGGAGATTGTGGCAAATATTTTATTCAGCAGAGCTGGAGGTCTCCTGTCTCTAGAGGGCAGGAGTTTGTTGTTTTCCTCATGCAAGGCAAGCACTGCTTATGCAAAAGGAAAGGATGTAGAAATGGCCTGGAGAGTCCCTGCTTTTCTCGCACGGATCCTTTAGAGCAGGGGCCCCGCACACCCTCCCTGACCCTCGGCCGTGAGCCTCCCTCACTCCCGGCGCTGGGGCCTCCCTGGCAAGGTCTGAGCCCTCCTCCCTGAAGGACATGCTCTCGTTTCCCCTTGCAGGTGCCTGCCAAAGGAGGGTTCTTCTCCTTGGGCTCTCATCACTCCTTGGAAGGCAGAGCGATCCCGCTGCAGTGCCGGGGGGAAGGTGCTCTGTGTCCTGGCGCTGCCCCAGCGCACACCTTGCCCAGCACAGACACTCACGTGGCACCGAAACCAGGGCACGTCTCATGCCATCCCCACAGGGACATGCAGACCTGTCCCTGGGAGAGCTCCCTCCTCCCGTGCGAAACCGGGGGGGGGTGGGACTGTGACCCTCATTCCCAGATGAAGCTGAAGGAACCTTCCCTCACTCCTGAGCCACACGTGCATCACCACGGCAGGTGGGGAAGGCCAGCAAAGAGGTTTTCTCCCAGACATTTCTCAGAGAAGGCTCTTTGAGCTCTTACGAAACTTCCTGGGATGAATCCTTGCCACGAGTGGGGATCCCACTCATGTTATGGGGGACTTCAGACAGACTGACAGCATTCCTGATTTCCAGTGCCTACAATGTCCTCATGTCAGCATCCTAAATGACTCCTTGGGTCCTCTGTCTTTTTTAGGAAGAAGGTAATCTGCTGCTATAGATGCATCACACTTCAAGCCTTGTAGAATCAGAAAAAGAGCTGTATCTTAAGCCCACTAAAACCAGAAACCATCAAAACCTGGTGCTTTGGGGCCCTTTTCATCTAAAAAGCAAAGAGCATCAGTTCCTAGGGATAGCACGAGTCAGACATCCCCATAATTCTTCCTTCCTCTCCTCTGTGCACCTACTATGAGAAGAATGCCATTGATCCTTCTATAAAATCAGGGATAGCAACAGATAAGCCAGGGATGAAAGAACCATTGTCCTCAAAATCCTCTTCCATTGTGACCTCAACTCAAGCCTCTCCTAAAATCCCCATCCTGTAGGAATACTTCCCAGTGTTCTTTGCTTGATTGACCTTTCTAACCTGGGTTTTTCTGACGGCCTTTCTGACATTCTCTTCTTCAGATGGCTGAGAGATCTCAGGTGCTCTACAGCCTGAGGTCTGTAAGTCACCCAGGGTGGTGTTCTGAGCCCATAACAGAGCAATGGCATAGCCATGGATTGTACAGTGTCTGACTGGCTTGTGGCATTGAAATGTAAGGAAAGTTCTGTGCCATTCAGGATGCTATGGAAATTATTTTAAAATAATTATCAGGTACTTATTAATGACAGAAAATCCACTTTAGAAAATCAGTGGAAAAATGTGGGTCTGTCTGAAGCAGTAGGCAGTGTTTAAGGGGAGTCTCCTAGGAGGAAGAGCAGCGAGGCCATGGCCCACTAGGAGGGTACAGCTCTCTGGGGTTGTGCTCACTTGGCAAGGCTGGAGCCGGAGCTGGCTCTGCAGAGGGTGAGGAGAGCCCAGCAGGACCCCCTGCCCTGCACACTCAGTGCACGTGGCAGCCCTCTAGATGCCACTGTGACCCAGCTGAACTGGCCCCAGCCTGCACAGCCGCGTCCCATGGCCGCTGACAGTTCCGCACTGGTGACAAGGAGTGCAGGCCCGGGAAGGATGTGGGTGCCAGGCTGTTCCCCACCCCTCAGCCTCGGTGGTTCCCCAGTACCACAAGAGAAAAATCTCCTTCCTGCACACAAATGCCCCGGCACATCATTAGGCTGTGGGTGGAATGCCAAGGGATTAGTAATCCGAACTTTCCAGTTATTTGGACATCCTGCACCCAGCAGTACCCCCTGATTTCCTACTACCAGGGCATTTGCTATCATTCCCCTGCAGGTACCACTGTCACTAACAGTTACCAGCTCTGTTAATTTTTGGCTCTGCTTCTGCTTTGCCCTGCTGAAAATGGGGAATAGTTCTTTTGCAGTGTGCTGTGCGGGGCTCGTGGCACTGCCATCTGAAGCCAGTCGTCACGCTGAACAGTGCCACTGTGCTCTGTGAGAGGGGCTCCTTTCCAGGCTCCCCCAGCAGCTGGCCTGTCACACGCAGTGCCAGCAGCCTCCAGATGTGCACCAGGCTGCCCTTCATCCCTGCCTTGGGACTGGGGGTGGAGACTGTTTCCCCGGAGATGTTTGTCCTTACTGGAATTCACAGTTACAGACGTGCCTATGGAGATGCCCTGTTCCCTGGCAGACAGGAGAGGTGTCCCATGGGGACACAATCAGGGTGTGCTAACTCCATTCTCTGGGCATTCTCCTAAGTGTCCATTGCCAGCTACTACTGAAAGAAAAAGAACCAGATTGTTGGGGTGTTTGCCTGCTCTCAGTGCTGAGGACGGACATGGTGTTTATGGGATTTGCTCTGTTGCTTCCAGATGCTGTCCAGACCCCCTGAGTCATGACCCTCTGTGCTGCCTGTGTTTCCCCTTAGGACCTCTCCTGAAAAACCCAGAAATGGCTCTATGCTCCTGGGTTTGTTCTGGCTTTCAGTTCCCACCTTTCCCTTTCTCCCTTCTTTTCTTTGCTCAGTACAATTTATGTAATGAGTGAGGGTTTTGGAGAGGCTTTGTTACACACATGCCCAGAGATCGTGGCATTAAGTGCATTTTCTAAATTAATAAGTAAATCTGCTCATTTGTTGTAGGATTCTATTGTTGATTTGGGAACAGTGAGCTCCTGTAAATCTCAGCTTTCACCTTGCCAACCCCCATATCCCTGTAAGTGCACTGCAGTTCCTTGGAACCTGTTGGGAGTTGGTGTTGGCATCCCTTCGCTAGAGCACATTTATGCATTAGTGCCATCTGTGCCTGCTGCACCTTCTGCAAGCCAGCCCAGCCAAGTGACTGGCAGTTATCTGAGACTGCACACAAAGGGAGGGGGAACAGAAAGGGGGGAAGGAGGCAGAGCCAGCAAGGATGGCACCTGGAGCACTGGTGGGACTGGGGAGCACCGACCTGCACTGGGGTCCCTCCTTGCCACTGCTGAGGAGAGCTGCTGAGTCCTTTCTGGGGCTTTCTCTCTAATAAAGAGACAAATAAATACCTGTTGTGGCATTCAGACCGATTTCCCCCATCCTTGTGTTCTGGAGAACACAAACTGCCAGGGCTTGGGAGCAGCAGTGGCTGCACTCTGGGCACAGTTCAGGCTCAGTGCTGGGCCTGAGCTCTGGGGGCAGAAGGGAGGCACAGTGGCTGTGCTGGGTTTATCCATTTGCCTTCTATTCAGAGTCATCTGCTGGTGAAACCTTGAGTGTGAAACAGCCTCTCAGGAATTCTCCCCATCACTAAAGGGAGAAGGGAGCATTTCCTTCCATTGCTGCACCAGGAGCTGAACTGCTCCCAGATCCAGGTGGATGGAGTCTGGGCATTTAAGAGATTGCAAACTAAAAGCTCATTTTACTGTATTTGTGGTTTAAGACCAGTTCCTTTGAATCCAAGAGAAAGAAGGTTTGTGTGTACTCTCAAGTGGCAGTTTGGATTGACCCGTCCTATGCAGGCAGGTACAAACTACAAGAGCAGATAGAAATACAAATGGAAGAGTTCTTGCAGTGAATGTAACTGTCTGCTAAGAATTTAGGAATGAATTATCTGGCTTAAACATTAATTGAATCAGTGGAGTGTCAGTCTGTCAAGAAAAATTAAGTGCCTTACCCAGCGTAACCTACATCAGGGAAGGAGCACAGGAGCTCCCGGCAGAGGGGCTGAGCAGCCCCCTGAGCCGAACACCCTTGCTGCCAAGGCTGGGAATCACACCTGTCTCCCAGAGGAGGACTCGCCTCTGTGTGTGCTTGGACACTGCCCACCCTCAGGGAGCTATCCTAGTTGCAGCTAGGTTTATAAATATTTATATATAATAAGTGTATCCTTTTGGTTTCATTTTGAATGACCACTTTAATGCTGCAGAGTCTTTTCCACTAAGAATGTGATGCTTGGAATTCAAGATTTGCTTTTTCTTTCTTTCCATATGTTCTGTGTTAAACATATGCTATACTTTATATTTAAAAACTAGCAGCAGACTGAAAAAAAAAATTGCCCACACCACAAAAATATGTTTGCTTCATTATCCAAAGCTTCTGTGTTTCTGGAGTTTTTACCAGGCTGGGGGAAGCACCCTTGAGGGCAATCTCAGAATGGGGAATAACTTGGAGCTGTGGGGAGAAGGAATATCTAGTCCTTGTTTAGGGCCAGGGCTCAAAGCTGTGCACAGCCTGGTAGAGGTGATAATGGAGTTGTGAGCTTTGAAATTGAGGAAGGCAGCCCCTCTGTTTAATTTAGGAATTGGCCTCCAGTACTTGGATAATACTTGAACTGGCCCCTCCTGAAAAGCTGTGCTGATGCAAATGGAAAGGGCTGTGTAAGACCCTCCCCTCCCGGCTGGGGTTACCTGGGGTTTGCTCCTGGGTGTGGAAGTGTGGATGGCTTGGCTGGAGTGGGCACACACCTGGGCACAGCACAATGCCCAGCAGGACCCAGCCATGGCAGCACAGGGATCCATTCTCCAGTGCTGAAACACGAAGCACCGTGCTTCCCCCTGCTTAAAATCCAGCTGTGACTGGGAACAGACCGTGCGCGCGAGGGTGCTCCCAGCAGTCGGGGCAGGGTGGAGGGCTGCTCCCAGAAGCCGTGGCTGCATGGCCCGTGCGGAAGGGCGGGGCAGGATCTGTCCCTCCCCAAAGGAGGGGCCCTGGCCCCGCTGGCCGGGTGTGTGGCCACAGCAGAACCCCCACGCTGCTGCCCCGGGGAATATCGCCCTGGGCTGGCTCCTGCCTGAGGAGACGCTTGGCAATGCCAGCAGGAGAGGGGAGCAGTTCCAGGGGATTTGAAAGAAATTACAGCTGTCTCACCTGGGGCATCCCAAGCTCCCTGCCAGAGGAACGGCAGGGGAGTGGCACGGAGGAGTTAAATCGGGGTGAGGTGTGAGCGTGCCGTGATGCAGGGGGAATTTGGGAAAGGCGCAGGGGGTTGTGCTGCTACAGCAAACCAAACTTTTCGGGGCGGTTGCCATGGCGACGCCGTGTTTGTTGTACCCAGAACTGAGCCGTGCCCTGCCCCGGGACCTGCTCCCCCAGCTCTGCCCCGGCATCCTCCCAGCACCTGTGGGTGTTTGCAACTTTAGGAAATCGCTGCGGGTTTGCACTCTGTCCCTGGAATTACCTGGGAAATGACCACAGCAACAGTCACAAGTAAAAAGCAATGAGGGGTGCACCATTGCCTTCCAAAGCTGCGGCCACACATGGACTGAACCCGAATTTAATTATCACACAGATAGAACGGTGCCTTTCCCAATCCTCTCACTGATGAGGATGTCAGCTCTCTGGAGCTGAAACCATACCAGAGCCATAGCCTGCACTGGTAAATTAGGAATTGCTAAACAAAAATTCTCTGGCAAAAATTAAACAGAGGTTCAATTATTGTAATTAGTTGCATATTTCAAATTGTATTTTCAAACAGGTAGAGTTAAACGAGTAAAAACAGCCTTGTGAACCATCCTCAAATGACTACATGCATTTAACTGCAGTTAGTGGAGGGCTGATTGAAGCTAAATGATTTCTAACATTTTTAAATGACCCAGACATGTTGTAAGGGGCCTTGTACCAGCTGTAACAGAATTTAATCCAGCTGGTCTCTCCTTTTCCTTGCTGACATAAATGGCCCTTTTAAGCCCCACTTTGCTTCTGTAAAACCCCCTGGTTCTAATTACACCTTTGCAAGGACCAGGAGAGGTTTTGGAGTCTGTGAATTACATGTGGCAAACAAGTACACAAAGTCAAGCCCTTGTTTCCTGGACTGACCCTGGGGCTCAGTTCACACAGGAAGGTGCACAGAGTCCTGGCAGTGTCACATAACACTCCATTTGAACGTGTGAAATGTAAAGATACTGGGAAAGACAGTTAGGAAATACACTTGTAAAATCTAGCCAAACAATTAGAAAAAAAAAAAAGAAAAATCCAACCAACAAAAACCCAGCAGGTGCCTCTGGAATGGGATCACTCCCTGCACTGAATCGAGTCTGACTCCAGAGCAGTCAAAAGTAAAGGCTGATTCCTGCAGTGCTGCAGCCCCACTGCCACAGCATCATAAACTAATGCCAGAGATCAAAATGCCCCTTAAGCAGAAAATGTGAACATGCAAATGTTGAGGAGAACCACAGAATCACTGATTCTCCAGGTCCCTGTGAAATCCTTCCCACCCTGAGAAGCCCTCAGGAAGCCTCAGCCCACTGGCCCTGCCACGGCAGCTTTCCCTGTGGATGTGCATTCCCTGCCGAGCAGGGGAACTGGTGGGGGGACAGCAACTCCCCTGCCTCGGGTGGTGTCAGGCAAGGTGTGAAAGAAGATCTTCCAACCTGCAGAGGAGCACGTGAACTCAGCCAGGGTCTCCCCAAAAAAAGCCAGCCTGCACTTCTGCTGAGCTGCTTCAAGAGGAATGGGTAGCACAGGAAGAAGAGCAAACTAAATCCCTCCACTGCTAAAAGTGAGGGGTTTACACTTCACTGATGGCAGCACTTGGTATTTTAGGAGAGCTGAGTACAAACCTCTAATTTGCTCGGGCCAGAGCCTGTAATGTGTGTAGGGTTTGCTGTGGGTGGAACACAAGCAGGATGGAGCAGGGATGCTTCTCCATGAAGTGTTCAAAGGGCTGTGGGTGTGGCACCTGGGGACACGGGCCAGTGGTGGCCTTGGCAGTGCTGGGGGAAAGGCTAGACTTGCCTTGAGGTTTTCCAGCCCCACTGCATCAAAACCTCACAGCTGCAATGTGTCATCTCCCAATGGCTTTAAGGAAGGACGTTAGGAACCAGGTGTGAAATGGCACCAGGAAACAGTCAAGGAAAGCACTTCTGTGAACAACTGAGGTTCCCATACCTCAGCACACGGTCTGACCTGTGTCACCTGGCCTCCCCTGTGGTACCTCTTTGGAGGACATTGTCACTACAGCTTCCCTACTGCAAGTACAGAGCAGAAAAAAGTGCCTCTGTTCTTTATCTTTTTCTTTCTCCTTCCCCCAGACAAGTGATTTGGCTGTACCTAATTAAAATGAAGAAAAAAGTGGCATAAGCTTAATTAAGATTTTAATTCAGTTAGAGCCTATAGGAATAAATCACTTCAGACTTGGTAGTGACTAGCAGAAAATACAATGCCTGCTGCTCTGTCACAGAGATGGTCACAAATGATGGGGAGTCCTGAGGAGGAGACAGGGCTGCAAGAGCTTAAAGGAGCAGGTGAATCTCTAACCCAGGTAACCCTGTGTTTGCACCTACGTGGTCTGGATCAAAGTGCAGCCAAACTGGCTGTCCCAAATACAACTACAGTTCCTGACTGAGAACTAGAAAAACTTGGTGGGATTTTGGGACATGGACCCGTTCTTTGGAAATGTGAGAAATCGGGAAAAATGTGAAACATTGGATTTTTCCTAAGCAAAACAGTGGCTCTC
This sequence comes from Serilophus lunatus, assembly GCA_013399895.1. Lineage (NCBI taxonomy): Eukaryota > Metazoa > Chordata > Aves > Passeriformes > Eurylaimidae > Serilophus > Serilophus lunatus. Next base: position 105,941 of record VXBA01002161.1, on the reverse strand, counting down.
CTTAGCATTTGTTACTGATGGTGAGCACAAGAATGAAATGCAAACTCCTCTCAGCTGATGGCCTGACCGTGGCAGGTGGGGTGAAAAATGGATGGAAATGAGGCTCAGGCAACCTCTCCTCCTAAATCCCTGCAGAAATCTGGTTTTATCATGTTCACAGAATAAACCTAATTAAGATCCCCTAAAGTAGACAAAGTTCCTCTGAGTAGCACCTCAGCTTGTACAAATTACATGTGTTTTGAAACTAAAAACCACAGTAATTCTAGCAGTTCTATGTTTTTATAGTATTTTAAAAAGCTTTTTTGTAGTGTTTTAAAAAACTTACTCCTTTGGTAGTAGGTTCTGCAACAAGTCTTATTCTCAGACTTTTAGCATACGTTTTCAATTCCAAATTAGGAATTCCTTAGAATTCCTTCAGAAAGATCACCATAGCACTAAAAAGGATTGCTTGATGTTAAGGGCTATATCTTGCTTTTTCAGGGTGCTCAACAAATAGAGCACTGCATTACAGTCATTAAAAACAACTCTGTTACCTGAGCATTACAGTAACACTGCAGTAGGAGAAAAAAGTTCTGAATTTTACAATATTGCATTTCAAGGACTATGAGGGAGGAGAATACAAATATATGTCTATGTATATATATATCTCCATCTAAACCCAGGCAAAATGATTCTCATACTCCCCACCAAAGCCAAAGTTAAATACTTGGGTCAGGGAACCAAAGGGCAGGTTTGTACTTAGCAGAATCCCAGGATAGGCAGGCAGTGGGCAGCTTAGGAAGGCAGTGCTCTGCTGGCAGCCAGACCTTGCCACAAGACACTGGGGGTTTAATTTCAGTAGCTGTTTGGCTCTTGACCACTTCAAGCACAGTGCTGGCAGAATCTCCCATGTCTCTGACTCTGCCCTGGGGTGTCCCTGTGGCTGGCAGGGATGGGAACAGGGATTTGCCCCTGAAGGCAAGCATGGGTTTGTGCCTGCACACAAATGGACACACAAACAGCCTGGAACAGAACTGGTCAGTCACTCAGCATCACTGGGCAGTGCTGGTGGTCCTGCTGCCCCCACTGGGCTGTCTGCCTTTGGCTCCAGAGCTGTTGTGGAGCCCCTGCCCCTCCCAGGTGCACCCTGTCCCCAGCATGGCTACACACCAGTGCTTGCCCACTTGTGACTCTCGGTGACAGGCAGACAGACGGTGTGTTCAGCCTTCCCAGCTTTTAAGACTGGGCCTTAGGTGAGGCAGAGAGTGGCTCTGCCATCCTGCCCACACCTGGAGATCAGGCAGTGAGGGCCGTGCTAACACTGTGCCTGGGTGGGGCTGAGGGGCTGTGATGGTTTTAGTTAAGTTCTGAGAAGGCTGAGAATAAAGAACATGAGTTGTAGGGTGTTCAACAGGCACAGGACAAATTCAATTCAGTTTTCCTGACTGGGAATTTGGCTCCTCTGTCAGCTGTCCTCAGCTCAGGTTTTAAAGTCCAGGTTGAAAACTCCTGGCAGAGGTAAACAGAAACAAAGCCAACAGTGGCCCCTCACCTGTGCAGGGTGAACAGCAAAGGCCACAGCTCTGCCCCCACTCCCTGGCCTCAGCTCCCAGGTCACACACTTACCCACATGTGGTCCCTGCCTGCAGGAATCATGTCACACCAAGCAGTGGCTAAACTGTCCAGCCCTGCATGGACCATGGCTTTGACAACACTCCCAGAGCAGACATTTTCATGTGGAAAATGCTGTCCCTGACTGGTGACAGTTATTTTAAACTGCATTTTCATTTGGAATCAGCCTCACTGCAGTTACAGTCACACTCTGAATCATGGATCCCACTGGCCTGGTGTTCCCCCCTTGGCCTTGCTGAAAGAGAAAGAAGCCACAGCAGAAAGAGAAAGAAGTAACACACCTATGCTGTGTCCTGTCCCCTGTGCCATTGTCACCCCCTCTGGGCAGGAGAAGTGTGGGCTGTGCCCGAGCAGACTCCTAACACCTTGCACACCTTCCTTCTTCACAGGGCACTTTGCAGCGGTGCCATCCCGGTGTCTCACTGGGCCAGGACAGAGCCCAGCCAGCTCCCAGGGCCGTGTGGCCATTGTGGCTGAGTGTGCAATTGCATTTTCAACATAATTAGGTGCCTAATTGTGCGCCTGGGCCTGGCTGCTGTATTTGCACGTGTACCTAATGATGATTTATAGAGGAGCTCTCTGGCCACAACGCCTCACTCTCCTGCCTGCCAGAGGTGTCTGTAGAGTGAGAGGTGAGGCTGAGTGCTGGCTTTCCCACAGCTTTTATTTTAAACCCAACTTCTGTTTATCTTGGGGGCTTTAAACCTCCAGGAGCTGCCTGAGCAATGGGAGAATTCCAACCAGCAGTGTCACAGGGAGACAAGTGCAGTGCTAAGCTAAAGACTGTGAAGAAAAGAGAAATTTGAGGGAAAAAGCCAAGGCCAGGTTAATAAATGAAATTTCCATACAAGGCTTCCAAACAGTGCTGATGTTGGACGTCTCTGGTGGTGTGATGTCAGGCAGTAAGAACCTGCACCAGCCATCACCAAGGTCAAAGGGAATCCTCTTTCAAGACAGATACATTCTCAGTGATTCTCCAGCTCCTTTTAACTCAGATCTGGCTGAACACTGACACTGGAGTTCTCAGGGCCAACTCGGCTGCGTGGCCACGCAGTCAGACACTTAATAGACACAGCACTGTGAAAATGTCTATTATTTCCCTTCAGTGAAACACTTTTTAACTGCAGCATCCAATCACTCTTTACGGCATATGATGTCAGAAACACTTACTGCACAGGCAGAGATCTGTGTTTCTTTTGCCACAGACAATAAATCTTTAGTGTCTTCCCTTGCCACGCATCACTCCACTTGCTCTCAGGAGGCACCATACGTCTCCTTCCCTCTGCCTCTTCTAGCAAGGTCACTTTCCAGTGATGAAACAACTTTTCCAGGAGGTATAGTGTTCAATAATTAATACCTACTGATAATAGCTTCCCAGAGCAGTGCTTTAAAGTTCTAATGCTCGACACAGACTTACAGCAAGAAGAACCCTTAAAACAGATCTGCGTGGCACGTCTGCAAATACCAGCCACAGGAACTTGGGCTGTGTATGGCTGCACTCACAACCAACACACCTGCATCCCTTCCTCTCTCACCAGGGTTAACCTGAACATGTGAGCGGGTCTGGCCACCCTCACACGTGTGGGGTGGTGTCACAGCTCCTGCTGCTCCCACTGTGCACACACAGGGTCTGCAGGAGCAGGGGAAGGTGCCTGGCTGCTCTGAGGGTGACAGGTGGGGGGACAGGCCCTGATTCAGGAGTGGCAGTGACCCAGAGCATGGTCCCTCCTACCAGCCATCTCATTACTTGACCAAAGCACAGGACATGCTGTACCTGAGCTGCACTGGAAACACCAGGTTAAGAGTAATTTCAGTGTTTCTCCTGGCTGATGGATGGTGCCACTGTCTCGTCTCTAAGGAGGCCTGGAGGCATATGGCTTGGCCCTTGCACAGTGAGTGAGGCAGTTATTAATAAAACTATTATTCAGAGCCATCTCAGGAACAAAGCTCTTTGTGCCATGAGTTTGTACCTAAGCAGTGAACACCTTCAATAACTACAGGTGGGTTTGTGTGGGTCATTCTGGGCTGGTGTAAGAGCTTGGGTTCTGTCTGTGCACAAAGCGAAATCTCTGCACCTTAAGCTTCAGGACAAATTAGAATGTACTGTTGGGAACAAACCTATTTTATGTTGCACTTCTTATGCACCGAATGCCCTTGTCTCTGTGTTTTAACTCTCCTGTTTTCATCCCCAAAAAAGGGAATACAAAGCCCTTTACCTGGATCAGTGGCCCTGGATTCACCAGGGGCATCTCTCCTTCCCACACCCATCTGTGGGTTAGTTACTTGGGGTTCATTCACATCATCTCTGCCCATGTGCCTCAGTCCCGTGGCACAGCCCCGGTGCTCTGCCCAGAGGACAGGCTGCATTTAGGGATGTGTGGCTGTCACATCCTTCCTGATGCTGGAGGGATGCAGGACTATTGGTTTTTCCTGACTTATTTGAGCCAAAGCTTGCTATTGCATCCCTCCCTAAGCACAGCATTTATGGGTTTATAAATTGGGAAAGACTGACACCAAACACACCCTGAGAGTGCCTCGAAACAGTCACAGAGTGCCAGCTGCACACGTGGCTGCCCTGGAAGGAAGGGGCTTAAATTACCATCAGCATAGGAAATACAAACTTACAGAAAGAGTTCTTTCAATTTACCTTCTTTTGGACTATTGAAATATATTAAAAGTGAATTTCTGGAAGACCTTAACACTTGTGACCCAAACCACTCAACACCTTTGAAAATCCAAACATAGAATTTCCCTTGCATTTTGCACCACCACTGTAATATTATCCAGCACAGAGGAACAGGCTTTCCTTTGGTGAAATATGTTATGCTTGGCAGGAATGTAACATCCCTGGGTATAAAGTGCTGTTCCAAGCTCGATGCCTCTGTGCTGGTTATGGATTTGGCCCCAACTGGGAGCAGTGCTCCTCCCAGGGTCAGGGTCTGCAGGGACCAGCCCAGAATTTTAAGGGGAAAGTTGGAGAGGAAGGCAATTCAGTCTGTGAATCTGAAGAGAAAAAGGGAGGATAAACCAGATTTCAGCTTGGTAGGTCTGGAAGCTTTTGATGTCCATACACCAAAAATAGCCGCCAGGAGCAGGAAGGAAAACCTTGTGGCTGTTGTATTCTGCTCACCAAAATTGAAGGGATGCAGATCCCCAACAGCAGGGCCTCAGGCTCTGCTGAAAATGTCCAGCCCTAAATAATCAGCTTTCTTCTGGAATCATACTCTGCTTCCTAAAGGCACCTGCCCATCATTTTACAGCTTTCCAGATTTCAGCAGGTTTTATGTTGCACTATAATATAAAATAAAATCTCGTCATCTGCTTGGGCACAGAGAGATATAAAACGTGCTAGGAGCTCCCAGGTGCTTTGCACCTGCACTTAGCCCGACTCACAGTTTGCCTCCAGCAAGGAAACTCATATTTCACACCAGTACAGAATTTCTGTTGCTTCAGTAGAAAAACGTGATCATGAACTCCAAGAAAATGTAATCCTTTTTCATTGGATCAAAGTGATTTAACTTGCAAGGTTTGCCTGGAGTAAGTAATTGATGCCTTAAGGGGCATGCTGTATTTTTGGGATTCACTTTAGCTAGGTAGCTTGAAAATTAGAGGCCCATAGAGGCCTGTGTTCAGATGTTAGCATTCTTCTGTATAGATAAAAGGGTAGCAAGACAAAACATAAGGCTAGGCCTTCTGGACCTCCTCAGTAAAGGGGAGGGGCCAAGCCCTGGGTGGACACAAGTAATAAGGGACAATCTTGTTGGACACTTAAGGGGCACAACAGTTAGAAGGACTTGGGTTGGATGGTATGATGGGTGGCAGCTAAGAAGGTTATAAATAGAGAGAAGATTGTTACTCTTTTCCTCTTTGGATCATGGGATCTTCACCCCTATCAAACTGGGTATTGTCCATTTTTTCTTATCTGGTTTTCAGGCAACCTAATAAAAACCAAACAAAGCTTTGGGAGAGAACTGCAGGCAGAAACATGTATGAGAAATGACTGTTATCTAGGAATGAGCAATCCTGAGCCTCAGAGCACCCACGGTGCCGTGGCAGGGAAGGTGTGCTCCCATGCCGAGGCCACAGGTCAGGGACACTGCTCTTCCTCTGCTGGTCACCTGTCTGACAGGGAGCTGAGCCCACCTGAACTGCAGTGCTTGATCTCATTTAGTGTTTGCCCACCACTCACCAGGAGTTACAGAATTCATTTTGGAGTGACTGGGTGGGGACAGACTCGTGTGCACCCACATCCCCTCAGTGACAGCAGCATTGCATTGACTTCCTTGGAGCCTGGGTTTAAATTACAGGAGGCTGTGGCAAGCCAGTCAAAAGCTCAGTAGGCAGGAAATGTTCTGGCTGAGGAAGGCTTGGCTGGTTTAAAATGCCAACAAGTGAAGTGTTCAGGGCTTTTTGTTGATGCTTTATGGATCCATAGTTCCTCAGAATGAACTTAAGACATTAAAACTGATTTCAGAACAAAACCAATTTTGAACTGTGGGAATACAGTAAAAAGATCAGAAGTAGTAAGTATAATTTTTGACCATTCTTCTTTCTCTTCCCACTGCCTGCCCCTACCATGCAGCTGTCACATCCTACAGCATGTGTGCTGTGGTCCTTCCCAACTTGGAAGAGCTGTGAAGGAACAGCCCCCTCACTCCACCTTCTTTCAGATAATGTTTTATTAAAGCTGATCAGAAAATGTGTGTGCACAAAGGGACTAACATGTGCAACTGCTTTTAGGCTCTAGAGCCCCTGTTTGGGACAGGGAGGGTCTGGGTAGGCACATCTGAGCGTTCTCTGAACTCCAGTGCCTGCCCTTTAGCCCAGGTTTGTAACAACTCACCCTGGGTGAGTGGGTGAGCCCAGGGCTGCCACAGCTCCTGCAGGTGACACCACAAGTGCCAGGTGATCCAGAAACTCTCTCTTCAAAAAATTGTATATCCAAGGCATTTTCACACACCTTTGCTGTTAGTCAAGGAGCAGAGCCTGGTAAAGTCATAGGAGAACCAGCCTGGTTCTCGTCACCTCGTTCTGTCGCTGTCTCCCATCCCAGAGCCTGTCTGGCTCTGGTCACTTATTTCCATCATCACCTGTCCCTGTTACATCAAGTATCTGTACAGATCTCCCCATATGGCTGTGAAATCAGTTTGGACCTCTTAAAACCACCCAGGTCGCTGTGGAAGAATGATGGGACCTCTCACTTGAATGTACAAACCCAAGATTTCCATCTGAATGCTAATCTGGATAAATGGCACATAGAATTGATCTGTACTAACACACATAACACACACAGAGGTATGTGTGTTCACTGTGTGGGACTGTAATCTCTGTGGTTTTTCATTTCCTCCCCATTTTCCTGAGGAGTGTGTGAATGCAAACACTCCCCCGGCGCTCCGTGTGTATCCGCGTGAGCAGCTCCCTGTACAGCGATGTATGGATGTGTAAATTGTGTGAATGTAAATATAGATAGGCCATATGTCCCCAGAGTCCCAAAAGAGCATCTGATGTTGATATGTAGACAGTGTGTTAAGGACCTCCCTAATTAATAACCCAGATTAAAAACCTCTTGGCAATCAATTAAGATTAATGACAGAAGTCATTCTGTCTTCCCCTCCGCCCGCGTCTCGGGCTGTGAAAACCCCGGGTCGGGAAACTTTAATCCTGTTATCTGCTGCCTCCTTCATCTGCAAAGCCTGGAGATTAGCTCAGCAGCCATTCCCGAGTCCCAGCCAGCCGCTCGGACAGCTGCCCTGCCTTGGCAGTTCACAGGGAGGAATAATCTGCACAGGGGCAGAGGCCTGATGTAGCAGTCTCTACTCCACAAAAAGGGTGCTGGGAGCAATCAAGAAATAAAGCGTGTTTGTTCCCTGTGAATCCCGTACAGTGAAACACACAGTGATTACCAGCCCCTGCCCTGCCCACGGAATTCCTTTAGCTCAGCTGACAGGGGGCTGCACTGCTCCAGCCAGCACTGATGTGCCTTTCTCATGGCCACCACCTCGTGCTGCCATGGCCTCAAAACCAAAGGTTTGTTTGTTCCTGCTCTCATTCCTACCAGAGTTCACAAGGGGAGGAGCCCTGAAGGCTCGTTTAAAGAGAGCAGCAGACTCATCTGCGCTGAGAGGCAGTGCCAAGAGCAGCTACCTACATAGTTTGGAAAATATCTGTTTCTCCTGATACCAGCAGGACATCCTCACCCGAGCAGGACGATTCCTCCTGGTTCCACTGACTGCCAGCAAACTCAGCTGCTGGGAGAGCTGCTCCAGCCAGGATGGGGACCTGCCAGCCCAGGCCAGCAGGGTGAGGCTGTGACTCCAGAGACCAGGAGCACCCTTCCCTGCTGTCACATGCTTCATAAGCACCGTTTTCTTCTGGGCCTTCAGCACAACTGAACTCTGGATAACTGTGCTGATCTCTTGGCTGTCACTCACTATTTTAACTAAAGGGGCCAAAAGAGGACTTTTTCCCTTTAGGGAGGCCACGGGACAAATACTTTCTGGAATTCAGTGCAGTGCTTCACTCAGCTCAAAGCACTGCTTTGTGCTGGGGGCCTGAACTCAGGCTGAACAGAGCAAACTGAAAGGAATACTCTTACAGGTGCTTTCCTCCACTTGCTGTAAGAATGAACTGAAGAATTTTAACAGTGATGGTCTATTCTGGAAGTTTAAGAAAAGGTTTTGGCCTCAGTGCTACTCTCTAGTCTATACAAACAAATTCCCACTTAAAAAATGGCCTTGGTAGTATTTTAGCAGGAAATATTTAAGGAAAAGTGGTGCTCCAACTCCCTTCTCATCTCACGCATTTCCTACCTAGTTTGGCATTTCCTTGCCATTGCAGCAATTCAGAAGATCCAACATAAACATCAACTTCCCTAAATCCATAATACTGAAGTTTCTTTTTAAAACCCTCATGAAACTATTTCTTAGGCATAATAATTTCCACTTTCCACTAAGTACATGACACCAAACTACCACTGAAGGAGGAGTGAGCTGATTCTTCCATCAGTTACTGCTGGGGCACTTGAATTTTCAAACTGGGAAGTGCATTTCCTGTAAGCAGCCACAGTAACCTTTCTCTGACAGTACCTTGTTATTTCTCTGCGTTACAACATTTTGCAGTGATTGAAAAGGAAACCAGAGGAGGAACTGCAGAAGAGCCACAAAGCGGCTGGTGACACTGAGCACTGTTAGTGTCTCTCACTGCTGGCTGTGCTGCTGGCAGTCAACATGCAGAATGTAATGCTTCTGTGTAACACAGAGATGCTCCAAAAGTAACACTGTAAGCAGATGTTTGTGTTAACTCTGTATACATTACTAGCAAAGAACCTTTAAAGCAGGTAAATAATAACAGGCTTAAAATTAAAAACCAAGTGTCTTCCCTTCTAGTAGGCCATTTTCTACAGGGAGGTACAAGCTGAAAGCATTCCACAGTTCTACTCTATCCTGATTCTTCTGGAATGAGCTGTATTTGCCCCTTTTTATCAGTCACACTTATTTGCACCCTGAAGGGGCAAGATCTTCACTACAACTGCCATGGGCTCTTTGTGGACTTGGATCCCTGAGGCTGGCAGTGCAATCCTGTGCCAGGTTGTGTTCCTAGGCAGCCCCAGACTCCCAGGAAGAGGGGCTCACTACTGACCCTCGAACACTGAACTGGTTTTATCAGACTACCCTGAACTCCTATGGCTCAGTGGTTTTTTTTCCCCTTTAATTTTAAAAAGGAATAAAGTGTAGCTAGGAGCACGGCCGCAGGTTAATGCATCATTTATAAATTACCTTGTTAGTGCAGAAAACAACACATGGCTCTGCAGCCCAAATCTCCTGCTGCGGCCTCGCTCTGATGGGAGCCCTTCAAAAGCACTGGTGGCTTAATGGGGGCTGTTTGCGGGGACCTCGATCCATACCTGCTGTCCCCGTCCCTCGCCGGGAGCTGGGCGGCAGCTGCCGCGCGTGCGGCTGTCTCTGAAGTGGCTGCGTGTCCTCGGCCCCAGCCCGGCCCGCCCGCCTTGGATCTGTTTGTGCCCGAGGCGAGTTGGCCAGCGCAGCTGTGTCCACCCGCGCTACCTTTGGAGTCCCCCCTGGCCGGGCCCGCGGTGCCCTGACCCGCCCCGCCGCTCCTGCAGCTGCCGCTGCCCGGGGCCGGCACAGCTGGGCCGGCACAGCTGGGCCACAACCTGCCCGCCCGCGCCTGTGCCGTGCCAGCCCCTCCGCCACAGCCGGCCCACGCTCCAGCCCACCCTCGGCACCACCGGCCACATGGCACAGGGAGGCAGGGACAGCTCGCCCTGCTTTGCTATTTCATGCCTACATTTCAACTGCTTGATCAAGGGCTCCAATTCGGGCATGAATTCTCCTGCAAATGGAACTACTGAGTTCTTGGACAATCAAAGAAGGAAGATGAAATAGAACAACTCGGTAGCTGCTGTTTCCAAGGTAATGGTGTGCGTGGCTTGTCATGCACACACGTGCACTGACACACACCCCCCCGGGGCACACACACCACGGGATCCCTGCCCAGTGCCTTAGGAAACAAGGTGTCATCTTTCCCCAGGATACCAAACACTATGCGGACACAAATGGCACTCCTGCAATGCCACAGGTCACACCTGACCCACCACTTGGTTAGGTACTAATCTCATTCCCTTTTCTGGGACCTACCTCTGTTTTCCACAATCTGAGGTGCCAGCCAGTGGTCCTCCTGTCAGGTCCAGAGGAGGGTATGTCTGACTTACTGCACAATGACTCAGCAAAGCCTTCCCCACGGGCAACCCTGAGAGTAACTCCCTGTCTTTAGGATCAGCAATCCCCAAAGCAGGGCCTGACAGACACTTTTTTAGCTTTTTCAGGCACCACTTCTTCTGTGTTCCTATTTATCTTAAATTTCCCTGTTAAACTGTTCTGTGCCAGGTATTTGGTGTGTACAGTCACTGCTGTTAAACTTGTTCTGTGCTACATGACACTGTGATCTGTTGTGATCCCGTTTAAAGAAGGAAAGCGTTTGTTCCTGTGGCTCTTCCCAGGTCCCACAAACTGGAAGCTGAGCAGTCCCAGGAGACGTGAAATGCCCTGATGGTCAATCAGTTCCCGAGACAAATGCTGACATTCAAAGTGATACTTTCCTAAGATACTTTTCCATACCCAATCTGGCTTCCTATCAAAGGTGCAAACAGCAGCTCTGCATTCTCATCAGAGCACCCTTTGGGGGAGGCCCCTTTTTCAGGGGTCATGAGTGTCTCAGGAGAACTGATTGTCTGACAAACACATTTTTCTCACCATTTTGTTCTGTCAAAGGTGCCTTTGGTGTGGAAGTGCAAAGCTGTAGGAAGCAACTTGTATGGATGTTATTGGTGTCCCTTAAATTTGATCTGGTTATAGCATTCTGATTCCCAGCCTTTGCTCTTACAGACAGCTGGCTCTGAGAGAGATCTGGGTGTCTGTTAGAGAGTTTACCCTGCATGAGCTGTGAGCTGTGCTCCCGTTCTCCAGCTGGAGAGACCCTAACCCTAATCCGCCACCCTTCCCTCTGCCTTCAGGAGACCCTTGTTGGTGTCCCATCTCCGGGCTGGTGCCCCGTGCGTCCCTTGGTGCCCTCCTTGCCCCGTGCCCAGCCGTGCCCGTGCCCGCCGTGCCGCACACCCACCTCGTCTCCCTGCTGGGGCCGCATCAGCGACACTCTGTCGTACTGGCGCCGCAGCAGCGCCCACAGCGCGTCCAGCCGGCCCTGCGGACACAGGAGCAGCACGGGGGGTCACTGGGGGTCCAGGGGACAGGTGGCCGGGACGGAGCGGGATGGCACCCGGGCTGTGCCCCCTGGAATGCCAGGCGGGGCCGGAGCGCTGTGGCCTGACCCACCGCGCTCGGCGCCTTCCCGGGCTCGCGCTTGGTGTGCCTGTGGCTCATCCCACGGGCACGTGTTGTGTTACAGCTCATCCACAGAGAGCTCTGCTGGGCCTGTGGCTCCGGGCTGTGCCACCTCTGTGTTCTCCGCTCTTACACCTGAAAGCCAGGCACGCACAGACTCACCCGTGGTTTGTAAGAGGCCCTGGTGACGTGTTTGCGGGTGACTCAGGGCACCATTATTATGAGCCAGGCAAATCGATTCACTTTTTGTCAGAATTCTTGCATTTTATTGTTTTATGTAATGTTTTGCTTTTCTTGGTTTGTAAGTGAGCATTGTATGTGTGTTTAAAACTTAGTGTAACAGCTACAAATGGTGTAGTTTTGGGCTTAATTAGCTCTACTTTGAGATAGACCAAATGCCAACAAAGCCCCCATAGATTTTAATGCTCTCACTGTACAATATGTCCCTTTTGGGGGAAGGCAAACAGAATGTGGCAGTAATGATCAAGTACTACATTGAGGGCTAAAAACTGCTGCTGCCATTCCTGCTGAGTAGGTGTTGTCTTTGAGAATAGCACATCGCATTTGAATGGGAACACTTGGAAAATACCATACAGTTCAGCCTGCCTAAGCCTGGTAAGACAGAATCCAGCCTTTAGTAACAAATCATACCAAGGACTGGGAAGATTACCTTGATTGGTGTGTACCACTTCTGCTGCATGGCTGGTGAGGTAGGCTTTGGTTTAGGTGGTTTAGGGTGAAAAGGCTCTTCTGGTTCTTCTGGGAGTTTCACCACAGCATTCTTTGCTTTTTCCAACCTGGCCCCTTCTTCTGTGGAGCCTTTGTCACCCCAGCGCACCTGAGGGAAGGGCAGAGTTCAGGTGTGAGTGCACTGCATGCAAGTAACAGAGGGAGCTGCACACTCAGAAACTGGGAGGAAGTTCTGGATGAAGAAGAGTGGAGGGACTGAGGAAAACATTACCTCTTCAGTATTCTTAGTTAAATATGTGTGGAAATGAGCCTCTCAGTGGAGAAAGGTCAAGAGAAATACTGGAAGAAAATTCCACTGTGCCTCACACAGGCTGTACAGGAGACAGGGAATCTGGGAAACCTTCTCTAAGTTAGGATGTAAAAATCTCATTTCCAGTTCTGATTTGTCCTAAAATACCCTAATCTGGCACCAGTTTGAGCTGAGATTTCTGTCACCCAGGCTTCCTAACCTGGAGTGTTTCCCAGGAACCCCAATGTAGATCAAAGGTGAATCTTGGGCAGGTTTGAGCAGAAGTTTCTTGAGGCTGCTCAGATTTCCACGTTGTTCTGCAGGAAGATGCACACTGGAGAAATGCAGGTGAATAGTCTAACCTGCCTAAATGCATGTAGAACACATAGCAACGTGTATTTAATCACTGCTACAAGTATATAAAATATATACAGAGGCAAGGACACCTGGGTTATCCTGGTTGGGGATACAAGCAGGTACTCCCCCTTCCATGAAGCTCTACTCGTTGTGCAGAGGAAGTAGAGGGAAAACCCTTTTCCTCTAATAGTGAAGATTTACCTTGCTGCAGGAATCCTATTTCACCTTGTGACTGGAAGCACCATGCAGCAATCTGAGCAAGGAGGTTTGCTGTATTACACAAATGAACAAGCCTAGACAAGGCTGTTCCCTTCTGAGCCCAAAAGGAACAGCTAGAAGATAAAGCTGGTGTGTGAAAGTCCTGAGTGAAACCAGCCTGGATTATTTCAGTGAGACTTTCTATAATCATGCCATTGGTTGTGGTCTGGCCTGCAAGGAGAACCTTACATACCTGTGTCTTTTACTGATCGATCATGGTTGTTCAGTGGTTGTTGTAATGTATTTAAACACTGGTAAAACCACTTGGAGATAGATGGTGAAGACCTCACTGAAAAAATTACCTTCTCCTTCAGACTAAAGCCACTTCACCCAGAGGAAACCAGGGTTGGTGGAGTCTGACAACCCAATTGTGGCGTAAAAATGTATTGACAGTAATGGGTGGGGTCTGGCAATGACATCACACAACTTTAAAGCATAGCCAAAGGACAGAGCTAGGAAGAGCAAACAACACTGTCCAAGTTATTGGGGATCATCACAGGGGGGTGAAGCTAGTGGGAAAGGCAGGAGTGGCTGAGTAACTGCCCCAGAAGGGAATATGGGAGCAGTAAGAAGGGTGCTGGCTGGATCATTCTTTCCTTCAAGCAGGGAACTGCCACAGCAATCAAGCTGCTCAAGGAATGGCAGAAGAACAGAGGACAGAGAAGCAATAAACCCCAGACAGCTCTGTTGCCACATGGGCTGCAAACAGGGAAGAAATGTCCTGACTAGTCCAGCAACTTTGTCGCTGGCCACAGCACAGAAACCACCTCTGACTGCCAGGTGAGGAATGACCCCCCCCGAACTGTTTGTCCCTGATTCCCCAAATAGCAGTGTGCTCTCCTGAGCCAAGCAGGGGTGTTAGGCCTGCCCTGCTCTCCCAACAGCCCGGGCTGAACCTGTTTGCCCAGCCCCAGTCAGGCAGTGCAGGCCAGAGGTGAAGCTCCCCAGCCAAACCCTGCAGCACTGATGGTGTGGTGCCCACCCAGACCTGTCAGTGCTCTGGAGTGCCACAGAGGGACAGAGCCACGGCCCCACAAAAGGGGGCCCTTCGAGGGCCCCTGAGTGCACTGGCACCAGTTTCAGCTGGTTCACATCTTTAGCTCTTAGTCCTGCACAAAATTCCTACCACAGATAGAAAGGTTTTCTAGTGTAATCATAACATCTTTGTATGTTTGCCATAGGCTGAACATGCATTTCTTTCTGGTCCTGATGTTTCTTGTGTTCATGAGGTTTCTATCAGGTTTCTGTGCCATTGTGCAAGATCTCGTTTACAGACTGGAATGGTTTAAACCCTGGAACCAGTCCTGGAGCCTATCATAGCTCCCCTCAGAAATCCAGGCTTGTAATTCTTCGTGTTGGAAAGAATTTCCTACTTTGCCTCTGAAAAACATTGCACAAAATGTGGGGTTTTTTGTGAAATCTGAAGCTCTTCTAAATTAGCAATTCAGAACTGCTCCAGGAAATGCATATAAGCAACACATCTTCAAACCTGCATCTTCTGCTGCTGCATTTAAGAACTCAAGCAAAACTGATTCTTGAGCCAATACCTTTAAAGTTTCATCACACCTCATGAGGTATGGCCTAGGTGGGTGTTTCAGACAGAGACAGCTTCCTGGATTGCAGTTAAAAACTGCTTTGCACATTCCATAGAGGCTGACTTAACTCTAAAACCTGCCATAAGGATGTGCCCATAAGGACACACATTCTTCATTCTGTTTTAATTAACATGATGCTATCATGTCTCTTCAAAGACAGGCACTGTTGTCGCTGCGAGTCCCTCTGGGATCAAGCCTCTCCTCAGCGTCACCATTGTCAGCGCATTTGGCTGGCCCACACTTGGGGGACTTATGTTCCACTGTAATTCCTTCCAAAACATGCAGAAAAGGCTCTCACTCTCTCTTTCTCATTAGCTTGATGGAAAGAGCACGTCTGGAAGCAGCTATTTAAAGCCCCAGTCCAATGGAACTACTGAAAGCTGCTCTTTCAGAGGCAAGGTCAGAATTGTTCGATATGGTAAAGAATTTTCCAAGGCTTATGCCAGTGGGGATACAGGGAAGGCAAGCACACATCATGGCCTTGTATTTTCAGTGCACTTTCAGTCTTTGTTTGAGGGGACTGGCATTGCCACATCATACCAACCTCCATTCTCTTAATGCCCCCAACTCCTCGTCCGCCATAGTAGGAAGCATCCACCGTGGGCCACTTCTTGGTAGGCAAGGGCTCCTGTTCTTCTTCCTGTCAGGACATTCAAACAACACTTAACTTCAAAAAGACACTTCCACACACACACTGAATGTCTTGTCACTGGAGTTCACAGAGTAAGTGTGTCCCTGTTGGGTGTGAAAGGGGCACAAACACCAGCAGAGTCTCTAGTGCATTAGTGCCCATAATGGGGAGAGAAATTCCCTTAGGAGGTTTCTCAGTGTGTGGAAAGCCAAAGCTAGGGGAAAATGCTGCTAAAGTCCTACATGAATCTTTAGATGTTGTACAAGGGCTACTCAGTCTTTCTGCTTCCACTGCAGAATGGGAAAAGCAATGTCCAACTGTCGGGATAAATGCCCTAAATGTTTCTGTGGACGTGGCCTTAGTTCAGGCCACACTGAGCTGAGACAGCAGAGACCCAGACTTTGGCCACCCCATTCTCAGCCACTCAGCTGAAGGCTTTCCCTTTCTCCTGCCAGTGCAGGGAAGCACCGGAGTGGCTCTGTGCAAGCAGTGATGAGATTAGCACCATCAGACCGTACCTCTTTTGGGGCTGGCGGAGGTGGAGGGGGATCCTTGATGACCTGAAAGAGCCAAACACAGAAGAACATAAGGAGCTGCACTGGCAGCAGCCAAAAGGCAACAGCACGTGGCAGGAGTGCACCATTTCCAGCCCAGCCCCACGTCTGCTGGGGAACTGACAGCCAGGGCTGCCCAGTCCCCTGGGCATCACGCAGGGAGGCCTTCTGGACATGAACATGGTGTGTCTGACAGAACAGGCCAGCCTGGCCTGCAGACACTGTGGGCAGACGTGTCTGCCACGGCCCTTCCTGGCCGGATGAGCCTCAGCCGCTCCGGGCAGCCGCAGTGACCAGGCCCAGCAGGTCATTAGTGATCCCACAGGAGGAGTGTCCTGCACAGCCATGGCCAAAGCTGCTGCTGCTGCTGCTGCTGCTGCTGCTGCCAAGTGCTGGGTAGTCTCTGGCCCAGAGACAAGTGTGAAATGCCTTCTGGCAGCTCAGGCTTCACCTCTGGATGTCCCGAATGCTTCCGCAGCTCTGACAACTGCGGCCTGCAGCTCTGTGACTGCGGGGTCTGCAATGGAATCACACCCCCACACTCCTGACACTGCTCCCAGGATCATCTCCCTCACCTCTGGCTAAACCTCTCCCTTACAGTCTCCTCCCGTTCCCTTTGTCACATCCACACTGCAAAGCTCAGGGGGTTCCCAGCACTGACAGTCCCAGGAGGGGGAAGGAGGCAGGGACCCTCTTCACTGACTCATCTGAAACTGAATGCACAGATGTTCCTCCATGTGAAAAGCAGGTTTCTAAGATAAAAATAAGTACTTTGGTGACATCAAGACATTTTTTGGACTTGAATAACTACCCCATGAATATAAAGGAGTCTGTTTCTGCTACACTCTTGTATAATTCAGACACATCCCAAACTGTCCATGCTGGCAAACATCTAAATCTCCTCATACAGGATTAAGTACTGTTACTGAAATGTGCCTTATTTTATCCACTCTGTGCTATTAACTACAGTATTTTAATTAACCACTGCCTATAAACAGTATCACTGCAGAGATGGTCAGCATAATACACAAAAGAAACAAATTTTTCTTGACCAATAACGAAGAGTTTTCCATCTTGATTTACATTTTAACTCACAGTGCCACCAAGACAGTTACTGGTTACTTCCCTAATGGGCTATGGACTTTTAGCACTGGATACAGGGGTTCTGCCCAACAGGACAAATAAGTTACGGCACTCTTGGAACCAGTCTTCCACAGCACTTCAGGTTTAAGATACAGAATTGTTCATCAGGCAGGCTCCAGGTGCTTTGGGTGGATTGGAAAGTCAACTATGGATTTTAACCAGGCATCACTTTGCTGCTGTAATGTTGCAAAATATGCCAGAAATTGTTTTCCTTTAATACTTTTTCTTCCGGCCCATCAGGAGTTTCCAGAATACTTAACAGAAATCAATTATTTCATTAGTGAAACATTCCTGAGAGCCAGACTGGAACTACTCTAACTTTACATGAAAGGGCAACGCAGAGGGATCACGGGACAGATCCTGCTTGGGTGCCAAGCAGGATTTTCCAAAGCATGGAAATTCTGACTGAAAGCAATTAAGAGACTGGAATCCATAAAGCAGCACTTTTACTCTGTGAAGGGCTACCTTATCTCACTTAATTCCCGAATTATTTCCCTTTTGACTGTCTCTGACCATTATCTCAAAATAATTTACTTCTCTGCCAAGCCTGAAAGCCGTACAGGGGACAGGCCTCCTGGGCAGCAGATTTATATAAATCCCTGTGAAATGGCATTGCCACTCCCCTTTCCACAGCAGTGCCGCTCTGAAACCTCGCAGCCTGTCTGAGCACGGATGGCTTTGCCCACCAAACCTCTCTGTGGTGTGGGGTAGAGCTCCCGTGGGCCCTGCACCCACTGGGATGCAGGAATCACAGTTTCCACCCTGGGGAATCAAGAGAAACTCAACTTGTTGATTTCACTGTGGCTTCAAAGACAACAGTCAATGGCAGCTTTTGCTTGACTCTCTGAGCAGAGGATCTAATCCTGTGCCAGCTCCTGAGCTCCCTCAAGTTTGAGGGGAAACCTGACTTGAAGCCAAGCAATCCATTAATTAGCTGTTATTTCTAATGGCTTCAGAAAATGAAGCTTGTTTTAAAAGTGACAGTGGTGTGAGAAAATAATCTGCTTTGAGTAGCAGCTCCTCACCCCACTGACAGCACTGGAATGTCAATGCCTGCATCCTTATGCTTCCACAGGCTCACACACTCACACTCGAATCATATGTGCACACACAAGGATTATTTTCAGTCGTGTGATATTCCAAGTGAAATCAGTAGAAAGCTGTTTATAAAGAAGAGAAATACAAGACACAGTGCAGCACTGCATGGAGCTGCACACAGAACGGCATATAGGAAGATCCCAGTACTGTAAATTAACTTTTCCTGAGCTGGATTCAGATTGTTCAAATGCAGAAGCCTCTGAATAAGGCTGCTGCCTTACCATCCCCATGGAGAAATGGGCTGCTTCTTTGATTTTGTTTCATTTTATCATCAGCCTCTCCAGGCAAGGCTCCATCTCATTTAGTGAGTTGCAAAGAATGAAGGTTTGAGTTTGGAGAAGAGCCCATTTCTTTAAAAACATAATAAAAAATAGAAGTTGGTTCTTGAGGCAGCAGCGCCTCTGATCCACTCATTAGCACTTCCCCACCACTCCGTGATGTGGGCATTAGGAGATGTCAGCACGGAGCCTGCAGCCAGCTTGCTGCAGTCCCGTGTCCCACAGCGAGGGACAAGTGACAGAACTGTCACGGTGAAGTCCTGCAGAGGGCGGGGGAAAGAAGGGAAGGGGAGAGGAGTCCCCCTGCCCCCCCGGGAGTCCCGGCCGGGGCAATGCACCCGCCTGGCTCCGCACTCTTGCTGTGCCCACGACACCCTGGAGCTTTCTCTTCTGCCAAATTCTGACTCTTGTGCTCCTGCTCTTTGTTCCAGGAATCCAGACGCTGCACCCTGCAGGGAAGCAGACCCAGAGGAAAGGAAGAGCAGGTGCTGCATGGCCTAACCCTCCTCAAGGACACTGCCCCGAAAGCCCAGGAACTACAGCATCACAAGGGGCCCTTCCAGGTGATGTCTGAGCCTCAGGTGCAGGAGAGAGGGGCAGGAACAGAGGCACAGCACAAGGACCCAAGGAACACCCAGCAAAACCAAAAGAAGGGGTCAGTATTTGGCTGTAAATTCAGTGCAATTCAGCGTCTGGGTTTGAAACTCTGTATTTGTAGCAGAGGCCTAAATTATCTTTTCTTTTAAAGAAACAAATAGTATCCATGAGAGGTGGGAGGAAACAACAGAGGACACAAACACTTTTAAGTGCTGTGGTTTTATATGGCTGGAGACTGGAACTATCCATTGAACTTCTTTTTTTTATCATAGGATTTTGACTGTTGAAAGTAGTAAGTGTGAAGCTGGTTTATGAATCAAGGTTAGGCAGTTATTTTAAAATACAAAAATAGGAAACTTGCTTCGTAATCATTTCCAATGTTCCTTTTCCACAGCAAGGCTCGTGACATAAAATAAAGTGGGAGTAAAGTGACTGACAGAAACCTCCCTGGGTTTCTGACGTTGGGCCTGTGCCATGGAGAACAAGACAGAAGAGAGGCTTCTTATTACAAAGGAGCTCAAAGTTCCCATCCCAGGAACCCCAGACCATGAGGGTGCAGATGGAGGCTGAGGACTTGCTGCCTTCAGACAGCCTGGGGCCTGATGGAACACCTGGATCATGGGGGCTGCAGCATTGTCACATTCCAAGGCCAGTTCCTCCTTGCCCCACGTTCCACAAGCCCCAGAGAAGATCAGGAATACAGCCCAGTTTATTGAGCTGGATGAGTAATGAACTTCACCCATGAAAAGCCCACCCCCCACAAGGAATGGCAGGAGGCAGTGACCAGCACTGTGGATGGCAGGGTGAGCATACAGAGTGCACTCAGATAAAGAGATGGATGTGTGCAGGGATTATGAAGATGATAAGGGATTTCCAACTTGAAAGCCCGTAATGCACTACAAATACCAATTTTAGTGATAGCACTTTTAAAGGGGTCCTTGATTTCAGGGTAACATCTGCACACCATTATGGCCACATCTCCAGCAACAGCACCATCCTGGCTGTGGTTCCTGTGCGTGCATCTCAGAGACAGGCAGGGGCTCTGCCCAGAGCTCAGCCCCACCGCTGGGACAGGTCTCCCCATCCCTTTCCTGACTGTCAGGCCCCCTCCTCCACAGCTGGCTCGTGGCCCACGTTGCTCCCCTGCCATTTAATGTGCTTCCTTGCAGGACCTGTGTTTCCCTCCCATGACTCCCCCAGGCCTGTACTCACCACTTTGCAGCAGAGGGGCCAGAACCACCAGAGCAGACCCAGTGCCACCAGCAGCAGCAGCACGAGGACGGCAATGAGCGCGGCCACACCACTGGACTGCAGAGAGAGCAGGGACAGCATCAGCTGCAGGAACTGCTGCCTGCCTCAGCCCCAAACCCAGCACTAGACCTGCTCCCCTCAGGGCCTGCATTCTGATCTAGCACTGACACAAAGCTCACGTTCCTGAGATCAGAATGAAGCCAAGCTCGAGGAAAAGAGAGAGAGTGCATTGACTGCTGAGGAATGAGCTCTGAGACACAGGTGAGGTCTCCTAGAGCCTGTGGATGAGAAGGGCTCTTCTCCTCCCTGAGGATACAGGTCTGTATGGACTGGGGGTGAAGGCAGATCTTAAGGCATCTCTACTAAACACACATCCAAGGTGTTACTGCTGATCACCCACACACCTGCTCAGACTGTGGCACACTGACTCCCTGCACCAATCTCCTCGAACCTGGCACTAGGAAGGAGTGTTCCTGCTTCCAGCAAAACTTGTAATGGAGAAGCGAGCAGCCCACATCCCCCACACCTCCAACCCACTTACTGTGGTGCTTTTATTCCTACACTCAGGGCTTTAGAAAAACAGTGACAGCAACACAACAGTGTTCTTAGGAAAACAGAAGTTATTCAGACTTCAGCTGGGAAAAAGGGAAAGGAGGGACCCAGGGAATCACTGATGCTGCAGTACAGCACGAGTTCTGTCCCAGTGGAGGTGGAACAGATCCTGTATCCCAGGAGCAGGTAGGGGCAGTGAGGCACAGAGGTATGATGGGTGCCCTGGTGCACCAACGTGTGTTTGCTGGGAGGCTGCAACTTGCAACTCATCTCCCAGCCAGCCATCAGCTGCTCAGCTCCCAGAATTAGTGAGCAGTTCTAGCAGTGACCCATTTCTGAAGTTGCCCATCTGCTACTATGGAAACAGCAGCTCCTGTGTGGAGCTGCCTTTGCTGCAGCACAGGCCAAGAGCAGAAACCAAAAAGACAGAACGGGCTGATGAACAGGCAGTTCTTCCCTCTGCTTCCTGCTGGGGCAGGCTGTGACCACAGAGCAGCACAGGGAGAAGGCTCTGCCCAGCACTCAGCTCTGATCTGCTCTGCATCAGGGCTTTGCTGTTGCCTCTCTGTGCCCTCCTGGCAGCTCTTACCCGGGCACAGGCACATTCAGCATGTGCTGCCTTCTCAGCAAGGGCTGAGGTACAGGCTGAGCTGCAGCAGGCTCCTTACTCCCTGTGCTTGGGTGTAAGGCTGGGGTGTTGCCCAGTGACAGAGACCCTGAAACAGTGAGCTGTGTATTCCTGCAGCTCCCAGCTCAGGCAGGCTTTGCCTCCTCAGACTGCAGGGCTGCACGGAGACTGATTCCTACAGCTGCACCATACTGAGGTTTTAAATGAATAGAAGAAAAATGCCTTTTTTTTTTTTCTCTTTTACGTTACTGACCTACGAGCAATAGCAATCCTGTTGGAGAAATGCAGGGTGACGAGCAGAAGGGCCTGTTGTCCGTGCTCCACACCGGACAGGAAAGCTGCTCTCAAGTCACACTTCACATGAGACACATTTAAAGGCACACGGTGCCCATGCACAGCACATGCTCAATACAGGGGGGCTTGCATCTCCCTGCACAAATCCCAAGTGTCCTGCCCTTTAATGAAGAGCAGAAATGCTAGACTAGAAAAGTGTACTGATTTCCAGCAGTCACTCTCTGCATAAGTGTGTGATTTCTCCCAGAAGCAGTTTTTAAGTCTTTTCTATAACCTGTGGTCACCCAGAAGGATGTTCCCACTGCCCTACCCCAGGTGTAACTTGGAGTACACAGCTGGAACAGGCTGAATTAACTGAGTCAAGAGCCTGCACTCCCTACTCAGGCTGCAGTTACAGAGGATCAGTATCCTCCCTGTAGGACTGTAACCCCATCCACAGCCAGGCTGAATTCCCCAGGTTCTGTTCTCCCCAGTCCTACTCAGGGGAGCTGTGCTGGAATGGGACCCCAGGTGACTGTGTCACACCTGGTCCTTGGGACACAGTTCTATTTAGAATGAGCAGATCTCTGAGAGCAGGGAAACCTGCTGCCAGTATTTTAAAAGCCACAGCCTTCTCCGGGGAAGTGGAATCTGAGGTTCCCCACACTGAGAGGCCCCACACTGACAAAGCCCAAAGAGGAACAGGATTTGGGGATTTTACACAGAATTGTGAGTCATTTACTCACACACTCCGAAGCAGTGATGGTTAATGAGCTGGACATGAAAGACTGGCCTTCGTTCAAACTCACCAAAACCTCCAGGGTTCTGCAGAGAGAGAGGGAAAAAACATGAGCAATCACACAACAGACAGGAAGGGTCCATACCTGTACCTACAGCCTGTGCTTTTTCCTGTTGGGGTGTAAATCTGGTCTCAACGACAGCCCTTCTCCTTTTCGTGCAGCATAAAATACTCCCAAAAATTTTACATAAAATAAATTGAAGTTCAGCTGTAAAATTAGCATTGTTTTGTCTGTTCCATACCAATCTCTTTAGTCACAGGCAGACATTATGGATAAAGATGTTGGATAATTATAAATGGTCAGGACTTGCTATAAATAGCCCCAAACACTGCATACAAATGGTATGTGGTTTACATTTTACAAATTAACCCTACAAGAAAACAACACATGGTGGATGTTAAACAGAAGAAGACTCTTCTCTGGCTTGGATTCCCAGGATTCAGACAGTTTATGTTATGCATAGATGTAATTAAATAAAAATATAGATATCCATGAACTAAAATGATTAATCATTTATACCATTCTTACATGTCATGAGTTTTTATTCTGGCACAAACGCTTTACTCAATATGGAGTTCAAAGCTATTTTAACTAATTTGGCTAATTTCTCCTTCAGTTTTAGCAAAATTGAAGTGAGTTGCTTCCACTAAACTCATTTTTAAATGATCTGTGTTATGAATAATTGATCCAACAGAAAGAATAACTCTAATTTCTTTCTAATTATTACTGGAATAAGTGAATCAGAACAGATAAAAATGAAAAAAACTAATTCAATTCCCTTGCAGCACACTAATAAAACAAACTACACTGGAACTTTGGTCAGTGATGAATTTTTCAGGTGTGGTGCTTTTTATTATTTTTAATTCCAATGTTTTGCCTTGGCCCTGTAATAAGAAATGCTGGGGGAAATTCCAGCCTGAGGATTCTGCTCGGGTTTGGCAGGAGGGTTTCCTGCCTCCTCTGGGGGAGAGCAGGGCCCCCACACTGAGCTGCTCACAACAGTCCTGCAGCTTCCCCTGGCCCTGTCTGCCCTGGCAGCCTCCTAGTCCTGCCAGGAATGTTGCTAGTGAGGAGGTGAGGCTGTTTTGGTAGATGGTCTTTGCTACCAAAAACCTGAAACACGTCTGGATAAAACACATAATCCCCAGTCCAGAAAAGGCTCATTCCCGGGTTATCTTGGGAATACCAACATACCCTTGAACTTACAGGGTAAGTAAAAAGAAAAACTGGGCGAAACAGCAAATTTCCAAGTGGACTAGAGCCCCCGGTTGCACCCCAGTGTTGGGAACACGGAGCCGAGACACATAATGGTTAATAATTACAGTACATGAGAGCTGGGCTGGCATTCCCCAGCCCCGGTGCCATGTGCCACCCTGTGCCTGCAGCTGTGTGTCCCGCAGCCCCCGCTGTCACACGCTGACAGATCCCAGGGAGCAGGCTCACTGAGCAATCAGCTCCAGCACAGGCACACTGCAGGAGAGCAGCCCGCTGCCACCCCGACACAGCGCTGCAGGGGTGAGCCACTGGAGATGGCACTGCACTTCATCATACCCGCTCAGTTCTGGAAGCCACAGAGTGAACTCACACAGATAATTACCTCATCTTCAAAAGGATGAACCTGTCAACACACAAAAGCACTCCTTCCCTGAGACTGTCATGGCTGTAGGGGATACCGAACGTGTTCTTTCATTTCTTCAGCAGCCACCTGTTTGCTGGGCTGTGTGTACTTGTGACTCATACAAACACTGCCCCTTAAACCCGAGGTGTCCTGTTTCTGCTACTCATTCACACACAGCCCAGACACAGACACAAATACCTCTAGTGTTTACCAGCAACTGTCCACATGTGTGAGGCTTTTAGCTCAGCGCTCTGCAGAAATCCTCAATGTTTTGAGAAGAAAACTGACATGCAGCACTGATTCCATTTCCCGAGCCCTTCACTTCCCATTGCTGACTGCCAGTGTTGTGGGAGGGCTGGGTCCCTTCGGCACAGCTCAGAGCAACCAGGTCACCAGGAAACATTCCTGTCCCTGCAGCCACGCAGCCCTTGGGAACAGCCCTGGTTCACCAAGGAAGCCTTAGGCCACAGACCCAGCCAAGGGCAGAGCAGGGTGTCCCATCAGGGCCCCCCAGATCCCAGGAGCTCCCACAGCACCAGCTCTGCTGCCTGGCACCAAGGGCACACGGAGTGGAGCAGCTCCTCTCCGTGGAGCCAGACAAACAGGGCTGCAGGAGCCAGGCTCCAGGGAAAGGGCACACAG
The DNA here is from genome assembly GCA_013399895.1 of Serilophus lunatus. Taxonomy (NCBI): domain Eukaryota; kingdom Metazoa; phylum Chordata; class Aves; order Passeriformes; family Eurylaimidae; genus Serilophus; species Serilophus lunatus. The sequence continues at coordinate 81,216 of VXBA01002161.1, read as the reverse complement.
CCCTTCTCACACCTCCTCAAAACCCCAGCAGTGCCCAAAGCCAGTGGCTTTGCAGGGCTTTGAGCCAAGATGCTCCTTCCCATCTTCTGCTCCCTTCAGGCACAGCACTGGGGTGGAGTGAAGGCCAAGAGCTGGCAAAGAAGCACGAGTCACGACTGTGCTGTGCAGCACAAATCCACTGCTTTGCCTCCACCTCAGCCTAACGTGCACTTCTCCAGTGGTCTGTACTTCAAACCCATTTCACTGCACTAGGAAACACTGGCTCTCATTTCCAGTTCCCAGCCCCTGCTCCATGTGAAAGGGATTTTCCTACCCTTTGTCTGGACAGTGTTACTTTTTGGATGGGAATCAGTCCTGGAAAACGTAAGTCTGAAAAGAGCTTTTTAAAAATGTTGTGACTTCTGACCAAAGGTAACCACGAATCTTTTGCAATTTTAAGCTGCATCAGCCCTGGCCCACCGTCCATCCTAATACACGCTTTACCAAAAACTGTAACTTGAGAAGACCCAACAGTTGCCTTTCTTTCCTTCCTACCCTCTGCTGGTTTCTTGTGCCAGCAGAGGGACGTGGCCCACTGCCGTACGTCCCTGCAGCTCTGGGCTAAAGCCTCCCATCCCCTGTGAAATACAGCTGACATTTCCAGCCACAGTAACCTACTTGCAAAGTGTTCATTTGCTCCTTACTTTATGGGGAACCACTAAAAGGCTGCCGTTTTACGACCCATTAAAAAAGATGAAAAAATTAAATACAATTGTGAAAGACATTTGCTGGAAGTAATAAATAATTTACCTCCAATTTTCACGCACTGAAAATTAAACTGGCAACTGCTCAAAAAGTTGCTAAAATTATGGTGGCAAAGGTATTTCAGAATCAAGTGCCTACATTAAAATAGCAAAAATGCTGTACATAATAGGAAGGAAAAAATAGGTCCATGTATTTAAAGGACACTTTCCTTTCCAAACCCTGCCTCCATGAATTAATGGACAGCTTCATTACACGGGCCCCATTTGACCGATGTCACTTTGAAATCCCCGGCCACTGCTCGCTGCAGTACAACAAATATTCACCTCTCCCCTTCTCCCCAGCCCAGGACAGCACTCGTTCCCTGCTCTGGGTTAACAAACGCCCCAGGACCACAGATCTGGCTCCTTGCATCCAGGGACACGTCCCTGCCACTGGAGGAGGCGGCACACAGAGGGAGCCCGTGCTTCTGGGTTTCCTGCTCTTCCCAGACCTACAGCTCCTGCTGCCTAAGGCCGGGGAAGGTTCCCCTGGAGCAGTGTGCCAGCCCTGCCTGCCACGTTCAGAGCAGTCCCACTGTGCCTCAGTCCAGCTGTGCCTGGGGAGCACTGGGACCAGTTGGCTCCAGTCGATGGGAACTGTGCTGGAGGCAGGACATAACCTGCAGTTAGGATAAACAGTCAGAGGTGTTTTCCTCCCGCCAGCCACACAGACATAAAAAGAAACACTGAGTATTTCCTGAGGACAGCAAGACCTGCTCATTGTGGTGTTTGGGGATTCTGGTAAAGAATCAGTACAAACTCTTGCCCCAGCCACCTCTGATGTATCTCAGCACTGACACAAATTCAGATTATGCCTCTTTGGGATCCTCTCCTGTTACCCCAGAACCCTTTAGCTTTGCCAGCTACATGTCCAGTTACTGTCCCCTTTGGCTTGGCTTTCCACAGGAAAGGAAACAAGTGCAGAGACACTCAAAATTTCACTACAGAACCAGAGAGAAGTGAAAGCCAGCAAGGAATTAGCTCTGATCTTGTGGAATCATGGGAACCTGCAGTAACCGAGTATGAAATGTCATTATTATGTTAAATTAGACTATTAATTCAGCTCAGGATCCTATGGCCACTGCATAATGTACAGCACTTAGTTCTGCTCACACACTCTTCACTAATGCTCTGGGAACACTGTGTGCCCTAGGAGGGACGTGAGGGACTGTGCCAGAAATTACTACTGATCTTAACACCACGTCCATATGGCTGAGGGGCCAGTTAGCCTACACAATTCATTGAGGATGTTTCCATCTGTGAATAGCTCCCATTATAACCTAATTGTGTCAAACTAAATGTATTTCTAAAATATTTTCAGAAGTTAATATTTCTAACAGACATTAAGCCTAATCCAGCCCTATCTCTGGCTCCCCCCACACACCTGAGTATATTTTTGTGGCTATTTCAGAGGGGGGAGGTTGTCTCACGTTGAGTACCACACTCTTTTTTTATTTCTGTTGGAACAAAATGCTTGTGGGTAGGGAAAAAACAAGGCCGTGCTGAAAATGAATGCTTAATCACAGTGAATTTGCAAAGGAAGGTCTGAGTGCAGGTGGGAGCAGTTAGGAGCCACTTCAGCTCCCTGCCCAGTGCTGCAGGGGATGCACAGCTGTCTGCAGTGAAGGACAATGCCAAATCCCATCCCTGAGGTGGATCAGGCAGGGGCACCCCTGTGATGGGGAAGCATGGCATTCACCTGAGCACAGAGGCTTTGCAATGGTGCAAACAACAGGTGAAAACAACTCCACCTGGAGCTGGCATTCTACCAATTGGTGAGCAGCAGGAAGTCAAAAGGGGGAAGCCTAGCTCATGTCTTTTCCTGCTGGTGAGGGCTGTGCTTTCTGTGTCACAGAGCTGTTCAGCTGCTAGGACACAGCCTGGCTGGAAGAGCAGCTGAGGAAGCCCAGAGTTCAGCCTGAGGACTGGGACCTCCTCCTGCAGCAGCAGCAGCCACCTCACTGCTCTCCTTCATCCCCAAGGTACAGCTGTGTTCTGGGAGGTGGCTGGGATTGTTGGGCTTTTGCCTTTTCATAGTAATGGCCACTGCTACGTGGAGCAAAAAGTACTTTAGTCACTGTGCTACCTCTTTGTGAAATCTGATCAAATCCTCATTTTAATTGGTCCTCCTGACTCTGAACAAGGTTTTTTTCCAAGTGACATGTAGTCATCACAGAAGTTTTAGAGTGAGGATGAGACATGGGAAATTGGTCCTTAAACCCACACTTGAGAAGTGACACCAGCTGCTGAGCTCTTGAGTGGCTCAGTGCTCAGGACGTGCCCCTGACATTAATGAGTAATTCAGCTCTGTGGCCAAACGACACTCCTGCTTTCACTGCCACAGAGGCAGAGAAAGTGCTAAGGCAAGTTAGTGAACAACATCACAGAAAGAGCTTGGTGTCACCTCTTAGTTGGACAGAGGACAGAAATGCCCAACGGGCCCACAAAATGTTAATCCTTGTTTGAGTGACTCTGAGACCCAGCTTGCAGACACCTTGCCTTCACTGGCACTTGCAACAGGTTTCCTAAAACATTACTTTCCTCAGCAGAGGAAGGAAGTGACAAAGCAAAAGTAACAATAACAAGGCCATAGCAAACAGCAGTAGCTATCTCCTCATCTGGTTTTTGGCTACTCATTTCTATGCTACCAGAAAAATCACTCAAGTTCCCCACAACCTTTCTCTACACTCGTGAAGGCAGGCAGAGGGGTGCTCTACTCAGCTGCAAGAACCTGACCAAGTTCTGGGCCTGCCTGACTAAACAGGTGTGTGTACCTGTGTGCCCTGGAAATCACATAGATTTGTGTATCTGAGTATTTTTATGTGGCTCCTGTGGGAGACATAGCTGAAAGTGGCTGTGAAGCGTGTCCTTTACATGTATCTTTAACTCTGACTTGTGTAATAGCAGTCACAAGGTCTAAGTTGCCTGTTTGGCAGAGGTGAGCTGTAGTTACAGCTGTTACTGAAGGATCAGGTAACTCGGTGTTGAAAGTGTAGTGTGAGGTGAGCACTGCAGTGAGTTCCAGTGTTAGGCTTGTGTGGAGCAGCGGGACTGTTAGGATCAATCCAGCTGCGACAGGTGTGGTTGGGCTGTTCTGCCAGCCCTCAGGCAGCACGATATGAAAGCAGGTGCTGGGTCAGGTGTAATGAAGAGCCCTGTGCCTCTCAGGTGTTTAGGGCTTCAGAGGGAGGACAAGTGTGTCATGTTAAGGTGTGGTGCTGACCCTGGGTGGGGATGTCAGCGTGCCAGTGCCATTCAGATATTTAGTTCAGATTTGCTTGAAGAGTCAGGCCAATGTTTTTGAAAGCACATTTAACTATACCATATGCCTACTTAAATCATCCCTATCAAACAAGTTGTGGGTTGCTGCTGTGGTTCATTCTGTTCTGTTTTCCCTCCCTTCCCAATGTGTTTATGTGTATTTATCCAATTTGCTCTGTTCCTCATGCCAAATGGCAGGTCTGAGATCCCAGCTACGCAGGGGCAGCTGTGCTATTGTTGGTGTCTGACAAAAGAGGTCACAGGCTGGGACCGCAGCTCTGGCTGCTCATGTTGGACACTATGGTACAAGCACAGAGTAATTTGGGTTCGTGGGCCCTCAAAAGTAGGAATAAATCTTAACTTGCCCTTTGCTAACTAAGAACTCGAGTCTCACTGTTAAGAAGTAATTTTTGTACCAATTAGCCTCTTGCAAAATATCCTGCCGTGCTTATTTAATTGGTTGACAGAAATACTCCCTCTGTCTGGAAAAAAAACGAGCTTTAAATAGCCCCACCACAAAAAGCTAAAACCTGACAAACCAAAGGACAGCCCAGCTGGTAGGAAGGGTTTCTCCTGCATGGAGCTGACCCTGGCTGTTCTCATTTCTGAGCTTGATGTGAGTTGCCAGCTGTGCCAGCCTAGGAAGCTACTGCCCACAGAAAGGAGTAGGCAACCACAGGAAGGTATTGCCTGCACATGAAGGCCGTTCCAAGCCCAGCCCAGCAGCTCCAGGCGGTGACACAGCAGGGTGGGATCGTACCCAACGTCCTTTGTTCAGCAAGAGACTAATCTGCAGGACTTGGGAATTCCACACTCTGCCCCTTGGGTGGCCTAAGGTTATTCCTTCTCCTGCCGCCTTTCCGAGCAGAAGGCAGGAGTCTGAAGTGCTGCAGCAGGGTGTTTCTGTGGGCTGTGTGTGGGTCCCGAGGCCGAGGGGGGCGGGCACAGCCCCTGAGCGCTGCCCGGGGAAGGTGCAGCTGCCGCGGGGCCGCCGGCTCCGGCCGCGCCGTTAATTATTGAAGGGAGCGCTGGGGAGACATCACATCTGTCACCCACACGCAGCCACAGCCTCCACTCCGGGCAGGACCAGATGTGTGTCTTCTAAACATGTACTAACTAGCTACTTAATGGCTTAGAATTATTAGCCAGAAGTTAATTAGGCAAACATATTTGACATCAGTCGCCTTACAAAGCGTGGCTTCTTTAACACTGCTTCTGCTTCCTGAGTGCCTTTATCAACCACGGGAGAAAAGAGAGGAAAAGTAAAGATCCCACAAAAGAGCTGCAGTAAGAAAGCCATGAACAGCACAGTGCCCAGACAATGCCTTAGCTGGGTGCCTCTCCTCACTGCTGGGACACTGGCACAGGGCAGGAAGCAGCAGGGTCTGTTTATGGGCCTGCAGGTGTTGGGGAAGAAAAGGGAAATAACAGTGGAAAAACTTATTTCTTGGTTTAGCTAAGTCAAACTTGTAATGCTGCCTTCCCTGCTTCTGCATATCCTGGGCATGTCCCTGAGGATGCAGACACTTTGTGTGGCATCCTGCCTGCACTATGGATTTGGGAGCACTGCTGTCCAAGGTAATGGGCTCTGTTTCCCCAAGAGATGAGATTCAAAAGCAACTTGTTATTTCCTGGCTCCCAGGTCCATGTCACAAGCAGCAAATGGACATGGAGTAAAGGCAGAACAGGACCTATCTTTAGGCAGGGGGAACAGTCAGTATCCTTGGTTAGGAGTCTGCTGCGACAACCATTCTGTACAACACCTTTCAGCTGCTCCCCAGAGCAACCAGGGGTGCTCGTGGTTGGTACCCACTGCCTCAGCCCTGCCAGCACGGTGACAAGCACAGCACCAAAGCCTGTGCTCCAGATTGCAATACCAAAACCTGGGCCAGAACCTGCATTCGTGATGCCAGAGGCTGTGAGAATGGTGTATGAAGAAATCTGGCTTAGTTTGGCCCTAGCTCAAACAAAAGCAGACAGAGGGCACATAATGCAAACAGACATAAACAGCCAGAGAGTGTTAGTGACCACCACAGGGCTGATCCTCCTGCTGGGGAAAAAACAACTGGTTTTCTAATAGTCAAACAGAACCTGCAACCAGTATTTTCCAATGTACAGAAGTTGAGGAACTTGTCCAGAGGAAGCCACATGACTACAATAGGTGATTACACTGGCTCCTGAAGTAGGTCCCTCAAAAGCTGAAGGTGTTAAGTGAAATAAGGAGATGGGTACTTTCTTCTCTCGTCTTGTACTCCAAGGGGCTAAGGGACAAGAACCCAGTTGTCCACGACAGGATCAAAAGGAAATTGTTGATAATTTGGTTTTTCTCTGGTTTAAAATCTAAGGCCCTGAGCTGTGTCAGTGCAGACAGACACCACCCAGTGCTGTGGGCATAGGGAGTTCCTCCATTCACAGAGGAGTGCACAAGCAGCAGAGCAGCTGTTGGCAACAAAGGCTTGAGTGACAGAAGCTCCTCCTGTGAGGACTCTGGTTCATGGCCAAATAATAGCACCCTTCAAGGTAGCATTTGCAGCTCAGGAACATAAAGCTACCTGCTCAGTCGTGGAGACTTTCCCCACTAGGATTTCTTTCTAGAATGAAAGCTATCACTTGTTCCTACAGCTGTGGGAGTCTGAGCTATTGATTCTCCAACTACCTGCAGGCTCCAGTAAGCCTTGCTCAGTAAGGTTGGTCTTTCCCTCAGTAACTCCTCTTTGGAGCATCTGGCAAGGAAGGACATTGAAAGGTACCAGTAGACTGGTGAACTTGTGCTGTTGGTAAGCACTCTTCCTGCTGGCAATACATGAGAAGTAAAATTCCATGTGGTGTAACAGTTTCCCTCTTGTGCTTTGTGTCAAGCAAACTGCCCCAAACTTCATCAGCTCCTTGGAAACTGCAGGCAGCCAAGAACTGGGCAACACAAGAATAGTCATTTTCTTCCCTACCACCCAGAAAATAATTCCTATTGAATCTTTGCTCTTTAAGTGCCACTAGCTGTTCGTGTTGGACAGGATGCAGGAAGGGATAAATGGAGGCTGAAGCCAAGAGGATTTGAATAGAGGGTGAATAAGGTCATTAGCAGCGGTGTGCACTGCAGCACCTTGGCACACAAGCTGATCATGGAGTCGAGGGACCTGTGAGAGAGGTTCCACTTGCACTTTGGTTTAGGCTGGGATATGTCCTTTTATTCCTTAAGTTCCATAAGTGTCCTCACTGCCCACTTCTGCCCTATCAAGCCCTGAGTTGGAGTGAAGGATGCACAAAGATGAAAGCTGGCCAGCAGCACTGCAGCTGCATGAAAAAAATAGTTCAGGCAACTACAGAAGACTATTTTAAGAACAATGACAATTCTTCAGCCTGTTGTTCAGGATGAATGATCCACTGCCTAACCTAGATCCACCCTTTGTGGCCTGGCTTAGAGGAGAGTCCGGGCAAGATTATGTTGGATGTCTGTAGCAGGCATCAGCCAATCCAAAACGTTACTGAGAAGTTAGAGTTTAAACAGACTAAAGTAGTTAAGTAGCAGTCACAGGACTGCTCACTACAAGCACTTCAGTGAAGTGTGGTAGCAGTGCTAGTTTAAACTTTAATTATGGTCATCCATTCATCTAATTAAAGTGAGTCTTCAAGTGTTCAGGCAGAACACTCAGAGAATTGCAGGTTTTCCTGCTTGGCCTTTCCATGGAAGGCAGGGGGGATTTCACCACTGGCTCACCAGCAGAAGGAAGTCAGCTGTTGGTGAAGCCAAGCCTACAGACAGATTGTTCTGAATGCAAACTCCCAGAGCTTACAGCAAAGTGGAGAGAACACAAGTGAAGATGGCAAGGAATGTAGATTTTTAAAATATCCCAGCTGTTCCTGTAGTAGTGTTCAAAGAGATGAGGGCTCTTTCCAAGGCACAATGACTACAGAAACATGTTCAGTAATAGAGGTCAAAGCAGTCTCTGGTTTGGTTTGATTCCCTCAAGCTGTGGCAGGAGAGCAAATCCAAGTCTGAGCTAGACAGGGGAACTGAAGTTCTCAAATATTCTGCAAGACCTTAAAAATACCTGACTTTTAAATGGGCAACGCAGTAGAATTCAAGTCCTATTTTCTAACCAGGTTGATTGTGTTCTTACACCTGCCATCACAAGTGTGTTAAGTGATCTCTCAAAGCAGTTCAATCTGGGTTGGCCTCCTCACCTTCCTGCAAGATGTGTGTGCACTTTGCCTTTCTACTTTATTTCAATACTTTGTAATATGTTTTATAAAACATGGGTTGCTTGTGTGGAAATCATAAATAATTGTCAGCTGCCAGCTAATCAGGAGCTTTGTAAATAAGCAGACTGAGATTTTGCACTTCAGAAGTGGCATGACAAGAAGGGATTTTAAAGGGCACAAGCAGCACAGCCATGTTGTCACCCAACCTAAGGATACCACATCCATCTGCTGCAGAGTACAGTGGAAAAGCAGGCTTTGAAAAGAATGCTTGGTCAAACCTACAGCTGGCACTTGGGGGGCTGCTGCCTCAATGCAGCCAGCAGCTGAGAAGGAAGCAGAAATACATCACAGCCTGAGTCCTGGAGAGCAGGGGCTCAAAGACCCAACATTCTGAGTACTTTGGCATTTTATTATTTTTGTTGCTCTGCGCGCAAAACCTGCTAATTCATCAGGCAGGAAGAAGTGTGTCCAAATAGAAATAATACAATGAAATCTGTTAAGTAAGTCTTGACTGTTTAGCCAGAAACCAAGCTGCAGGTTTAAAAGCCACAAAGCAAACTTGGGCTGCTTGTGTTCTCTTAATTCCACTGAAAAGAGCCCTAGAAAAGAGCAGAGCAGTTGTTGCTGCTTTAGTGACTAATATTAGCTCCACTACATGAGGAATTACTGGGAGATATCCAGCTCTAGTCTGAGCTGTGCCAATGGGAAGTCAAGAGTTCAAGTATGTACATATCTTTCATAGCTGTCAGTCAGCACAGCAAACTGCTCAGCTCTGGGCCAAACCCCCAACTCCTTCAACAGCAGGTCAGGGATCTGTGTTCCACGTGGTGACCTGCACAACTGAGGTGCTTTATCCATGATGCAGTTCCAGGGTGGCAGCAACACTTCACAATTTAAGGCAAAATGCAGCACGCGCAACTAACTTCCACTGCTTTTATCTGTGCAAACATTCCATGCATTTCACATGCACTTGGCAGGACGGTCTGTTTACATACTCTGGGACTAACAGTATGTGGAAAAGCATTTACAGCATCAGGTCTGATTTACTCTTCTGTTGTTTCATGTGGCACTGAAATACCTGGCAGGGGGAGCAGTTGTTCTAACCCGACTGATTTACAGTGATGAGTTCTCTTACAGCTGCAATGGTGCTGAGTGGTTTTAGCCAAGCCAGCAGCTGTACAGTTGTGCTGCACAGCTGGCACACCCCCATAGCCCAGCTCAGCTGAGCACTGCTGCTGGGCCATGGGAGGTACATCCTGCTGCACATGGGACGAGATCAACACGTGCCCCAGCAATGTGCCCATCAGGGAACAGAACGCCCCAGGGTTCAGTGCCTCTTGCCTCCTCTCTCTGCTCCTCTCTGGTTCTCCCCACTGGCCATGACCCAGCCCCTCTGTACTGAGCCACCTCACTGGGGTCCAGCGCTGACCTTTATTCCTCTACAGCTTTCCCACTTCCCTCCCCCAGCCTGCTATTTAATGCACAAGCCAGAGGTGTATTTGGAGCTTTGCTGTCCATCTTACAGCACAACTGAGGCATTCAATTGTTGCTGAAGTCAGAAACATAAGTACAGACAAGTCATCTGTACAATCTGCTTCCTTCTTCAGCTGCTAGAATTGCCACAGAAAAATGCCAGTGCAGAACCCTGTGCTTCCTACTGGATTAGGGTTAACCTCGTGCCAAAGAACTCTGACAATAACTGCTTGCCAAACAAGGGAGGAAGCCAACAGCCAATACCCTGGCCCTCCCACGGGGCCCAGATCTGACATGCAGTTTTCTGGCTTTGGGTTAGCTCAGGGTGTCAGAAATCTGCCCAGTGAAGTTGAACTGATCAGAAGGGCCTAGGGCACGTCTGAGTTGGAGAGGGGGAAGGAAGGATTAGTTCTCCAGGGGCCAGAAGTAATGTGCAGCCCTGGCCAGTGACACTGAGAATAAGGCCAGAGGTGCAGTGTAGCCCCAGTGCTGAGGCTGTTAACTCAGTGCCTCATTGCATCAGGACATGTGGAGCAGGGGCACCGGTCCTGACACCTAATTTTAATAATAGCTTGTAAGTGTCAGTGGTAATGTCATGTATTTAACAGTGAGCCTGAATGACCCAGAAGAGAGCATATTATGCCCTGTTAAAACAGCTAATCTGCATAAAACTTATGACAAGCCAGACCTTTTCAGTGTTTCATAGACTGGCTGAATATTCATTTCTAAGGCACTGTCCAAACGGGTTTGGTCGCAGATCACCATTTAAAGCCCATTCCAAAACTGGCATCTACACCAGGGAAATAGCACAAGAATGGGGGGAAAAATGCAACAGTAACCACCTCCTGTGAAGGCCACACAAGATTTCCCTCAGCCAAAGCCCTCGTGATTCACATCAGTGGTAATGGCACCCACTCCAGAACAGGGCACGACAGTCAGTCAGTACTTACTGGCCACTTTTGTACAGGATCGGTGCAGGGCACAGCAAAAAATCAGATTCCACTGTTTTAGGTTTTTCATCTGAAAAAAACAAATCACATCAGCTTACTATGCTGTGCTGCTTAGATGAGGAGCTGCTGTGTGAACGTGCTGTGAGGTCCCTCCCTTCCCAGTCTCCCTGCTGGTCTGGTCGTGTCTGGAACAAATTAAAGACATGCAGCCCCAGACTGGCTTTAAATGCCAGATGAGCCCATGTTACAGCATCTATTTTATTTACCTCAAGTAAGCTCATGCTCTTCCAGGGAGACCATTTCCTAGAAACAACACATCCACATGGAGAGTGAGAACATTATCAGGGGTTTCCTGGTAGTTGGAAAATGAAGGGTTGTTTCTAATTGGCTTCATCTGTGTACACTGCATTCCAGGGCTGTTTTATGAGTTGTGATTGGAGTGTCTGTTTCTTCAGTGTTTCTTATGCTTTTGAGCCTGTCATTTACAAACCTCTTACACCTATTTGCTGAGCACATCAAGCACTTTTTTTGTGGAGCCCTGTGTCCAGCACAGCACTTCTGCTCTGCAGGCATGAGGAGGAGAGGAGGGAGCTCTTTTACCTTGTCTTTGGCAAACTGGGGAAAATCCTCCTCCTGCATGTGCAGTCATTTTCCCAAACTTCCCCACAGTAGGACTGGGAATTTCTGTACAGGGATTATTTCCCAATTGCAGGGTGAGAGCAGATAAATGCTCTGCCAGATCAACTTGGAGATGAGACTGTCCTGCTTTTCAGGAACAGGCAGACAGACAAGTAGTTCAGGGGCAGCTGAAGGAGGAGCTGTTGGCATAAATGAGCTTTTCTTATGTGCTATAATCTGCACTGACTGCTTGGCCTAGATTTGGGGCTAGTTGTGAGGTGGGGAAGAGGGATTAGCACATTGCCATATGTTTTTGTCTTAATGGTATGTTTCATAGATTATTTTTCTATCCCACAGCTCCATTTGGCAGGTTTCCTTTCTAGCATTTGGTAATGGTTCTTCATAAATGCAGAAGGAGAAACATGCCAAATGCATCTTTGAAAAGCAGAGGAACTGACACAGTAGGGGTGTGCTCAGAGGCTGGTCCCCAAACGAGCCCAGGTTCCCAGTGAGGGCAACTCAAACACCTGCACATCAGAGTACCCAGGGACTGAGGGCTCTGCTGAGGGGCTGCCAGTCTGCTGTGGAGGAGAATGCAGGGACATGGGAATGACTGTCCTTCCCCTGGGACCACCTCCGTCCTCCTGCTTCTGCTCCAGGTGCCCTGCCTACCTTCCTGTCCACCCTGGTTCCACTGGCCCCTTTTAGACCTCCTCTGAGCCAGAAGCACTTGGAGCCAGAGCAGAGCTGTACAAAATGAGCCTGGATAGGGGGGAAGGACCACATCCAATTCCTTTGTTTCCTTCTCATACCAACATCCACTGTTGTCCCTTGCTGAAGAAGTGAACCAGGGGGATGCAAAAGGCCCTGGCAAGACCCCATAGAGCAGATTGTGTTTTTATAATCAATACATCACTGTGCCATTCCCCTCCCCTCGTGTGCTTCAGCACACCCCTTCTTGAAGCCAAGAAAAGACAAGCAGCCCAGAGCTGTAGTTGGCAATTCTCACATCAGATGCTAGTAAGTGTTTGTGGGCAATGGGAAACAGAGGTGACAATTGTAATGGAAACTGAAGGGGAATTTATACAAGCAGAACTGACTTACACAGGCTGCCTGCATCCAGATTTACTGGGATAGCCTGTTCTTCTGCCAAATTACTGTAGGTATTTAACAGGCAGGAGAGATTGGCAGCCCATTCCAGTATATATGATATCCAGGGTAGGGATGAAAATGCACTGGAAATAAACTGGTTCAGTTGAGTAGGAATTTAAGACAGGCCAATAGAGCAATCAGACAGTAGGCAGGGAAATAAATCAGTTGGGATTTTTTTTTCTGCAAGTCCATTTTTGGTTATTTCCCAGTCTGGCTGGCTTCTAAGGGATGCTGCTTAGGACTAGAAAGTGGATGTACTTAGCCATTCACTTGAGGTTTTTAGATGCAGAAAAAGAAACTCAGATAAAAGCTTACAGGGAAGTGCCACGGTCACTGAAACAGAACTGCTTTGGGATGTGGCTGCAGTGAGTGCCTCTGCTGGGGGCACTGAGCTGAGGGACTGGAGACAAACACACCCAGCTGTTCTGACCTGGCCTTGTTCTGTGCTCTGCAGGAGGAGGGACTGAGCCCCTGTCGTGGAGGGTACCTGCACCCCTGAGACTCACAGCACAGCGGCTCCACAGCTGGCACACCAACCAGAACGGGCAGAGACCTTCCAAGACAACAAGGTAGGTGCCTTTGGGAGTGGCAGTGAGATGTCTTGGCCTGGGTGCTCTTGCAGGAAGGGCCCTGGGTCAGTGCAGTGCAGCCATGGGTTTGTCCATCTGCAAACATCTGCCTTCCTGATCAGCAGGAGGCAACAGTTCTCCCCATGCTAATGCCCACAGCCAGCAGCACTCACAGCTAATGGCACCTGGGAGCAAAATCAAACCACTGAGCAAACTGGGAAGTAACTTTCCTCCTCTTACTAACCCTCAGAGCTTTCCAGTTCTCCTCCTCCTCCTCCTCAAAATTTTTCTCTTTCAATTTTAATTGACTGAGGTAAGGAGAAGCAAAATCCACCCCTGCCTAGGAACTACAAAGGCAGATGATCTCTAACATCAGTACTTACGGATCGTAGTTCCATTCACTTGATAGGTACAAGTCACACTGTCACTTCTCCCTCCAAGGGTTAAGCCATTTCCTCTAAGAACAACTTGAAACTCCTCTGGAGAGAAAAGCAAACACCCAAAATCAGTGCACTGCACTAAGTTACACTGGGGCAATTTCAGTGTTTTCAAAAATTTCCCCAAGTCTTTATCACTGAGGCAGCTAAGAAACTGCAAGTGGGTTCTGACTCTCCACAGGATCAGGGGTTCAGCTGTACAATAACAAGGTTTCTCAGTGAAGGAGAAATGTAGGACTCAGAACAAGACTTCTCAAACTTGGATCAGGCTCACTTGAAGTGCCTGATGAAGAAAATATGCCTCCTTATGCTCTGGAAGCTGCCTAAGGGCCACACTATCTGTGGGCTATGCAGAGGAGGAGTGAAAACAGTTAAGTTTACCAGGGCCACTGGCTTCACCCAAGGAGATCCATGTTTTCACAAAAATATCCAAGTAAGATTTTGCATTTACCAGTTCCTGGTCTCCAAGTGAGTGTGGATTGCAAAGCCCACAAAGAAGACAAGCCCTTCAGATTTTGTGCAACTCTTCTACTTCATAAATACGTTGCTATTGCTGCCCAGAAATGCAGGCACATGCCTTACTGCTTAGAATCCACAAAGTTCTGGGGCAGATACAGGGCAAGTTCAGAGCAGGAACTGTGAGAGAGGAGCAGGTAAATACTCTCCAACTTCCACATCATTTACCCAAGCCATCAAAGCAGGCCTTGGCAGCAACCTCTTCTGAGAACCAGTCAACAGAGAGGGATCTATCTTTCTTCAACTCCTTGAGGACTTTTTTTTAAGTTAGAAATGTTTTATTCTATAGATAGATGCAGTTTTCCTCTGGGCAAAACAGGGAATTCACAGTCCTATAAAAATTGAGTATTATGTTAAAATTATAAGAACTTACCTCCCACACAGACACTGGATGGCTCCAAATATAAAATCTCAGTGCATGATTGCTTCAAGACCTATTGCAAAGGAGGGAACTAGTTACAAATAAGTTTCAGAGTGCTGTTTCAGTGAGCAATGTTACTTTAAAGCAATTGCTTGTCCCTAGAAGACACACATACATAGCCACAGGTTTTGTTTTCTAAGTCTGACTCTGCAGGACATTGCCTGGAGCATGTACAGCCCCTGCATGCCTGCAGTCAAGTCTAAGAGTTCCTAAGGCTTGGATTATTTTGTTAAGCCTGGGACAGCCTTCAAAACATAATCATGTCCAGATCCCTAACCCAATTTTCCATGAACCTCAATCCTAAAGTTGAAGCCAAAAATTAGTCACAAGGAGCCTGATCCAAAACCTAATCCAGTCAAAAGCAGTCTTCCAACAATCTGTGGGTCAAGCCAAGTGCACACTGTTGTGCCTGCTGGCCCCCTGCCCCACGCAGAGCAGTGTGCCCTGTGCTGCCTGCCATGGCATGGGCACGTTTCACTTCAGCTTGCCCTGCCCTAAGTGGTGTTCCCAGCAGGTGTTCACAAGTACTCCATGCAATCAGGTTTTTGTAGTGGTGTGCACAGCAGGAAGCCTCCCTTTGCCAGAGCTGTGCCTGCTGCTGAGCTGCCCTGGCTGCCTGGGAATGTCCCTCTGGCTTACCCTTAACTCCTCCTGCCCTCCTTTAAACACAACTCTTTTTCACTCTGTCTGCACTCTCTGCTAGTGATTTCTGCTGCTACATACCCAGGCCCAGCAGCAAGAATAATGCAGTCACTGTTCTGACAAGAAGCCAAACTCCAAGAAAGAGAACAGCCTCCCTCACTGAGCACTTCCCACATTGCCTCTCTCCCCAAACACTGTGGTGCACGCATTGTATTTTTGTTGCTTTAAAACCCATTTGTAAATATTAAGTAGTATTTTAGTAAAATAGAGACCTTGCAGGCACACATATTTGGATGAGACACAGCAACAGAGATCTTAGGAAAGAATGTAGCCTGGAGTTCGGTGCAAGCCAAGCACTTTGTATGAGCTGAGGATCTCTCCTTGCTTCCAAAAAAGGACTTTGGCCTTTTGATTCCTATTACAGTGTGGGGAGAAGTTTCCCGTGGTTTGTTTGGGGTTTGGACAATAGTCTGTGCAAAATAAAATACTGCAAGAATACTGTATTTTATGCCTTTGCTGTAACAGCATGTTCTATTTTTGACTCTGAAGAATCAGATGAAGTGCCCAAGTGAAGCTGAGACTAGAGACCAGCTTTATATGAAACACAGATCCAGCAGCTGGCTCTGGATTCAGTAATTTTGGGTTTAGAGACAGACAGGGAGAAACTTCCCAACCCCTGTTCTGGCCCCATTGGACCAGTGTCTGATGAAGGGGCCATGTTATGGACTGGGGGTCAGGGAAAGGGGAAGACAGTGTGGGACAGGATCTGACTTCCCTTGGAAAGCTGTAGTTCTCTAATTGTGCTCCATCCCCAGGGTAATTTTCTAAATCTTTGCTTCCAAATGCAATGCAAATCAGCAAAGAAACTATTTGGACATGCTGAACTCCCTTTGGATTTAAGAACAAACTGGGAGGGGCAGCACATAACTCCAACTGAGATGTAATATGGCCTAGATAAAATCATCAAAAATCATGGACAAAAGCAATTTTCAGGATAGCATTCAGGATACACTGATTTCCTGCATGGAATTCATTTTCATACACATAGATGTGCTGCTCTTTGACTAAAGCAGGAAAATACTGGCTGTTAATACTGTTCCCAGAAATAATTGCTTTGACAGTAATTTTTCTTCATTTTTATTACTGCTGTTCTCTGCTTAGCTTAAGCAAGCTGTACTGCTCAGAGGCTGCCAGCCTCTTTGTAAGGGTGGTGGTCTAAGGCTGCCATTTTCACCCCCAAAAAGCTTATATCAGGGTGAAAAAAAAGATGTGAAACTACAAAAATTCAAGTTTCCAAGCTTAGCAGGTTCTTTTTTATCCTTCAAAAAGCTTCTTAATAGCCCATGCTTTTAAAAAAACCAGGATAACTGTACAGAAATCTGCCTGTTCCGGCAGTTAAACCAAAGTCAGAGCCCTCCTTGCAGGGTCCAGCCCCATGACCTGCACCAAGCACCAGCTGTGTGCATGATTTGGCTCACAAACTGCTGCCACAAGGGAAAACTGGAAACATTTTCCAAGGCAGCAATTGCTGCTTGTGCTTTCACATGTGGAGAAAAAGAACATATTTGCACATCTTAAAAGGTACAGAAACTTGAGGCCTTTCTTTAGTCTTGCTTATTCTTTTCTGTTTTAATCTTTTTTCCCTTTCCACACAAGCTATTCCTTCCCAGGCAGCACTTGGAGGCAGCCAGCACTCCAATACAAACCTCATTTATCTTGGGGAGAACTGATGTAAAGGAATCCTACCCATTTTTCCCTATGATCCATGTGCATTATTTAATATGCCTTCATCCTTTAAATTTTAAAGCTAATCCTGCTGTGAAAACCTGGTCTGAAAAGTCAGCAAGATCAAAATGAACTCCCCAAAAAAAGCACAATGCTCCCCCTTTCCCAGTTCATGATAATCCACAAACTTGTTATTTAGCAACTTACTACCCACAAGTTGAAATAATCACTATATAAGGCCATCCTTGGGTAGGACAGTTAAGCACTTTGCTGACATAAATTCAAAGAAGACTGTGAATTGCCTTAGTTTAGCAGCATGCAAGGAGAGATTCAGAGAACTTGTCACCCGCTTGACTCCCAGAGCTGCACACCAAATATGGGACTCTGCTCCCAGGCTCCCAAAGGCTTTTCTCCCATTCCCACTCACCCCACTCAGTGCTGGCCGGCACAGAGAGAATTGATTCCCTACAAGCTGAAGAGCAAAACAGAATAGAAACTGTCAGTCCTGTTGCCCTGCAGTCTCAGAAATGGAAACTTGTGGAGAAACTGGAGGGTGTTCTCTGCAGTTCTGAGGCAGAACTGTGCTGTGCAGGATGGGTCCACCTGGAACCAGAGCCTAACCAAAGTCACACCATCAGCACAGGAAGGGCAGGTGTCCCTGCAACAAGCTGCAGAAAAGGCAGCTGACACCAGACTCCCCAGGGCTCGTGGTCTTTGCAAACTCCACCTCTGTTTATCAACTTCATCCTGTAGGAGATCCTGCCCCTGCTGTGTGCCAAGGTTTCCTCATGTGGCAAATGTGTCTAACCTGTCACAGGTTCTGTGTAACCTGGCTCTGTTCACCCTTGCTGCTACAAGTTCTGGGCTCTTGAACAGCAAAGCAGCAGCTTTCTGAGTATTTAGCCTGCCGTACCCTCAGAACATCCTGTGGAACAGAGCTGTACCAGGCAGCACAGCGCTACACACGGGCTAAAACTACAGCTTTCCCTCCCAGGACTGTAAGGGAGGTCGTGTTCCAAGACATTGTGAGGACAATGCACTCGTAATGAGCCACGAGCAGCCCAACTGTACGGTTTTGTTAGCCCTGTATGCAGTTCAAGAGGTTTTGGCAGCAGGCAGCACCATAAATCATAACTCAGATGGCATCTGTCCCTGCCCAGCACTGTACACTGGGTTTGGGGCAGGTTGTCCAGTATAGCTGAATTCTTTACTGACCCACCATAATGATTTTAAGTCCAGAAAATGCTCTGTGGCCATGTAAGGTGTTTGCTTCCTGGGACAGGGGTCAGGGTAACTGGGAACTGCTGGAGGGAGACAGCTTCTGACGCATTTTGGTCACACTTGGCATGCTAATGATTCTGAACAGCTAAGGATTTCCAGGGCCACTTTACTCCCTATGGTTCCATCCAAACATGCACTCTCTGTTTACATCAGTGCTCACTGGAAGCTGATCCCAAATCAGGCTGCTGTGTTTTCCAGAGGAAGGCAGCTTGGTTCCCCAGCAGAAACCTATGCACTGCAATGAAACAAATGCATCTGACTTGCTATTTCCAGAACCAGGCTTTCAAGAGGAAAACACATTCGACTTTAAAAAACTTTTTTTTTTTTTGCTCTACTCTGGCATGGCAAGGCTTGTGCAAAACCAGCTGAGAGCCCAGCAGGATTACTTCCAGAATGTGTGTGCAAAGACAATATTCGAGGAGTTGTATCTCCTGCTTGGTGCACAGAGCCTGCACCTGGAGCACTGCTGATGGACACGCTGCCAGCCCTAGTGTGCAAAGTGTGTGTGCACAAGTCAGAGATGGCAGCACAGCCCTGAGAGCCCCTTGCAGGGCAGCCTCACAGCCAACTCTAGGCACTGGCTTTCCTGTGCCCATTCCAACCTTCTTTTCTTTCCTCTCTCCCTCCTACATGTGAGATCTGTAATTTTCTCTAGGGATGCTGCAAACAGAACAGTTAGTGAGAAAAACTGTAACCCCAAGGAAAGCAGAGCTAGAAACTGGTAATTTGCAAAGCTAAGTAAAACTGGAGGAGCTGTGTTGCCACAAGGATGTGCTTTCCTCACAGGTAACCACAAAACCTGCCTCGCCAAGAGCTGCACCTCATACCAGGATATGTACCTCAGGAGAGAGCAGTAAGCACCATCCAGCACTTGTCACTGCTGAGCAGAGATACCCAATGTGATAAAGGTGCTGCTAGCAGGGGGCAGGAAGCGAAGGTGGAGTCTGAGGGGGCCCTGATAACAACGTAAGAGTGTTCAAATCCCCCTTGAGTGTTCCGTGTCACAGCTGGATCTGTGCACGCAGGCAAAGTCTCCGTGACTGCCAGCTGTGCCACATCAGCCCTGTGCGCCCCTTCCTGATGAGGGACTGCCTGCACCTCTGGCTGGTCAGGAGCGCCTCTGGAGCGTGGGGGCAGCCACTCCAGTGGCAGGCAGGACCAGGGCTCCTGCCTGCAGAGGTGGAGCTGTGTGCAAGTGGGGTCCAGGAGCCCTGGTCAGAGCTGCAGGAAGCTGTCCCGGCCTGTCGCCAGAGAGTTAATGCCTTTTTGAGCCTCATGCCAGCTCCATGTGGAGCTCCTCAGAGGAATGGGTGAGGCAGGCAGTGTTGTGCAGGTCCTGGGTTAGTCATGTCCAGCTAAACTCACCCCGGTTCTCAGGTTAGTTCCTAAAGCTATTCTGCTTCACTCCTTCTGACTGGCTGAATCAGGACTGGGCTTACTCCATGTTTCCATGTGGGTTTGTTTTTCTATGAGTCACTTGGAAGTACTACTGGCAGCTTGCTTCCTTCCCCCCCCCCCCAACTTGAAACTTTTTTCCACTACTGCTGAGGCAGTGAAAAGGAAATGGAAGTAATGCAGGAGGTGTTTAATTGGTGTGATGGACTCACTTGCTAGTTTTGTTCTAGAGAATGAAATGCTCTCTGTCCATAGAGGAGGATTTTTCATGCTGAATTCAGTGATCTTTATGGGACGTGAAGTGAACATGTGTGAAATCAGTGTGATGAAGAATTTAGGGTGTATGTAGGCTGACACTGTTGCAGGTTGCTCTCATTCATATGCTGTTCCTTTTCTTACCTGTTTATGACTTGTGCCCCCTAATACTGTGGCAGAGTAAAGCCTTAAAGACAAAGACCTGGAGTAGGATACAAGAGGAAGTGAATACAAACTGAGTCCTTGATTTCAGTGATTACACTCCAGTAATGTTAATCACAAACAGGATCCTTGAGTCACAGCCCACCTCAGGCTTTGGGCAGGCTAATATAGCAGCAGCTAATATAACTCCCTGAAATTAATTGCTTGTTTCCAAAGTGAAGCCTTCCATGCTTTCCAGTGTTGGTTCCACATCATGCGTTTCTCCTGTGTTCAAGCAGGCCCTACCATTTATTTCTGCAGTGCTATCTGTGCAGAAAGCCACGAGGCAGCAGGACCACATCACAATAGACAGAAGATACCCAATTCAGGGTAACTTGGAATTAAACACATGCCTTCCTAGGAAACACCATTTTGGTGCTTCTCTCCAAGAAAGAGCAGGAACTGCAGCAGTTAATATCTAACAGGCCCTGCCTCTCTCTGCTGCCAAACATCTGTGCTCATAACTGCCCCTCACTGCCAAGCCTGGCCTGCTCCCTGCTCAGCAGCGCCGTGGACAAAGAGCAAGGGGAAGGCTGCTACCCGGTCCCCTGTCTAAGAGAAAAAAATTCCCTGAGACATATGGTCTTGCATAAAATCACCACCCGAGAGAAGCCTGGCACAGTGTTAGGTTAGTGAGAATATTCTAATTACACCAAGGCGGAGCAGTACCTCATTGGCAGGCGCTGAGGAGAGCAAATGGAGATGACAAAACCGCGGGTCAGGAGATGCCTCTCTTAACAGCACTGGAACCTTTACCCCCGAATTGCTAAAAACAACCCTAAACCCATTACTTCCCAAGCAATGTAACTAAGAATCGAGACAAACTGTTACTTTCCATAAGAGGAAAAAAAGTTGCTCAGGCTATTTATTTTTTTTCTTCCAATTAGTTAGAAAAATCTGGCTCGAAGAAACTTATCACTAAGGAAACACTGGGTTTCGTTTGGACCCGCGGATGCTTCCTCTGGAGCAAGCAGTGCAGCATCCCTTATGTAAGGGAGCTGCCAGGCGTGCAGGGCTGGCTGACAAGTCCCATCCCAATCACAGGGCCCAGGCACGCTCACGCTAACCGGAGCCGTGTCAGCGCCGGTGCTGCCTTATCAAGTTCACTGTGCTCCAGGAGAACGTTATATGCTTTGTAATATGTCAGAGAATGTCAAATTAAGGGCTGCACAGCAGTGAAGGGTAGAGCAGAAAGCATTCTATTCCAGGCCATTGATTCCTTTTAACAACTACATGCAGTAATTCCCAAAACTATCTCCTCGGTCTCAATCACATGGAAAACATAGCGCAGTGTTAGTTCTGAACCTTGCACCCAGTGCAGCTTGGAGATTAGAACGTCCAAGGGGATTAAAGAAGATGACTGATTTAATCAGAGTAATTCTTTTAATGATAACTTGCTGCATTTCTCCTCCCCCCTCTCCCTAAATGTCTAATAGTTTGTTTCCTGGATTCCCAGTGCATAAACTGAGCATATTTTCTTCCTACAGGAAATGATCCAATTAGGTTGATGTATAATTGATAATGAGCCGTTTAAGCTGATTTTGGCCTTGAAAAATCTTAACCTCATGCAGTCAGCTGGCTGACCCCCCCCCTCCATGGTGGAGGGGCAGCAGTTAAGGAAATGGGGAGCAGGCTCAGCACGCTGAGACCAAGGCAGTGTAGGAAGGCAGGGACCCGAGCAGGCTGGGCAGAAGTAGGGACTATTGAAAACCATGTAGTCCCTGATAATCGCTCAGTGCACAAGCTGCAACCTGGCCCCTCAGACACGAGTGGTTCAGAGAGCAGAGCTTGCTAAGCACCCACCCACATTAGGGACATGGAACCGGTGTCCTCCACCGTCCAGCGGGTGGATGGGACCTGTGGTAGTGGCTAAGTTTCCTGCTCCCCATAAACATGAACTCTGTTACCTTACAGCAGGTTCCCGTGGGAAATGCTGCTGGACTCTGTGAGTCCAGTAATTCCCCATCCCCCAGGGCCAAACCCAGGTCAGCAGAGGAAGTGCTGCTGATAGCACAGCTAGAGCAGAAGGTATCAGACAGAGGCTGCAGCACATCTTTGGGAAGCCAATGCAGTAACTTTGACAAACCTAAAAGCTAAAACTGTTGCTCACACAAAACAGCTCTTGCCTACCTCAACAGAACTGACTGCCCCTCACCAGGCTTTGGTTTTCTCCCTGCTTGGGCACCAACGTGGGTCGTGGGCTCCCTTCCCTGCTGACTTTGTGAGGCAAACAGGGACAGGTCTGCCTGCCACCAAGTGCAGTCAGTGGCCTGTGGGGCCCCTCTCCTGCCGAGCAGGGGGACACGGTGACAGTGAGTGCCAGCTCGCTGCAGATGAGCAGTGCCACTCCTGTCACCAGCCCCTGCAACTCCAAGGTAGGAATGCAACAGCACACACAGCGAGTGACACAGGACCCATGCAGCTGACATGGAAACCCCTGTTCAGGAGACACCCTTCACTGCGTCCAAACGGGTCGGAATGCCGCGGGCGCTGTGCTGACTGCTCTTTACAAGAGAAGCAGACTTCACCTGCTGAGTTTTACTGGAGAGGATTTATACTTTTATAGCACTCCCTGCTTATACCCCTTTAGCCAGGGCCTGCCCCTGGGTAGGTGGTGAATATGGTTTTTTAAGGACCCTGGGTGTATTTAATCCTTTTTTTTTCAGGCTTACTGTTCCCAGGTGCACTTCTTTGATGGGTCTAAATAACTCCACTTCAGCCCAGGAGTTTACATCCTGCAAACCCTGAAGTCTCCTCTCCCCAGGTCACCCTTCCAACAAGAGGTGGAACCTCAAGTATTCAAATTTGCAACTTTTCCTGGACAAACTGACAGCTCTATGATAAGAGGTAGGATTTTTCCTGGGGGGCTCAACCAACTTGGGAGACAATTGAGTTCCCATTTACAATGTTCTTGGTGGTGCAACTGCTCACTTCACATGACTTGATCTTTCTTTTTTTTTTTTTTTTTGTCCACAGTGTTTAAGGTCAGGTTTCTCACGTAAAATGAACAAAAATGACCTGAGCCTCTTCAAAATGAACAAGCAGGGAGAGCTTAGCAACTGTACTTATAGTTCTTCCCAGGTAGAGTTCTTAAGAAATTTTGTAATAATGGAAGATAAAAGAACTCACAGCTGACCCTTTTTAGAAGTGATTACTTCCTTTAAAGTTCTGCATGTATCAGTTCCTGTAGTCTTATCTGGTAAGTTTTTGTGGGGTTTTCCTAAGTACAAAAGATATTCTAACTTCCTGTATTAAATGCTGTCAGCTCCCTTTACATAAAAATGTGTGCAAGTCTCCTTAGAGCTGTCACACTCTAATAACGTTATTGAAGTGAGTTCCCTCAAAGTAACTTCTAAAGGCACAAGCCTTGCCCAATTCTGCCTGCAGAGACAACCAGACAACTTCCACTCACCAATCAGCAGGACCTGTGTTTAATTAAGGGGTTTGTGTTCTTATCTAGTACTGAAGAGGCGCAGGGTGACAGCAACTGTGCCCTGCCCAAGCCTTGCAGTTCACACTGCCCTGGCTCACTCAGGAGGCCACACTCCGTGTAATTACCAGCCAAACCCCATCAGTAACTGTTCCTGAGAGCACAGGAACTTGCCTTCAGCGTTTTGCTTTTAAGCTCTAGAGTTTTGCTTAGATTTATTCACCCTGACAATGCTGTTTAGTTACAACTTTGTAAAGTTAGGTATTAGCAATGCTGGCAGAGTGGGGGACTTGACAAAGCAGCCCCCTCTTCAGAGGTCTGCACAGAGCTTTGGAATGGGTAGTCAGTGCTATTCGGCAGAAACACTCATGCTTAAATCTTTCCCACTTCTCTGGGGTTTTATCTGAGCTGAGGTCAAAACTCGGTGCGAGCTCTCCAGCGTCTGAGCCAGGGTTACTCTAATGCTCGTCTCAACTGTCTTCAATGTTAATCCCTGGCCACAGTTAAACACATTTTGTGCATCTGTCCAGAGAAAATATATTGGAAAAGGTGCTTAGACTTCCAGGAGCTGCAAGAGCAGGTATCAACAGGCACTCTATGGTAAAGCTCATAATGTTTTTTACCACCAACAAATGCAGATTAACCACTCAGCTCTCCTGGAATGGGGCACAAATGTAACAAGAGAACAGCCAAAAACTCTCCTACTGGAGAGATCAGTGTAGTAGAGGCTCCTGCACCATTCCTACTCAACAGTTCTGGGCTGTAGTTTTGCCTGGGGGCTTCAATTGCTGGGTCACTGCCATTTCTGAAAACAGTGTGTTTCTTTTTAAACAAGAACTTTTCAACAACATTCACAGAGGTTTCATAACTGCACCTTTGACTCTGCACTTTGAGCAATACTGCTGCATGTTTGTGATGTGAGGATCTCATTTTGATCTGGTTTGAAATTAGCTTTCCCACTTAGAGCAGGGTCTCTGAATCTGTATTGTCTAGCTAACTTGCAAACTGAAATGGATTTATCACAGTGACTAAAAAAGGAAAACTGTGACTGTTTCATGTTCAATTAGATTTGCTTATCAATGTTAAAATGTTATGAAAATGACTTGTCACAATCATTCAAAACCTCTGCAAAGAAAGCTCAGTTACAACTACAGCATACCAAAAAATCATGTTAATAGAACCACTACAAGCGCATTAAAAACAAAAAAAACACACGCAAAAAAAACCAAATCAAGAAAGCAAAAATCCTACTGATGAATATTTCTGTTCATGCTCTGTGATAAAATCCACGTGGTGCCAAGGCCTTTGCAGCTGTGGGCTGTCAATAAACCCTGGACCAAGTCATGAGCTCAGCCTGCAGGAGCAGACCTTGCCTTTCAGCTGCAGAGCAGTGTACCTGGGTTTGCCTCTCCTGTCAGTGCTGCCATCCCCTGTGCCTGCTCCTGCTCTACAGCCTGGATATGCACACATCTGGCATTTTCACACCCCAGTTTTTCACAAGTGCCAGAAGAAGCTGGATTGAGCCTTCTGGAAATACTATCTGCCAGATCTTACCAGAAAAGCTTCCCCTGCTGCCCACAAGGAAGTGAAGATGCTTAAAAGCTCCTGGGAGATATAAAGGAGGCAGGCTGGCACTGCTGCTGCCCCAAAACACCTTGGATGAGAACGAGGGTAATGGGACAACTAACAGATTGTGCTTGAATTACAGACTCCTCAAGTGACTGCACTCCTGCTGCTTCCTCCAAGGACAAGGGGAGTGGAGAGACCCGACTCCTCAGAAGGCTCCCATCTGCAGGTCGGTGACCCCTGTTGGAGGGGAAATGCTGAATGCAAATATCTTTACTCCTTGATCGGGTTCTGTCTTGACATACATGTTTTGAAAAGTATCCTTGGAAATCTGACATAATCAGCTGGGGTGAAACATTCAGCTCTTATAAATAAGCCTAGCACCAGTGCCTTCAATGTGGCATCATTTGCACCAGCAGCACAGCTGAGTCCTGTAAGTCTGTCAAACCACACAGAATGAGATTTCACAGCATGAGGTTTCAAACACCAAAGATTTTAAGAAATACCACGTGGGTGCACTGTCTTTCCAGGAGAATAAATGCCAATGCACCAAAAGGTTGCCTACCTTTTATTTATATAAATATATATATATAAATTATATTTATTTTAAGCAGAAGAAGGAAAATAAGTTGCTGCATTATGGCATTCACAAAAACCACACTGCTGAGGGGAAGCAATAAATTCATGACTGTGTAATATCCTGTATCTGAGTAGTATGCTTTTGTTATTTAAAAAAAAAAAAGGAAAGGGAAATGAATGATAGTGGGACCTCTCTCAGAAAAAAGGATCTCATTATTGGTTATGACTTTGCCAGTAAGCCTGTGCACTGTTAACACCACATAAAATACACGGCTTGCAGTTTAAAATGACACAAATAAATTACATGTCCACAACCACGGGTGTCTTCTTGACACGCAGCTAAAATAGTGACAAGCCACTGATCACAACCAGAATGTTTCTCTTGCTTTGATCTCTCTTGCAAACCACAGTATTCAGCTGAATGGCCTCATCTCACTGATGAGTGAGAGTTTGCTGTGCCATGCTGAGAACTGGAACCCAGTTTTATCACTGGGATAACAAGTGGTTAAAGTGAAATATTTAGAATGCTTCTCTGTATATGAAGATGTAGAGAATTCCAAAATTGCACTTATTCTCTGGGATTTTAATGAGCTGTTCATGACTCTCCTAGAGTAACAGTCTTCATTTTTTCCAGACTAAACTCACAGCAGCCATTTGTCAGAGCATCCCTCAGACTTCCTGCACAAAATCCCCTCTCCTTTTGAGGAGTCCTCAAATGCTACAGAAAGTCTGAGCACCAAAAACTGCAGAAGGGGGAGGCAATGCTGATTTACAGAGCTGCATCTCTAAGATAAGGTGGAGGGAACTTCACCTATTGTAATTACTGACTTAAGAACCAGTTCTGCCTGGAAAAGTGAGTGGGACTGGAGAGTATGCTGAGTAATCTTGAGGAAATGTGAAACTCATTGCCTGGTACTCACAGAATTGATTATCCCCTTAAGTGCTTGGAATCCTCCAGTGACAGGGAAGACTTGCTCCTTCACATCAGCAATTCTTTCCAGCTTTGGAGAAAAAATGCATGCAAACAGGTGAATCTTCTGGCAAACTAATTTCATCACACTGATTTTCACCCTTAAAATCTAAACAGATGTCTAAAAGCAACCCTCACCAACTCTGCAAAGAGAAGGAACCTTTAGGCTCTCTCACAGGTACCTGAGTTTTGGAGACAGCAGGACTCACTGCAGCTGCCTGGTGGCTGGCCATTGTGGTAAACATCACACTCAAGAAGCATTTCTGCACCTGTATCTTGGCAGGGATTTCATAACTATGTCCAGAATTACCTTCCCTGTTTGTTCTGCCTTCCACTAAAAAGCCTTTCTCTGTGCCTTCTGCAGGAAAGAGCCTTTTGTGTACTTTTCCATTTAAGTCACTTGGATGGAAGAGGAGTAGCTACAGCCTTCACTGGGACACAGCAATGAAGGACAATGAACCCTGCATTGTTTTCCTTATCCCAAGGCTGTTACACACTGCTTGAGCCTTGTCTGCAGCTCCTCTGTTCATGCAGCCAGCTCTGTGACCTGCTTGCCACCCCAGTGAGAGGGGTTTGCCTGCACCCTCTCTGCTGGCAGCTCCCAGCTAGCGAGGGGATTTCCAACGGGTCTCCTCGCCAGGGAGCACGACACCCACTCCTTCTATTTATGTCTGCAGGCACATCACAGTGTGTTTCCTGAGCCAGGGAAGACATTATACTGCCTAATGCAGGTAAAATTAATTTCTGTACTGCTTAACATTAACTGTGTAAACCCCTGGGATGAGGCACTGCCCAGTACTCTAAAACAGTAATGCTCTTATTCTTACCTGTTCTTGTTCAAAATCCTGGACACCAACACAGTAAACTCTCGCTCCCAGCTCTCTGGATTTCTTTGCCTGTCCCATAACAGAACAGAGGAATAACCATTTTTTCATTCAACAGGCAGTCCCAAACCCTGCAGAATGTGACATGCACTTCCAGCTCGCTCTCACCTCTTTCTCTGCATACAGTGGAATCTGACCATCCAGCTTGCCATCTGTCAGTGCAATGATGATACTGGAGAACCTCGAGGCTCCTTGCTTTGCAATTTGCACATTGGCCTGCAAACAAATCATCCAGCTTAAAATTGCACCTGAACTCTTAACCACGATGCAACTTATAAGCATCAGCCTCCAACCCATTTCCCATGACAATCCTCTGTCTCCCTTGGCTCCACCAGCTGGCAAATCCCTCATCAGTCTTTCCCAGTCCCTAGTGAGCCCATCCCAGTCCCTAGTGAGCCCATCCCCAAAGTGCTGGGGTCACTAACCCATCAATCCTTACCAACACACAGTTATTCCAGGGCAGATCTCTTCAGATCCACTGTTAGGGTTTCCTTTGCCACCCTCCCCAGATTTCAAATGCCATCAGTAGCTTCCAAGATACAAAGAGTGGCTTAAAACTGATTTTTTTTTAAACAGCAATACAATTCTCTTTGCCCAGCTTTTCAGTGCACAGATCCCAGTTACAGACATGGTAAAGGGGAAGAACTAATTTGTCTGTCACGGTGAAAGCTTAGATCTTCACCTAATCATCCCCCACCTTCAGGGCCTGTGCTTTCAGCAAAACTGCACAGTATCCTTGAACTAAGTGTAATTAAGAGAGTCCAAAAGCAGGAGCACTTGTCTTGCAAGTGTTGCTGTGAGCAGTGAGGTCCCCAAAGGAGAGGAGCCCCCCAGAGCTGTGTGTGACCCCTTACCATGTCACTGCTATGCTGGGTGAGCTCTGAGACTCAGGACACAGACCCACACTCTGCTGTGAAGGATGGAGTCACACAAATTCCACATGGCAAATTTCTCTGATGGCCAGCCTGCCTGGGACTTGCACAGTACCTGGGACTGTGGGACCACTTAGGCAATCACAAGGATTTGAGCTAACAGACTGAGGCCTACAATCAATCCATTTATGTTGCAGGTTGTTAACCAAAGGGTGAGAACAGACAAGGAAAACCTACCTGTTTTAGTCCTTCGTGTATGTATGTCTCACCTGCTGGTACCACCTCCTCCAGATCCTTCAGACCTTGCTCAATTTTCCCTCTGCAAACAAAAACAGGTAAGAGACTCCTAGTGTGATCTGAAGTGGGGAAAGGGGGTAGTTTATCAATTTTAAAAACAGTATTTGTCCTAAAGGAGATCTGAAATGAAAAGCTGTAATTTAGGGCCTTTAGCTGAGATCCCACACGGAGGCAGATTGTGTATTGGTGGCAAAAGTGGCGCTGTGGGAACAGGTATCTCAGGCCTAACTCAATATGCCTCAGGGAGTCAAAGAGCTGAAGCTGAGGAAAATGTTCAGGTGGAGCAGACATTGCAAAGAGGGGGCAAACTCTCAGCATTAGACAGCCCAGTGGAAATTCTGTTACATTAAGTCTATTTTGCTCAGTGACACCAACCGCGACTCCAATCACGCCACAACTGAAGAAGAAATCCCCTAAAATAGTTCTATTTTGACAGAAAGATTCCAGGTCAACATGCAGGAATTTAATCTGAACTGCACCAATTAAAACTTTTGCTCTTAAGTATCACCAGGCAAACACAGTATTTGCAAAACCCCTTTTGTACCCAAGGAAAAGGAGAAGCACTGAACATAGTGTTTAATTTTTGGCTGTCACTACCTTTCCCTATGGCCTTTGATAAGACATCACACTTGGGTCACAGCTCACTTGGATTTAACAGGAGAGCACGGATGTACCGTGATTCCTCCCAGGCACTTCAGCAGACCCATCTGCAAGATGCTCACTGACTGTGGGAATGAGAGTGGAGAGGTCTGTAGACAGCATGACAGGAATTATTTCCAGTGAAATCAGCACAAGTTGGGGAAAATAAAAAGGTGGAGAGACTTTCCTGAAAGAATTAAATCTGGAGGGTGTTCAGTCTCCTGTAAGCACAGTTTCAGCGAAGTCCATGGAAAGCTGTGGTAGGAAAGGTCAGGTGAAAACCAAGCAGGGACAGAATTTGGGCCAGAATATATAGAACACTATGACAAACCTAGGTGAGAAAGAGGAACCCATCAGGGGTGAGGAGATGGAGGGAAAATACATCACAGGATGCGTGAAAGCTTTCCTCAGGCCAGACCAAATGAGAAAGAATGCATATGCCACACTGCCTGAATGCCACCCACTCGTCATTTGTTCCACGGATGGGCTTCCTCTATGTTTAGCAGCTCTGTTCCAAAGTACAATCCATAGCTGGAATAAGCTCCCCATCACAGGCTCACAGAATCAGGGAGAGGAGGGGGTAAAAACATTCAATGTATGGAAGGGAACGAGTTATGTAAGATAATACAATCTGTTTGATCCAAATATTTTACATTCAGCATCTATAGAAACAACTTGCAAGTGATTATGCATGAAGGCAGATTATAAACCACATAGTTCATGCTTGCCAGAAATGAGTGGCAGCACATCACAGGCGTTAGTGCTCTGCTGCCAAGAAACAAGCAGCAACTCAAGTCCCAGTTTTCTGAAACAGATTTCATTTTGCAAAAATAGCTTTTGTACAATCACTTCGGTTTTATTTATCTGCAGTGCCTTGTGACCCGGTCGAACACAGAGATCCCTGGTGTTGCCAGGCCTCTGCCTACAAGAGGTTCCAGGAAAACCTTTGGCAGCAAGACTTTTTAAGCCTGCATTTAATCTGTCACCATCTCTTTCCGTCAGGGCACACCTGCACGGAACAGACCCAGCCAGATGTGAACTGAGCTCCACAGCATGCTCTGAGTGGGTCAGGTACCAGTGAGCCCTGCTCTGGATGTCACAAGGCCAGTGTGGGCCCAGCAGCCAGCAGGGGAGGTGGACCCTGTCACACTAACGCCCACGCCCAGCCAGCTTGGAAGGTGGGCAGGGCAGGTTTTGTCCGCCTGCACCATTCTGATAATGAGTTGGGGCTAGGGTTACAGCACTTGGGACCCCCGCTCCTGCTCTTCCCTGCTCTCACAACTCCCCTTTTCTCTAGTTCGTGTAATGACTTCTGGCAGCCACAGAAATCCCCGGGGAAGGCCTGGTTGTGTAACTCATCTGAACTGAGACAGCAAAGCCCTGCCCTCGGCCTGGGTGCCTGGACACAGGGCAGCACAGCTTAGGAACAGTGACAGAGGCTGAGGGGCCACTGGCTTTGTAGCCTAAGTCAGAGGATGGAGGGAGGTGGAAGAGGCAAAACAGACTCAGCAGCTTGCAGCCGGTCTGTGTTTGGGCTGAGTAAGGGCAAATGTGAGCTCTCTTCCCCACTCAGCAATGTGCTGCAGCCCATCTCTGCTTCAGCACAGGCACAACTAACTTTTAAGAAGTACCCTGTCTGCTCTTTCTCTAAGCTGTGTAACTGCCCCAGACACCTCTTCAGCAGCAGCCAGGCACACACAGCCGTTAATATGCAGAAAGGATGTTCTCAGCTCCTCTGGGTGGGGGACAGTGTCCTTTATATCTTTCCTGTGCTGCATTCCACCTACTGAAGTGCTGGAATGTTGAATTATCTCAGTGTGTTGAGCATAAGAGCACTGGCAGGAGATGGTGGCCCTCACTGAGCACGTATTTATGGTGAGGAATGAGGCCATGTGCTGCAAGGCAACGGGCTCATCTCTAACGAACAAAGACAAGCAAAGGAGGTGCTTGGGGTTTGCTGCTAAGGAGGAAGTGCAGTAAACAGGAAAACACAGCAACTTGTCAGTGAAACCAAAAGGGGGAAGCGTTCTCTGGCATGAAAAGGCACAGCTACATCCCTGATGATGTGAGCTGTCATACTGGTGAAAGGAAACCCCACACATCAGCCTCCTCAGATGGGTCATTCACAGGATGTTCATGGTTTCTAATATTCTTAAATACTACAGAGGGGTTTGAGTTCAATTATAATACTTATTCTGCTTAAAACTTAAGGCCTCCTGCACAGGCTCCAGATGGAAACCACATCAGTGGCCAGCCCTTGCTGTACCTGATGCCCCCAGCAGAACACCCTCTCTGCAGATGGCTCTTCCTTGCCAAGCTGCTCGGGGGGCAGCTCAAGTGGCCAAGGCTCCAGGTGCACCAGTGCCTCACAGCCTCAGTGAAACCAGGAGCACAGACAAGCACAGCGTGGTGCAGCTGATGGTGTACCTGGTACCCAAGTGTCCTGCTCTCCCAGCTCCACTACCACCACCTCGTTTTACCTCCAGCAGGAGTCTCACCCCGGCAGAGGCAGCGGGGCTGGTCCTGGCTGCTGGCACAGGTTGGTGCTACAGGACCCTGGGCTGCCGCTGGCCAGCACAGCTGGCCAAAACTGAGCACGGGCGACTGCGTGCCAGCTGGACGGTGCCTGCTGTCCCAAACCAACTGCTTGGCAACACTGAGCCCCAAATGTGAGTACACCGATCTTTGTTTGCCACTTAGTGGAGTTTCCAGCTGAACTTCATGAATGTGTGTGTCTCAAATGGGCTGTAACAATTGTAAGAAGGCTTTTCCATCTGAGTGTTGTTATTCTATGTATTTATTGTAGCACTGTGTGCACTGTGATTAACAGTGACTTCTGTTTCCAGAGTTAGTCACAAAATATTTGGGAATTCAGTGGCTATGGCACTATGGTGTGGCTTTCTTTATATCCACAGCTTTTTTGTGCACTAAACCCAGCAAGACCTTTCTGCAAACAACCAGAAGCCTAAGGCTTTCAAAAAATAATTACTGCCTTACTTTGATCTAACTGCTGGGAAGGAATTGTGGTTTCCCTGCATTTCAGAATTAGCAAGTAAGTGAGGGCAAAAACATGTCTGCAAGTCCAGAGTGCACATAACAAACCAAGGCCATAATAGCCCATAATCTCCCCACACACCCCCACCCATCCCCAGGACTGCACTGTACTTAGCATCCTTGTCTTCTGTTGACTACAACAGCAGCCAGACAGTCTCAGTGTTTTCCCCCTGTTGACTTCTTTAATATTTAAAAGGACAGCTGTTCCAACTCTGCCTACCCATTCCTACCTACGGTAGTGAGCCCATCCCAGTCCCTATTTTCCTTGCAATTCCCCCCGGACAGTAAGGGTGGTACTTTCCTCCCCCAGCCAACCCTGCCCTAAAGCCAAGTCCCCCAGGGCAGGCCACCAGTACTCAGAGGTTCTCTCTGTGCTTTAAACAAGAAACACAAGGCTCCATCCTCGGCCCCAAGCCTGCCACAGACAGGCAATGAAACAGGCACTTGTGTTCCCATGGCAGAGCTCCAGCACCCTGCCCAGAATCCCAAGTGTGCTCTGTGTGCTATCAGTGCTGGCTCTCGTGCTTGATAAGAAACAGGCCACTGTCAGATCTGTTGTAACAGAGAGAAAGAACCCCATTGACTTCAGCAGGCCTCAGAACAGGCTCAAGTGTCCTCTCCTGACCTCTCTCAAGCCATCTGGAAAAATGGCTCATAACCCTGTCGCTGCCCACGGAGACCAGACCCAAGATCCCAGCCTGGGTGGGGGAAGTGGCTCTCCTCAAGTCAGACCACTCTTCAAATGCTGAAACCAGAGGGGCTCAGAATTCCCTTTATAGACACCTTGGACAACTGCATTTCTGTAGCATGAGTTGTGCCTCTTGTCCTGTCTTTTCAGGAAGTCTTGTACTTGCTGTTATGTGTTACTTCAAACAAACAAACCAAGCCACAGTGGAAACTAACCAACTAGGGCAAAGCACATCTTGCACTGACCCCACTAAAGAGAGCAGAAAGGAAGGACCATGCACTTCCACCCTGCCACAGTTCACTGGAATGACTCCTGAATGGTTTATCCACACGTTCCAAATCCAGAGGGTTGTGCACCGTGGTAGCTTCTGGACAGAAGGCAAAGGGAAGAGGTCATGTTGGTTCTGACAAGGCTGAGAGGAGACTGAGGGACTCTGACAGCAACACCACGGTCCTCTGCTGAAAGCACTTGTTGCACAAGATCATCTTCCAAATCCTGGGATTCCAGTAATTATACTTGCAGCATTCTCTTCCCTACCTGGTTTCCCCGTTCTGCCTCCCCCCACTCAACCCTGAGCTATCCCAGCTGCTCACTCTTACTTGCTTTAGAAACGAGAGCAAGCCTTGAATTTCAAAGCCTTGGAAACCATGAACTGAAAGGAGAGTCCAGGAACATCTGCATATCCTCACGGTGCCAGGAAGACCTCACACCCTTCCAGTGCTACCAACTCCACTGTCTAAAAAAAAAAAAAAGAGTCTGAAGTCCTGATTAGAAAACACAAAATATCTACCTTATGTCAGATTATGGGAAACCTTTATTTACCATTTTATGCTTTTCCTAGACATGAAAAAAATGCCTGAAAACTTATCTATGGACATGGCTTTACAAAAGTAAATGCAAGAATCATTCTGCTGTGCCAAGGGAGATGCAGAGTCATGCAGAAATTAAAACATTCCTGATAGTTGTTCTGCAGGGCAGTGGCAGAGCTAACATTGAGGATCTTTGTTCCCCACCGTTCCTCTCCTGGTCACAAAATTAAATCAGCTCTGCACCGAGGCTTCATGACCAGCCACCACTCAGAGGTATCCGTCACTGCTCTGTGTCTGTTACTACTCCTCTGATTCAGAAAGAGCCCTTGGGGGGAGAGAGGGAGGGGGAGGATTAACAAAGCAGTGCACTCACCTGTCCCCAGTGAGCGGCATAATGACCTGTGCCTGGGTGGAAAACACGATAAAGGATAATCTCATCTTGGGGCTTTAGGAAAGGAAAACAGGAAAAAAATACATTTCAGAGAAATGTACAGATGCACAGCATTTCATTCATTTACTCAGGCTTCACTCACATCATCTTTATGCTCCAGTTTCCTAGGAACGTACTTTTGCATTCCAGACACAAAATGAGGGGAACTGAATGGTTTCTGCCCACCCTTCTCCTTCCCCAGATGCTTGGAGAACCAAAGAGCAGAGTTATTACTCTCTCTCACCTGAACAGACTCCAGTGAAGGTCCAGGATGTGACTCCCCATGCATGGAAGGTAAGGCACACCCCTGGGTGTCCCACCAAGCCAGGGCTCCCTCGTGCTCCAGGAATTCCCCACACACACACACACACAAGGCCCTTTTTCCAGCTGACACAACTGTGCCTTTTGGTCACCACACCACCCAGATCACAGAACCAGGGCACCATGACTGCCTTGGGCCCAAAAAAGCAGCACCTGAACTCTTCCAGAATGAGTCTGGGTTTGTTTTGAGATTAACTTCCCTAAAAGTATTTAGGGAAATGTCATTGTAAAAAACCATACTGTGTGAATTGACTTTATTAAGGAAACTCAATCCTTTCTGGGCTTTTTTTCTTTTTTTTTCTGTCGCTCTGAACAAGGTTAAAGGGAATTGTATCCAATCAGCCATAGAAAACACTTAACAACTGCTTGATGCTCTGGGAGCCCGAGACAGAACTTTCCTAAGGTAATCAGTAACATCTCTCCTGCACGCTTTTGATTTCTACACATCACTATTCTGATACATTCAGTAACTTTATAACTCACTGTATGTGTGTATCAGCACGGATGAATCAGGGTCATGTTAACACTTAATGCTTGTCAAGCTCAATGACCACGTTTTCAGTCCACTGATGTCAGTGATGCAACTTAAGATTATTGACACCACGGGAATGTAAGTCCTGCAACTCTGCACAGAACTGCACAGCCCTTGGGTTTAAGGTCCTTCCTTGCAGTCTGCCCAGAGTGGCTCTGGGGACACAAATCTGAGGTGCTCCAAATTAAATCAGAATCAAAACCATGGGATTATACATCTTTTCAGTAGCCAAACAAAAACCAAGTACTTGCAGTCCCAGTCTGTGGTAGCTGCATCACTGCCTAGTGATCACCCTGTTGGTGTGTGAGAATCTCCAGGTCATGTTCCAGACAACTTGTCTTTAGGGCCTCCACAGAACCTCCCCTTCCACGAGCATCCCATCCCTGCTCCTCTCCACGGGCCCTTGGACACTGGGATGGGATAACACAGCCAGACCTCTGTGTAACTGGGAGTGTCCCTTGGCTGGAGAAGATGCTGAACTAAAAGATTTCCACTGAACAAGCACCTCCCTTTTCGGGGGGCGGGGGGCAAATCTTTTACCACTTACCCCAAAGAAGTGCTGCTTTGGCATCGCGAGGCTCTGTTTTTACCTTTCTTTTTTTTTTCTTAATTCTAGAGCTTACAAAACAACTTTTCTGCCAGCCTCATGACACAAGTCCTAGAGAAGTTTACTAAAGATTTGCTTTTTACAAGATGAAAACAAACAATATTTAATTATACAGGCCTAATTGTACCCTTCTGTTAGCAAGCCAAGATCAAACTGCACTCGGTTTTCCACAACGAAACCTACCACATCATCTGTGCCTGTGAGTGGGGGATTCCTTTGGCTTATTCTGGGTTTTGTTGTGAGGGTTTTTTTATAGCAAAACGCTGCATTCCAGCAATGCTCAGCTGTCTGTACAGAGTACAGCCGGGTGTTCCAAGGGGGGCAGGACTTGCCAGACAACACTGCTGGCAAAGTAACAGAGTTGGTCACACGTAGGCACAACAAATGGCACGGGCTTCCTCTGGGTTTGAGCTTTAACACTGCTCCCCTCCTTCTCACCTGCACCATACATTCACACATATGTACAGACATACTCAGATTGCTGCTTTATATAGATCTCCAAGTGCAAAATGTAAGCAGTGCTCCCTCAGAGATGAGGCATGTGGCTTATGGAAAAGTAAGTTTGGAAAACCACCCAGTCGCATCCGAGAGTAACGTTAGCAATTGGGTATTTAAAGATGCCTATTACCACCACCTCTTTGCTGAGCTGCAAGAAAATAAAGTAGAAGTTTCCAGTATTTTCCTGCAGTTTGGGTCTTAGAAGCCAAACTTTAAGGGGTTTGTGAAACACATCCCCTGAGCTTGCAAAAGCACTGGGAAGAGGGGGGATGGGGGATGTTTAACACAGCCCAGAATTACCACAGCACCACAGGCAGCACCACGCACCTCACGAATCTGTCCGTCAGCTGCTTTACGAAATCAAATATCTCACGCCAGTTCGTAGCCACGCTCCCGGACCTGAAGGGGAAAAGCGGAGCACATGAGCGGCCTCATCTCCGCAAGGACAAACAACACTCGCCGTCCGAAGCGCCTCGAGTCGCGGCCAGCCCGGCCCGGGGCGGCACTCGCGGGTGAGTTTGTTTGTCGCGATCTGTCGCGGCGCGCGGCCCCGCTCCCCCCTCACGGCCCCCGCTCGCCCCGGGGGCGACCCCCAGGGGACGCGGCGGATCCCGCTCCTCCGACGCGTCCGGCCAAAGGACCCAGCGCTGCCCCGGG
Source organism: Serilophus lunatus (assembly GCA_013399895.1). Taxonomy (NCBI): domain Eukaryota; kingdom Metazoa; phylum Chordata; class Aves; order Passeriformes; family Eurylaimidae; genus Serilophus; species Serilophus lunatus. The sequence continues at coordinate 44,505 of VXBA01002161.1, read as the reverse complement.
GCCCGCCCGGGTGTCCGGCCGGGACCCCCCGCTGCCCGCCGGGCTCCTCCCGCCGCCCAACAAAAGCGGCCCCCGGTGGCGTCCATCCCCTCCCCTCCCCTCCGTCTCTCTCTCCGCTCCCTTACTTGTCCAACACGAAGTACATATCGAACGCTCCGTGGCACGACGGCTCTCCCGCGGCCGGCACGGCGGCGGCGAGCGGCGGCAGCAGCAGCAGCAGCAGCAGCAAGGGCAGGGCCCCCGCCATGGAGCTC
>VXBA01002161.1:21846-44157 GCA_013399895.1 Serilophus lunatus | reverse complement strand
CACACACACAAAAATAGACCTAACGGGGATCATGTGTCTCCCACAGGCTGTGGAGGGGAATCAGAGGCATCGTCTGCTCCAAGAAGGATGCTGAGGCGCTTCCCTCCGCAAGAGGAGGTGGGGAAGTGGGGCTCGGAGTCATCCTGCGGGGGAGCTTCCCTTCCATCCGATTGTCCTCCCGCTTCCTGCCGCCTCTGGATGGTTTCCTGCAGCCCGCAGCGCTCTGACCTGACACACCCGTGTCAGAGGGCCTTGTCCCTGCACATCTGGACACCAAGCCAAGCCTCCGGGTGATGCGAGGTGGAAATTTTGTGAAAGCCCGTGGACCAACAGTGATTCATGTCAGCCAGAGATCTGGCTCAGGGAGTTCTTAATGCCTTTGAGCGGCAAGGCCAAAGGGTGAGCAAGCGGTGTTTTACAGCCCCTGTGGATGCACAAAACACGGGAGATTGAGGATGGAGCAGCCTATCCTTTGCCAGAGACCCGACCAAAAAAAGGCCGTGCAGTGCAGCCTCTCCCTCTTTGCAGAGGCACGCAGAGCAGGCTTGCTGAGCTTCCCAAAAACAGCTGCACTCCAGCTTTCCAAGCTGCACGAGTCCGCCCCGAGCCCCGGGAGCGCTCGCCTGGGCTGGGAGTACGTGTCACGTTATCCAGATGTTGGAAATCTTGCTTCAAGCACATGTGACCCGCCGTTTGCAATGAGCCACCCCTGCCAGTTTGCTCTTTTTTTCGCTTCCAAGTGTGCGAATTCCTCTTTTAGTCTGTGTTTTCTGCTGAAGTAGCAGATAAATCACACCTCTTCTGCTGGAATGGCTGGACGAGAGGGAGACAGGCACAGAGGAGGTACAGAGCAGTGGCCCGCGGCTATTTGCCTGTGTTTGGCTTTGTTCACACAAGGGCCTGGAGCCTCCTTTCCCGGTTCGCAGAACTCGTTAGCTGATGTTTGGCTCCCTCCCATCTTCCTCCAGCACCACAGCGCTGCGTAAGCCTTGGCCTGGGGTGCCCAGCCCCGGCGGGACGGGCGTTTCTCACTGTGTGCACACGCACAAAGCCTCAGGAAAGCAGCCTCTTGGAGCTGAGCTGGAGCCTTCCTGGGCCATCAGCAGCTTGCCAGCACCAGCACCGAGGCAAAGGCCGTGTTGCACCAGCAGGAGGGCAGTTCTCGTGGGTCTCGGCTGCATCAAGGGACCCAGGCTGGCTGCAGACCTCTGCCCCTGAGCCTCCTGCTGCCTCTGAGTCTTAGTTCCACATCTGGAGAAGCAACAGCTTGCCCTCACTCCCTAACCTGCTGGTCTGGGATGGAGATCACAGGACCACCTTTACACTTGTGCCATAAGTATTCCCTGGTGGCTCGGACAGCGGGGAGAGCAGAGGGACCTGGGAGTAACCATCCTCAGTCATTTAAAAAAGAACTCTTAAGTAAATTCAACCTCAAAGCAACCCAGCACTAGAAGCAGAAGTTTTCAGAGGAGGTCAATGTGCAGATGAACACAAGTTCACTGCCAAGATTTACTGCAGAGAAAGTAGTAAACAGCTTACAGCACCTTTGGGGCTATACAGTTCCCTTCTTTGTCTCCAGCACACACAGATGATTTCCCCACATGTTGGTCCTCTAACATCCACCCACTCTCACCTTCTTTTTGGCCCAAGCCAGTCGGGAAGAGCTCAGGCAGGTGGTGTGAGTGCCAAACTGCACTTGGCGTATTTCAGGAGCAGTTGGAGCGAAAAGTCACCCCCTCTGTACCCTGGCTGTGAACCCAGCCCGGCTTTGGGAATGCTGCAACAGAACAGTGGTGTTGGGATGGGAGAAATCCTTCACTGCTGTGGTGAGGTGACCTCAGGACCAGAGTCAACCAGCAGCTCGGTAGCTGCACAGACTGCCTTTTGCACAGACTACAGAGGGTCTGGAGGGCTTTATTGCTCAGTAAACCCAGTTCTGGTCCACCATACCCCCTGCCAACCAGCTGTGAGCCAGCCTGCTTTCTGCAGGATGCCCAGCAACTGCCAAAATTCTGTCTGAGAAAAATGAAACTTGGGTGTGTCTGTGCCTGTGGCTGCCGTGCCGGTTAGTTAAACCTCCTTTCTGACTCAGGTCTGGGATTGCCGTTCTGCCAGATGATCCAGGACCCAAAGGGGAGACCTGGAGGTCCTGCTCTGCAGCACTGGCACCAGCCAGCACTTCCAGACGCCCTGAGCTGTGCAAACCCAAGGTCAGGTGATGCTGATGGGAACCCTTGAACCATTCCAGCTTAAAACAGAATTTGACTCAGGGCAGCTCACAGGAAAATGTTTTCCTTCTCCCCTCACAGGATATGAATCGCACATGGAAGTCTCATGCTTTGTAAAAGGAAGAGAAACCAGAAGGACTCCAGCAGTTATACAACGTGCAGGAGCTGTTTGGGAGCTGTGTTCTGAAGGATTAGGTACAAATCCTTGTTCCCTTTACAGCTGTAGCCTCGTGTCTGTGCTCATCCTCTAAAGCAGTGTAGAAACGGATAAATAAAAAGGGCAGCATTAAGTAACACAGGAACTCTCGTGTCCCTGTGGTGTTGCATGCATCATCCAGATGGAAAGTGTCTGTCTAGACAAATCTGGGAATTATGCAAGCCCAGGATTCCTGAATAACCCTTCCTTTCCAACATCGTGAAACATTTTCAGCACCCACTGAAAATACACATGAAAACACAGGATGGGAAAACTCTCCACTCTGAAAACTAGGAAACCGTAAAGCCTAGGAGTGTGTGTAGGGTGAGGGCAGGTATAAATGTGGGAGTGCAGAGGGCTGTCCCTGCTGTGTGCACGCTGGCCCGTTGGCTGCTGCAAGGAGCCAGGGTGATCCCTGGTACTCACTCCTGTGTCGGCAGAGGTGGAGTTATCCTCTGTTACCCTTTGATGTGATTCTCTGCTGGCTGGTGTCCTGCACACCAGGGCACAGAGCTGCTTGTTTGCACTTTTCCAGAGCTGTTTGTTTCCACAGTGCTCAGACAAGAAGAAGGAATGGAAACAAAGAGGAAAATATAAGCTGCCCTGGTGCAAACCACCACAAAGTAAAAATAAATCACTCTGGGCCTGGGAGAGCAAAAAAGGCAGGAGAGGAAACATGGAAGTCCTGCTCTGGTCTGGGAGCTACTGCTGGCTCAGAGCAGCGCCCAGGGATCACCAGGGCTGAGAGTTTAGCACAACTCTAGAGTTGCAGTGACCCTTTTTGGTCTTGTCAGGTAACAACGGCCCGACCAGAGGAGACAGCAGAATGGAGCAGGCAGGAGCTCTCCCTGAAGAGCAGTGCATCCCAGAAAAGGGGTGACATGTTTCTGAGGAGCAGGTGGACAAAACCAATTTGTAAAAAAGCACAGCCACCCAGTTTGTGGCAGTTTTATCATAAACTCCAGAGGAACAGGATCAAACCCTCCTGGGGTGCACCCAAACAGAAACATCCCTTTTGCTCAGTTTGGGGTCACATTGAGTGAAAAGAGGGTGATGTTTGTCCACCTGGCCTGGTCCCTTTGGCTCCACAGAGGAGAGAAAGGATACTGTGCTGTGAGGTCAGTTCTGCCCTCCCAGGACTAGGAGAGAACGGGGAAAGGGCAGTAGAGATAATGAGTGATCACTGCTTCTACCACAGTTTGGGGGAAAATAGGGCAATATTTATGTAGGGCCAGCAGGCTGCAGCAGGACAGCGTGCCCCAGCCATGTTGGATCAGCAGCCCAAAAAGCAGATGTCCCAATTTCCTGTCCTTGATGATGATGGGCCCTAATTGCACCAGAGCTGTGGCAACGTCCTTTCTTGTGCATGACCCCTAATTTGGTCTGATGAAGTCATGTGTGCCAGGTTCTTCCAGCGTGCGAGGCTGGGCCAGTGCCAGTCAGGGAGAGCCGTGTGCCCACAGCAGCAGCAGTGTGCCCAAGCACCTGGGCAATGCTTTGGCCAAACAGAATTCAGCTGTGGTCCAACCAAAAGTCCCTGGGGTTTGGGTCTGTTCCTCAGCTTGCTTTACCTCATGCAGGTTACGGTGCTGTTGGGGAGCTGTTGTGCTGGGGGGGCACATTCCTGGAGGGATGCGGGTGCTTGGCAGAAACCAGCACTTTTCTTTTCCCCCGCCCATGATTTGAGGGTTTTACCAATTCTGGAATTTGCCGATTGAACGTTTATTCAGCTTATTCTTCTTAACAGAGGTTTTTATAAATTTGGGAGAGGTTTTTGGGCTGGGATTTGGAGTTTTTTTGCAGATCTTTCTCGCGTGATGTTTCGAGGGGGCTTTTGGGGGTTTAGAATTTCAGGCGTTTTTACTTCCCTTTTTTACCCTGGGAGCTTTTTGTGGGATTAGTAATTTGTGGTTTTGTGCAGGTTCTGCTTTCCTTAGGTGGGGATCACTGCTCTGGCAGTGCTTCTGGGCCCAGTTGCAGCTGCCTGCAGCTGTTTGTTGTGCCTTGGTTGTGGGTCTCTGATTACCTGGAGGCTCCCATCCTTTTCCCTGAGGATTGCCTGGGCAGCAGGCTGCTGTTGGTGGGAGGGGATTGCACTCAGGAGCTGTCACAGAGCGAGTGTGAAGGTTTGTAGAGCAGGGAGAGGTGAAGATACAGCTCCCGGGACCTCAGGGATGTGCAATGGCACCTTGGCAGCCAGCTGACACTTGTTCTTCCCTATGCCTGTGGAAGAAGGTGCTGTCCCAAAAAAGATGTGGGACTGGGATCTGGCCTGGGGGAGCCCTGGGGAGCAAAGAACTGAAGGAGGGGTTGGGGCTGTGCAGCACCAGGAGGGACAGGTGAGGACATGGCAGATCTCTTGTGGAGCTTCTGTCGTGATCTGCCTGCAGGTAAGAGCCAGGACACAGGAGAGGAAGGATGGCCGGAGGGTGTGCCATTATGAGAGGGGATGGAGGCTCCAGAGTGGAGCTGAGTGGCACTTTGTGCCACCTGGAAGCTGAGGAAGGGCTCTGGCCCTGCTTTCTGGTAGCAAGGCAGAGAAGGAACACTGTGGAATGAGGCTCCGGGGTGCTGGGCACACAGGGGAGAGTGGTGGGGGCAGGAGAGCCCTCAGGAGGGGAGCAGAGCCTCTGAGTGTCCCTGCTGGTCCAGGATGCCGTGTGGGCATCGAGGTGGACTGGATATGGGGTCTCTGGAAGAGGCATTGCCCTGTGTGGGTGCAGAGCACCTCAGGGAGAGTGTGACAGGCTGGTTATGTGCCTGAGGGTGGGAGGGAGGCAGCAGGATGCAGGTGAACTCTATCACCACAAAGCCAGAGTTGAGCACTGGGTAGGGCAGCCCAGGGAGGTGCAGTTGGCTCCCTTGAGGACTTTCAAGGCCTGATTAGTCAGAGGCCTAAACTTTTGGTCTGGACTTGATGTTGACCATGCCTTGAGCAGGAGGTAGGACCATCAGAGGTACTTTCCAACCTAATTGGGGGATTTTCCTTCTTGCACGCAGATCTTGCACTTGGCTGCAGTCCTGTGCTCTGCTGCCTTGAGTAACATCAGGTCACTGAAAACTTGTGCATCAACCTGCAAGCTCCAGACAGACCTTCTGGAGGACGTGCTCAGTGAAACACCACGTCTAGAAGGTAGGTTGGGATTTTTATTGCAGCCAGCTCCTGGCTGTGCTGCTGTCAGGCTGCAGGGCAGGAAGGGTGCGTGAGGGAGTGTTTGCTGGCTGAGTCAGGGCCATGCCTGGTTATTTACCAGCTGAGCTGTGCTGGTGGCTCGGTGTACGTCAGCCTTACTTGCCCTGTTTGTGTGAGCTGCTCCCCCAGCCGCTTGGATGACAAGTGCTTCTGTAGATCAGTGTGACTGTGCTGGCCTTTAGACAGGAGTGAGGCAGCTGGGATGTATCTTATCTGACTGGTGTTTCCATCTGTGTGACTGAATTACCTTTTCCTCAATTTCTCCACACTTAAGAAATTTAACTTGTACTCTGTGGTGAGCTGTACTCGTGTCCTATTGTCTGCCATCCAAGAGATTATCCTTTTCTCTTCCTGTGTCTGGGCAGTTAGGCTGGCTGGAGGTGGAGCAGTGCTGTCTGGGTTGCAGGCTCCATTTCCAGTGGTGGTGTTGGCAGAGCAGTGAATGCAATAATCTACATGGGCAGTAAGGCTTGTGTTCAGGGAACATTTGCAGTGCCATACAGTATTAGTCACAGGAAAAGAGCTGGGGTACTCAAATGTCATCCCCATGGGGTGGTATTTTAGTGTTTGTGTTGAATTCTCGTGGTCTTTTCACTGTAAAAAAGCTTTATAAAGGAAATGTTTTGTTCAGCAAATGTAATTAAGAAGCAAAATAGCTCGTGGTACTATAGCACAAGACACCTGTAGGGAAGCACATTGAGCAGGGAGAGGCTTCAGTCACCACAGAGGATGTGAGAATAGGATATGCTTTAATTCATTGGCAAACTCATTTCCTGAGTCAGAGACTGTGATGTGTCAGTGTGCACTCACTTGGGCAACTCACCTTGTGGCACAGACAAGGGAGTGATGGTCCTGTTTGTTCTTTTGTGCTTCCGCCCTTGCAAGAATCGCTGGAACCAGCTGCACCTCAGGGCAGGAGCCAGAGTCACCCTGGGCTTGGAAAGGCACAGAGCACTGGAAATGGGAGACAGTGTCAGCTGCAGCGGGTGGGCAGATGTTAAACAGGATTTGTTTGGGAGCAGTCTCCTGCTCTGCAGCAGAGCTGTGCCCTTAGAAATAACATTTTCTTAGGAACTCATCAGCAGGAATATCTATATATCCCCTCCAGGCACGCATTGCAATCTCAGCCTGCGCTTCCAGCACCTTCCTTGTTACCTGCCACGCACCTGAGAGCTTGCTCAGGCTGAAACTATGTGAAAAGACAGTCAGTTCTCCAGAGCTTGCCTGGGAGGTGTGAATAATGTGCACGCCTGTGTTTGCTGTGCTCAGAATGTTTTGTCCCAGTAGTTTTGGAGTTGTTTTGCAGTGGAAGGTTGGCCACAGGCAGGAGTTGCGGGGAGAGGCAGCTTCTCATCAGCACTGCCCATCCTTATCTGCAGGAAGTAAGAAAAACCCCCATAAATGCTGTCCTATAAATCAAACCATACTGATCTCACGAGCCACGTCACAGAGCCTGGATGAGTGGCAGGGAAAGGTGCAGCTGTGTCACCAGCAGGAAATCAGCACCTTGCTGCCTGCCCCAGGGGAAACTGTACACACTGACATCAGCCTCCTCCCTCCTCGTCTGGAGACAGACTCTACACACTTTTGCAGATGGGCAGGTGACATAAGGGCAGTGTGACACTGAATGTGCATGTTAGGAGCTGCTATTGCTTCAGGAATCACTAGGAACATGGATCTTAAAGATCCACGTCACCTGCAGATTGCTAGCCAGGGTGGCATCTGTTGGCAGGGCTGTGTCACCACTGCTCTGCCACTGGCTCCTTGCAGCCAAGGCAGCAAAATTCGCTGGTTAATATTCCCTTTTCCAGTTCCACTAAGTGTGGTCATCAGGCCAAGAAAAAAAAAAATGTGTGTGAAGAGGTATGTGAAGCACAATGCTGCATCCTGGGGAAACTGAGTCTGTACAGTACACAGGTTTCCCCCCCTGTCTGCCATTTAGAAATGTGTGACATCTCTGCTCCTGTGTGGTGAGAGACAGTCCCCATGGTCAGGTGGAGATTTTTGTGGTATGAAATAGAAGGGCTCAATTCTGTGTCTCACTTGTAAAGTTCCCAGGCTTCCTCCAATAAGATGTGTAACTAAAAACAACAAACAGAACACTAAAAAAAAAAAAAAAAAAAGCCCCCCAAAAAACAGGGAGAAAAAAAATCAAAATAAAGCAACAAACCAGTTTCTCAGCTGTTGTGCTGAGGGAATTTTCATTCAGCATCTTGTAGGAAGTGTTTCACCTCTTGTAGAATGAAAGTTATTGAATGTAGCTCATCAAGGCAGAATGCTGCAATATAATTTAGAAGCTCATTAGAGATCATAATCACAGTGACAGATGTTGGTGGGAAGTAGGAGCCATCACAAAGAAAAAAGGGAGCTGTTTGTCACGGGGGTGTTAGTTACATCATTTTGAGACATTTTCTGAGTTATCTGAGGGATCTGATTATCTCTTGGAGGTTTCCATCTACGTTTCTTAGTGCATAAATCCCTTTGAAAAATGAGAGTGAAGTATTGAAAGGACTTCTCAAGGCTTTGCTTGTAAGAGCCATTTATTGAAATTGTGTCTACTGAGCCACGTTCTAGCAGGCCAAGCCTTTCTCTTAGGTGAGTTATTCATGCCACAGCAATTCTGTGTGTCTGGTGCAGTGAGATGGGACCTGTGCTGAGGGGTGGGAGAGCTGTGCCTGGGTAAGGAGCAGTTGGAGCAGCTGGATTTCCATGGGCTGGCAGCATGTGCTCTGGATAGCAGGGCTCCAAACAGCTGCCAAGAGGTGTTACTTGGCCCATTACCAGGGTAAGTGTGGGATCATGAGCTCTGGAGACGGGTGCCCTTCCTTTGTGCTACCCACTTCCTCCTGGTTGCACCAACGAGATTGAGACAGATTTTGCAGGAAATGACACTGTTCATGTGCACGAGGAGTGACTTAGACATGAATGCCAGGGTGAGATGCATGTGCAGCTCCTTGGGCATGGAGCAGAGGTCTGCCAGGAGCCCTGGGTGACAGGGCCAGAGCAGGGTGTGAGCCCCCATGGCTGCAGCTCCCGGGCGCTCTCGGTGCTGTGCGGTTTGGGAGCGCAGAGGTGCAAAAAGGGCCTGGGGCTGGTGGCCAGCCTGGGAAAGTGGAGCTGCAGGGCCTTCTTCCTGTGGTGGAAGCAGGTTAGGAAAACCATCATCAGACTGTGCTGGCATGTGGGCTCACTGGGGTGTGAAGTCACCTGATGGAAGCATTGCCCAACAACAGAAATTCCCCAGCAGAAAACGAGCTTTTGTTGCTGCAGTGCTGTTCTTCTGAGGTGTTCCATCTGCTTTACAAACACTATCTGACTGAGCCCAGCAATGCTTCTGTGAGAGCAGCATCTCNATGACACTGTTCATGTGCACGAGGAGTGACTTAGACATGAATGCCAGGGTGAGATGCATGAGAGCACCTAGGTGCTGTGGCAAACCAGGGAGGGAATAATAACCATCCCATTTTGCTGAGGGAGGGATGCTCTTGCAAGATGGGAAGGGATCACCCAGTTGTACTGCTTGACAGCTGAATGTCCCAATGTAGGGGCTAAAGATGTGAGCAGGGAGAGTAATGTAAGATCATGCCAGCAAATTTATAAGAGGATAAATCAAAATAGTTCCATTCATTTCACCTTTGGAATGTGGGCTAAGGAATTTCAGGCAGTTGGTTCTGACGATCTTTAAACCTCTCTGTTAGGAGAAGCTAGCAGGGCCTCCTGAGAGAGCCCAGCAGGGCCACCCCTGGGCTGGCCCAGAGCTGGCACAGCCACCCTGGCTCTAGTGGCCCTGGCAGGGCAGGAGGGGCTGCCATGTGCCATGGGGGCACAGAATGCAGTCAGAGCCCTGAGCTGATACTGTGGCACAGATGATCTCCATAAACTGTGATGACATTAATCTAATGTATGCTTTCTCCTACAAATGTGAATAGCAACAAATACAAATCCTATGCAAATCAGGCCCTCACGCAGTTTGTGCAAATGGCTGAACATCTGAGGACTCAAATATTATATCAGAAGTTGTTCACAGACATGCCTGTTCCAAAATTTGCTGTTAGGGGGACCTTCTGTGTTCCCATGGGAACTCTCAGGTAAGGCAGGGATGTGTGACTGCTCCCCTTCCGCTAAAAGCAGTCTGTGAAGCAGAAGCTGGATCCCCTGCTGGATTCCTCCTCCTTTCCCAAGGCTGCAGCTCCTTCAGATGCCTGACTGCCTGGAAAGACTCACTCCAGCCTCTCTGGCCCCACTCGTGGGGGGGAAAGGTGGATGTTAAGTGTTCCTCAGAAAAGGAAGCAGTACCTCCTGCCAACTGGCAAAGAGCAAGAGCTGGCACGAGCTACAAGAGAGAAATTACTCTCTCCTTCTGCAGGAGCACATATTGGAAAACCCTCTCCCAGTCCTTTCCCGGCTGCCCCAGCTGTGCAGTCTGTAGCCTGGGTGCCTGAAGCATTTGTGTGTGTATGTGCCCCAAAGAGGAGGGGAGGCTATGTCTCAGGTGAGAGATCTTTGCCTCTCTCCACAGAAAGGAGAGGGAAGCAGAGGGAAACTGAGAGCTTTACCTGAGGCTGCACAAAGGGAAGGAGGGCGTGAATTTATTGCTCCCGTGCCCCATCCAGCTGGGAAGTGTTTGCAATGGGAAAATAGTAGGAACAAATGTGAAGTGTGCGAGAACAGTAAGTGTGTAAAAATATAGTCCATGTTTATTGGGTTGGTTTTTTAGTTGCTGAGGAGAGCTCAGGAATCTCAGAGGGTTTCGAAATGGAGCTGAATCTCATAAAGAGAGATCGTGATTAAAGCAGCAGGTTCATAGAAACATCCCAGGAAGAACACGGGAAAATAATGCAATAGCTCATGTACAGGCCACCAGAGGTGATGCTCTGGGTGGAGGGACCGGGGTGAAGCGTTGTGGACCTCTGTGAAAATAGGTATTGGGGGAGGTGGAAGGATGTGTTTTTGTAAATACAGTACTGTTCAGGCTTTTCTTCCCTCCTAAAGCCATTGCTGCTGTGCAATCAAGGGTGGGGATTTAGGAAAGGGAGCAAGCCTGTCTGGGGATTATATCTCACATGAAGACTATTGTCCCCCTAAAACAGGCCAGATTTTGTGGTGGCACAGGGGGCTGCAGGTGGGAGCTGTGCATGGCTCTGGGCAGGGGTCGCTTGCCTGGCTCCAGAAAGGGGATGCCTACAGAGAGCAGGAGTACCTGCCGTGTTCATTAGTGTGGGGCTGGGGTTTTCTCCACTGACCCAGACCCCACGGGTGTGATGAACAATGCAAGTGTACCATGATACCCCTTCCAGCCTTCCCCTCACCATCCCCTCCGTGCCCTCAGCTGCTGCACCAATTCCAGGTGAGGATGGGGATGACTTTTGTGCTGAGAGGAAGTAGCCCAGTGCCTCTTACACAGTGGCAAATGCTGTGGGGTGAGATTGCATTTGCTCCTGGCCTAAGCCAACAACTATTCCACATGAGGCCCCCCTTAATGAAAAGCCCCTACCTCTGCCAGCAGGTTAAGAGTTAGGGCCAGCAACCCCTGGAATGTTGATAAATCTTTGCCCTTAGCCCATTAAATCCCCAGCCTGCTGGTTGAAGAGGGATTCACAAGAGGTAATACAAGGCTGACCTTTGCTCTGCCATAAACGCCGGCGCACACGAACCAGCTCAATCATCTGGCTCTTCTCTTGACTCCCTTCCCTCAGGGCAGTTTGTCGTGCCCTGCAGCTGCAGGATCAGTGCAGGGTCCTATCAGCACGGTGTGAAGCACTTGGCTTTCCCTGTCCCCTCCTTTGTCAGTCTCTTCAGGTGATCTTCCCAGAGCTGTCCCCACCTCTTCGACCCTATTGGACTGTTTTTTCCTTTCTCCATGACTTCTTTCAAAATACTCTGTGACTGCTGCAGCGTTGATTTTTTACTGCAGTAAGGGGGAAACGTGGCTTATCTTGATAGCCAGATTGTATGTTTGTTTGTTCTTTTATTTTTGGCTTCTTAGGAGCTTTTTGCCACTTTTCACTTTCTAATTGTCTCTTTTTCTAATCCTGGCACTTATGCTCAAAGCCAACATTTCTTATGGCAACTTTTTATCACCTGCTGGTTAGAGCAGAATAGGAAAAACAGATTCTGGCTGAAGGACCTGTGAAAGTCGGAAAACATAAAGGTTTATTTTAAGGTGTTCCTTTGTGACATAACAGAAAAACCCCAAGTGTTTAGAGGTTGAAGACCTGGCTGCACACAGAGCTCTGGCTTGAGCTTTTTTACAGAGTATTTCTGTAGCTTCAGAGTAGCAAAGTGAGATCCTGAATTATGTTGCAGGGGTAAAAACCTACCAAAAAGAAATTGCTCGGGCACCCAGATGGTTTGCGGCTCAGGACAATGCAATGGGGACTGGAAGGAGACAGGATGTCATGAGCAGGTCTGGTGTGCCTAAGGTAGGAAGTCAAGGAAAGGCTGTGGTGGGCACGACACCCTTGTGGGGGTGGTTGTTCTTGCTGAAATGGGATGCTGCAGTGCAAGACTGGCAAAGAAATGAGCAGCAGTCCTTGGTCTCTTGGGAAAAAGGCATCTATGTGTCTTGAATAATGCTGTCATGTCTGGGGACGGCTAAATTTTTTCAGGACCTTGTAGGACAACAGTATTTTGCTGGGAAGTGTGTGCAGGCAGTCATGGATTTGTTGCTGGTTGCAACTCTGTGAGTTAACCAAAGCAATAGACAGAAAAAACTGAGCATAGGAGGCAGTCTCCTCCTCCCGTGGTTTGCCTGGTGCTCTGGTGTCACCCAGAGCCACGGGGTGCCGAGCACTGGCCCTGGTGATGCAGCAGCCCCACTCCTGAGGCAGGAGCAAAATGCAGAGTGACTTGTGAACACGTTTGATCACTCCCAGAATTTCAGTCTCCATGTTCACTGATAAACCGAAAGACAGAGGCGACAGGGAATGTTAAAACGTTTGTTGTGAATGGTGAGGCTGAATGTTAAACAGCAACATTTTGAAATCCTTCATCACAGCAAGATCCCCGGGCGGAGATGACAGGCTCTCTGTGGATGAGAGGAGCACCCGGGGTAGCGCTGCCAGAGATGGTTAATGGGATTGGGTGTTGATTCCTGTTTATGTGCTGGTGCTGGCTCTGGGAAGAGGGCTCCTGCCTTCGCTGGCGGGGTCTGAAGCCTTGAGTGATGCACAAGGTGGGCTCTGTGCACTACCCCGACACCTTGGGCTGCTGCGGGACTGGCACTGGCACCAGTGCTGCCAGTCCTTCTGGGGATAAGCCCCCAGGCGCGGACCATCTCCTTTGTCCCCAGGCTGTTGGCAGAGCCCTGCCTCACTGCGGCCAATCCCAGCCCAGGTCAGGGTTTGGCAGCTGCCGTCCACCTTGGACCACGTGTCAGAAATCATCTGTTTCCTTCACAGCTATTGTTTCCTAGGGCCTGTTCCCAAAAGCCTGCTTGCTTTGCAGTAGCCCGTGAGTGGGGCCAACCCACCCACGTTCCCCAGGAGGTTGTTCCTGGCCGGGCACTTTGCACAACTGATCTGGTTAAAAGCTCTTCCCTTCTTTACCTTCGTTCCACTAGTTGGAATGGGCATTCTCAGGCTGCTGGGATAACGTCTTTGTTCTGATGCGAGGCCCTTTTGTAGGTACACAATCCCCCTCCAGAGTGTATCCTTGAAAATTGACAACATGCCCTTTCTAAATTGCAATTTAAATTGATTTTTATGGAGAGGATGGTGGAATCATATAAAGAAGAAAAAAAAATCTTTTTAAAATGAGAACTGAAGCAAATATAGTTTAGTAGTATACTCGTTACAGAATGAACAGCATATTGTATGTGCTGTGTTAGAGGTATGTTATGAATAACAAAAGCACTGGAGCATTTACATATTTGTTTTCAGAAATCCTGGCAGTTGGATTTCACCATTCTGTGCCTCTTTGCCAGAATCACTAAACAGTGGTACATATGGCTTCTGAAGTACCATATGCCGTGGAAAACGTTAGCTGATGCCTATACTGATGCGACACGCTATAGTCTTTATTTAGATTTTTTTGCAGTTTTGAACAAAGAATATTAGATCATGCAAAACATTGTGCAAGCAGTATGGAGTAGTACATACAGGAAAACATAATGCCTTGCGCTCAGAGAAAAGGCAGCTAAGAAAAGGGGAAGAAAGGGTGGTGTTGGGAGCTAGAATGTGCACGTGCCAAGAAATGCATCCAAGGGTGGGACACGGCTTTGTGCAGCCGAGGCGGGAGGTGCTCCAGTGCTTGAAGCAAAGAGTGAAGAGCTGCAGCTCTGTGGATGTGCAGGTCTTGAATTAAGTCCCAGTTCTAAGGAACGGTCCCTGTTCCAAAAAGTACCTAGGCTTAAATATAAGTACATGCTTGAAATCCTTGGAGAGCAAAGGAAACACGTGCACGAGTGCTTTCCTGCAGAGCTGTCCTTGTAGGAGCAGCAATAACTCTGCTCTCTCCTTCATCACCCTCTGAAAATAGTGATGATGAACACAATGAGTCGTGTGAAAAACACCTTGAAAACGAAACGAAATATGGTCTCTAACACAGTGACCACAAAGCCCAACCCGGAATTAAAAAATTAGTTGAGTCTTTTGTGTCGACAGGGGTTTTTAAAGCATGTTTTTCCCCTCTGTTCTGCCAGCCCTCCCATTGCTGATGTCAGTGACAGTGCCAAACCCCAAATAGAGCCTGGTGCCGGGGCTGTCAGGAGCAGCAGAAGGAGAAGGGGGCCCTGAGGGAAAGGAGAGTAGGGAGACGCTTTCTACTGCCAAGGCTCCCCTCCAGAGCAGCACCCTACTCTTGCCTTTCTACTCTCTTCTGGCTCCTCTGTGTGCAGACCACTGTTGTTTGGACACTTTGCAGACCGCTGTCCCTTGAACACTTAATAGGCTTAACTTTAAGCACTGAAGTAGATCCAGTGGGATTACTCACATATTCAAGTGAAGGTGTAATGTTTGGAGAGGCAGGGAGAGCATCACATCTCTGCCTCTTGATCTGGCTCCTGCACTTAAAACCGCGTAGTTCCAGTGCCTGAGAATGGATTCACACAGCCTCTGTGTGTTGGGGTGTGTGGTAACAGCGAGTGTCAGACCATGAAAATTAGGAAATTGGGGAAATAGCTTATAATTTGCAGACGTTAGTTGTTTGAGGCCAACCAACTAACCTGAACAGAGACAAACCCAGTGCACAGACAGAAGGTGGGTAAGGCTGAGCCCGGAGTGCAGCCGGAGCAGAACGACTTCGCGGGGAGGTGGGAGCAGAAGGGAAGGGCTCACAGCTGAGCTGTGCCGCAGATGGCTGGGCAGGGCACGTCGGGGGAGCTACTGCCTGTGGGAAGAGTGTCCCATCAGCCTTGGGCAGAGCACGTGTGGTGGCAGGGATGGGCGCCGCTGCAGAACAGTGTGCTGCTCTGTGGGGGGATGCGTGGCTGCAGGAAGGTCTACGTGAGGACTGAATAGCACAGGTAACTGCAGAGAGGCCAGTGCTGGGGGAAGAGCCTGCAATTCACTGCCTGTGTGAAAGAAGTAGGAAAGGCGCTGCAAGCTGCCAGTGGTCTTTCACAGCATGAGCAAAAGTAGTGGAAGATGTAAGATGCTGAAGCTGTCACAGGAATTATCTGTGAGGCAATGACTGCGTGCATGTGTAGGTAGCATCTCACACATTTTATGAACCACTACTTAAATGAATGGATGTGAGCAGAAATAGAAGTTGGAGTGGAAGTTGAGGGCAGGCAGGACTGAGGGGAGCTTTTCTGAGCACTTATTTGGGATTGTTTCCCAGGTTCACTGGAAACCAAACAGTAGCTCAGATTCAAACCTCATTAAGTGGCTGTAAATGTATTAAAGTAATAAGAGGGGGAAATTAACATCTTTACATCCGTCTCATCTCATGGTGTTTTAATTTCTTTGTAGGAGCAAGTACCTTTGCAGGGCCTCTGAGCAGACGAAAATGGAGCCTCTCTTCCCAGAAATTGATGGTGAGTGCCCTGCCTTCCCCAGGTATGCAGCTGCCCCTTTTTGGACTGTGAACCAAGCTGTCAGGACCAGCACTGAGCCCACTGTGTCACGAGCAGGGCAGCTGTCCAGGCTGCAGCAGGTAGACCCCCAGAGGGGAAGGACACCTGAACCAGGCTGCCCATCAAGCAGGTCAGGGCAGCTCCTTGCCCTGGCCCAAGCAGTTTTCCGGGCTGTCCTGGCATGAGGCTCTCCATGCTGGTCTGTGCGTCCTTCACATGGGCACAAGGAGGCCATTTGCTGCATTAGCCTCGTTGCTTTCCCTTTCCAAAAAGCATCCGCTGCTGTCTGCCCTGTGGTCTGGAAAGGGGTTCACGCTTTCCCTTCCCAAAGCTCAGCTCACCAGCACATCTCCCGTGTGCTGCAATTATTAAATGACACTTCACAACTTCATCTCCTCTTCTGCTACATCTGCTTGCTGCTCCCATGTGCAACCCCGCTCACATCCCAAACATCTAAATGCATTGTTTCCTCTGTTTCTCCTGCCAGCATGGAAAGGAGCCATCCCTGAAGCAGGATTGCCTTTGAGCTGGCAGCAGACGAGTGACTGGCATTGGGCAACACTGCTGAGGCACTGGCAGGCCGTTTAGCAGAGAACCTTGGCTAATGAATGTCATCCGCACCTAGCAGATGTGCCACTGCCTGCCATGCCAGACTTTTGACAGAATACAGGGCCGCTGAACACGACAGTGCTTGGGAAAAGCCACGGACTGACTTGTGCCTTCAACACGGCCTCCAGTCCCGCTCGTGCTCAGTGAGAGAAACCAAATCGGAGGGAGGGAGGGAAAGGCATCTGTGTCTCTCGCTCCTCGCCCCTGGTTTTATCCGCGCCGTAAATCCGTGGCGTTGCTTTCCCGCATGTGCCAGGGGTTCTTAAAGGAAAAACCCACCACCCTCTTCCTTTTCTCCCCTGTGCTTCCAGCCCGGGCTCCTGCTGGTCCCTCCGGCCTCCCGCCGTGCCTGGGGTTG
This sequence comes from Serilophus lunatus, assembly GCA_013399895.1. Classification (NCBI taxonomy): domain Eukaryota; kingdom Metazoa; phylum Chordata; class Aves; order Passeriformes; family Eurylaimidae; genus Serilophus; species Serilophus lunatus. The sequence continues at coordinate 27,558 of VXBA01002161.1, read as the reverse complement.
GGGGACCGAGCAGGAGGGGTTCAGTGCCCCCCGGGAGCCGGGATAGCTGCGGGCAGGTGCCTGGCACCTGCATCTCGCCGTCGGCAGCATCCTGAGCTTCGTCTTTCCTCTCCTGCCCTCCATCGGAGGGAAGCAGCATGCGCCGGGCAGCGCGTGGGAATGGGGGGACAGCGGCTCCCCGAACGGCTCCGAGCTCCCGGGGCTCCCCCTCAGCCCGCCCGGGGAGGGAGCGGGGACGGGGCCGCCTCCTAATCCCGCCGTAATCCCAGAGAGCGGCAGCAGCGCGGGCGGTCGCTAATCCCAGCCCGCCGCCGCTAATCCCGCCCTGTGTCCGTGGGTCCCTGCCCGTGTCCCCCAGGGGTGGGGGCGACGTCCCCGCCCCAGCCCGTGCAATGGGGTCCCCAGTGGAACAGCGGACTCTCAGGGGACCAGCCAATTCAGTCATTAACCAGCTAATTGCCCGGAGGGCGGGAGCGCAGGAAGGGGCGGGGGCCGCGCTCCTGCATGTGCTGCCCGCCCGGGGCTCCTGCACGCCCGCGGGTTTTGCACCCCCCGGTTCATCACCCTCCCGACGCCCCCTTCCCTCCTCCCTTTTGGGGTGACACCGTTGCCGGTTTTGGTTTTTTTTCTGGACGCCCGGGAGCGGCGCGGATGGGGGAGCGGTGAGTCCCTCGCACCGGAGGAGGGGGTCCCCCCCAAACACCCTCCGGGGGCGCGGGCTGGGGGGGCCGTGGAGGCTGCGGGAGGTGTTCTTCGTCACGGGGGGCTCCGAGAGGCCGTGGGCGGGGGTCGTTCCCTCCCAGCCGGCTGGAAGCCGAGTTCAGCGCGGCGTGGCCGGGCCGGGATACGGCCAAGGGGGCTCACGGGGGAAGGTCGGTCTCGGGAATATCGTACCCCGATCGGGAATGCTCCGGCTCTCTGGCTGCGCGAGCTCAGGCGCCGATGCACCGTGTAACACAGGTCGTTTTGCCGTTCTCCCCGGTTTTTTAACTCGGCCTCTTTAGCTTTCAATTGCAATGCAATTAAAGGTCTGTATGAATCTGCAAGCATCCCTCCCCGCGGGGCCCTCTGATGCCCGCTGTATTGCCCTTTAGATGCCTCTTCCTTTTTTTGTTTTACAATTGTTGTATCAATATAATGCTTCCTTTCTTCCTCTGTCTCTATAGATACAGATATACAAGGCAAACCAAAGGTTTCGGCTGCTATTCAGTGCCTCCTCATTTGTCCCGGAGCCGTAACAGTGGTGCCCTTTCTCTTCTGGCTGCTTTTCCCTGCTTCTGGAGCAGCAGTTATGGGAGAAGCAGATGGCTACTGATTGGGTGAGCTTTGTGGCTTTAATACTGAATACTTTATGGAAAAGGACTTTATCATGCTTCGTTGGTCAGAGGAACAACGGGATGAGATTTATGACTAGAGAAAATAAATCTTTTTAAGTTTCAGGCTCCTTCACACACCCCACGTCAAGTTGTTGTAGCAGAGCTGGATCTGAAATCCTCAGCATCTTTCTTCTTTCCCTCCCCACCTCCTCCCCCCCCCGGCCCCGTCTGTCTGTCCTTTCACTGCTCTCCCCACCCCCTCTCCGCCGGGGTTTAGTAAACCTCTGCAAACTTTAGGGGCTGCCACTCACTAGAGCAGCCGAGGCCTTTACAGCCCCCAGACAGAGCAAGAAAATGCCATCCCTAGATGAGGAACATCCACCTGATGGTTGGATCAGCCTGGACAGCCAGCTGCTGCCGAGGCTTGTCCATGTGGAACTCGGACGGCAGCCACCCGAGGTCCGGTGGGGAGCTGTGAGTGACATCCTCACAGACGCGGCAGCACGGAGGTCGCGTGGCCACCAGAGAGACATCCAGGCCATTGCTCTTTCAGGTCTCCTGGAGGAGAGAGAGCCTGGCACTGCCTCACCCCAGTGTACCCCACTCTGGGCAGCACCAGACTGCTGCCCCCCACCCGTGTGCTGTGGGGCCACCCCCGAGGTCAGCCCTCTGCACCATCCCCCAGCTGCAGCGTGCCCCTCATCCGCTCGTGGCTCCTGCCTGGCCTCACAGCCAGGCATCACCAGGGGCCGTGCAGTGGGGTGGACTCTGCCCCAGCATGGGATGTTGGTGGTGGCACACGGGGACAGAAAGGCCCCAGAGTGTGCAGGAGGCAGAAGCAGATTTCAATCCTGCAGGGATTCCACCCTTCCATTTCTCTCTCGTTCTTGTCCCTTGTAGCCTGTCACATACTCTGCCATTCTGTTGAACATTTGAAGAAAGGTGAAACTGGGTGAAAGCTTTCCAGGTTTTAAACCTCGGTGCTGCTGGCAGGCCAAGTAAAAAGAGAAGCAGAAAGCCATGGCTGAGAAAAATAATTTTGAGATGGAAAGTCAGCAATGATATGGGGCTATATATGAACATTTAACCAGTCACCTGTATTGCATTCAATGCTCTGGGTTTTGATCAGCTATAAAAAAATTTATGTGACCCCTTGGTGAATATACAAATGAGTATTTCTCTCTAGACTCTGTGCTTTCTCAGAAAGAAATACAGGAGAAGTTTGAACATCATCGGGGTGAAGAAACAGGCGAGGTACCTATGGTGTCTCTGAATTGTGAGAAAGCAGGTGAAGAATGTATGTTGGGTCCTGCTGGCGTTCCTGGGGACCAGGAGCATTTGCTCCTTAGGGTGAACCACAGCTGAAGCTGGTGGCTGACCCTTTTCAGGGATTTCTCTTTTTCTGGCACGACAGTGACTTGTCCTGGGAGTTGCAGATGCCGCATCAGTGAGATGCAGCTGAAGGGTCAAAGAGAATAGGAAAGGATCGGGACCATAGGTGTGTTTGGGAGCTGAACCGGAAGCAGGACAGGGCATTGCTGGTGTGTCTTGGCCCTTGTGAGGGCCTGGTGGCTGGTTGTGGGGCTGAGGATTCCCCGTGGGATTCCCATGCTGCTCCACAGGATTACCAGTGGGAGAAGCACTGCTTCTCTGTACATGTGCTGGTCCGCAGTGTGGCAGTGATTGCACTGGCACCAGAGCGCAGGGCTTCCCCAGGAAAGGCAGCATCCACGAGCCTGGTGACATGCAGAAAGGACGGTTTGTTGTTCAGCTGAGGCCTCGATTTATTTCCACTACAGAGGCCTGTATGTCTCTGGGGAAGGGAACTGTTCTGTCTGCATTTCTCCAGGCATCAGGAAAGCTTGTGGGTCTGTGTTTTGTTTCAAGTGGTTTTTCCATTCCACCTGGTGTGCTCCCCGTGGCACCACAGCTGGCCCTGCCTCTGGCAGCAGCAGGCAGAGAGAGCAGCAAGACAGCTTTGGGCGTCCCTCCGTGCCCCCTCCCCGTGGTCCCCTGGCACCACATGAACAAGTGTGGCTGGGCTCACGCGCTTCTGGGAACTTGTGTATTCTCTCGGTGCTTTTATTTTACGGGTGACTTTGTGTCAGTCACCTGGGAGCTGACTCTCAGCTCTGTGTGTGTGTCTCCTCATGGGAGTGACCACACATCCGTAGGCCTGGCGTGTGTCACAACTCAGGCAGCATTTCCCAGGGGATGCAGTAGTTTTTCTGAGCACAGGTTGAGCAGCTACCTCAGCCTTTTCCCCTCACCCTCCTGGGTGAAGCCCAGGAAGGAAAGAGAAGACTGACACCCCTGGGGAGGAGGTGCTCTGCCCCTTGCAGCCATCGCCACGGTAACTGATTGTGGGCAGAAGGCAGTTACTATGACGGTCAGCGGTACTGGTGTCCAAGCATCCCCACTGTGCCAGCCCCTCGGCCCCTGCAGCCGCTTGAGCCCCCACCAGGGTCCCAGCGGGAGAGCAGCGGGCCCTGGGCCGCCCCCCGGGGCCGGATGCCGCGTGTCCGTGGGAATTCGGTTCGCCACCCCTACTCCTTCCGAGCCCGGGCGCCGGTCCTGCCTGGCTGCTCCCGGGGCGTCCCCTTGCCCAGGGGCCGGTTGTGCCGTGCCCATGTCGCTGCCGTCGCCAGGGGCCCGGCGGGGCCGCAGCTGCGCTTTTGGGGGGCTGAAAGCAGGGGACGGCAGTCTGCAGGGGATCTGTGGGAAGGCGGCCGGAGCTCCTCAGCCTGGGTCTCCCTTGGCTCTCCGCGGGAAGTTTTCTGGAAGAATAAGCGGATAGAAAATGCATGGATGTACCGAGACAGGAGTGTGCGGCAGCCGGGAGGCGGCGGTCAGCGATGGCACGGCCACGCAGGGCGACACCGCACCCGCTGGCAGCGCGGCTGGGGCTGGCTCGGGCCCGGTGCACCTGGGCCGTGCCCCCCAAAAAATCCCAGTGAGGCTCTTGGGTGAGGCCGGGGGAACGCCGCCGGCGCCGGGCTCAGCGGGGCGCCGGGCTTTGCGGGATTGGCGGTGGGCACTCCCGACCGGAGCGCCCCACAGCAGAAACTCCCAAGGAAAGAGCTGGCGTGCATCCCAGCGCCGTTCTTCGGTGCGAGGGACGCCGTTCCCTGAGATCCGCTTTTGGGACGGCATCCGAGGCTGCATAAACGCTCAGAAATGCCGCCGCGGTCCTTTCCCAGTCCCTGGGAATTTCGGTAGCTGAGACCATGCCGAAGCGATTTTGAGATCGTTTATATGCCGTGGTGTCCCTCAAAATTCTCCCGAATAAGAGCAATGCATAGGTTTTCTTTCCCCCTACTAATGACAGTCATTCGGACAATTTACATCTCACAGCGAGAGCTGCGGCATTAAAAAAGAAAAACCAAACCAACCAACCAACTAAACAAACAAAAATCACAAAAAGCAAAGAAAGAGAAACGGGGGGGGTGGGGAAATCCCACAATGGAAGCAGGAATTGAGATTCAAATTTTTACAGACTCCCATATTTTTAATGTTATGACAATCTCCGTTTTAGGAGAAGCTGCGTTTTGTCGAATTAATAAGATAAATGTTGAAAGCATATTATATGCAGGCTTTAATCCTAATGCAAGGAAAATCGTAATTATGTGGAGGATAAGTGAATTTGAAAGCCAAACATCAGCCCACTCTCTGATTGCAAACCCCGCTCCGTTCGCCCCAGGAAAACGCTTTGTCTCTCCTTTTGTTTAGTTTAAAGGGCTTTAAATTCTATTTTATTTTTTTTTAATCTGTTTTGTGCCTGAAATGACGGCAAAAAGGGAGGAACCGGTAAGCACTTTTCCGTGCCGTAAACCCCTTATTTTGGCACAGAGCATCTGCGGATGCTTCTGCTCCCCGAACCTGTGCGCGTGTTGGTGAATGCGGGAGCCCCTCGTGTGCGGGGGTGCGAGCCCGAGGCCGCCCCCGAGCCCTAGAGCGGCGAGGAATGGACGGGGGGCTCTGGCTGGGTGTCTCCAGCCCCGCTTCGGCGGGGACCCGGCTCCGGCGGGGAGCGCGGGGCTGCCCGCTGCTGCTTCCCCGCACGCCGGGCCTCCGCCGGGCGCCGGCAGCGCGGGAGGACTGCTCGGCGGAGCGGGGCACGGGCATCCCCGCCTCCGTCCCGCCGAGGAGGATTTTACTGCGTGTCCGAGATGCCTCTACCCGGCAGGTGCGGGAGCAGAGCGGAAGGGCGCCGCCGGGATCCCGGTGCCGGGTGGAGCGGCCGTCGGGCCCCCCGCTCCCCGCCCCGCACCCCCAGGCTGGAGCGGAGCGGCAGCCCCAAACCCTCCCGGCTGCCCTGGGAGAGGGTCGGTGTGTGTGGAGGGGTGCGCCCCGTGTTCCCCAGACCCTTCCCCGTAGGTGCCCGGTGGCGGCGGGG
>VXBA01002157.1:631988-643881 GCA_013399895.1 Serilophus lunatus | reverse complement strand
GGGGTCCGACGGCTTTCCCTGGGTTCTCGCGGCAGCTGTGGGCAGGAGACGCCGGCCAGAGACGGCTGGCGGCAGGCACCAGTCGCAGCCCCAGCAGTGGGTCCCAGCAGGCATGGCACTGCACGGGGTCTGACAGTTTTCCTGGGTTTCCATGGCGCGGAGCCCGGTGCTGGCTGTCCACTGCTGCTGTTGCATGCACAGCTTCCTGGCGGCGATTCTCGGCAGGTCTCAATGGCCGTGCTGTTGTGGGATCAAGTCCCTCACGCCGCAGAGCGGAGCTTGGCACCGACCCCCCGCGCCGCCACGAGGGAGCCCAGCAAGGGGTCCCACGGTGCCAGCGGCCCCGGGAACAGCCCCCCGTGCGGTGGTGTGAGCGCGATGGCTGCTCGGGCAGCTCCTGTGGCCCTGGTGACCTCAGGGACCCCTTTTTGAGGGTTCCTGCGGTCGGTGGGTGCCCTGGAGAGGCAGCAGCCAGCCCGCGGCTGGTAAAAAACATGGCACCGGGGAGCAGCCGGCTTGTGATTTTGGCAGGAACCGCCATTTTGTTGGAGCCGAAGATCTCGGGAGAAGAGGTGGAGCCCAAACCACTGGCCAATCCAAAGAGGCGAAGCCAGGAAGAATACAGCGAGATTCACGTGGGACTTGGAGAGCTTAAAAGCCCGAAGCAACGGAAGTTCTCTCTTTTTGGCTTCCTGCAAGCTGGAGAGCAGCAGCACGGCCCCTCTTCTCTGACTTCCAGGCCCCATGGCTTTACTCCGCCCACCTCGATTGGCACCAGAGCCAAGCCAGCACAACTGCAGGTGGAAAGCTCCCCTAAATAGCGTCCCTGGGTTGGAGAGAGGACTTTTCACTGTGTTATGTTTTGCAGAGACTTCAAGGGTTGGGAGTTAACTACCACCAGAGAGAGAGAAGAGGAAGTGGCTTTCCCTTCCCACTGCTTCTCCTTGGCCAGCCTGCCTGGCCTTTGAAAAGCAGTTCCCTTATTCCCTTTTTTCCCTTTTCCTTTTCTTGTGTGGTTTTTTGTCGAGTTCATTTCTGTGTTAAGTCTGGAGTTCCCTTAAACTGTTGTCTTTTCTTTGGTTGAGCTCCAGACAGATAAACTGTTTCCCTGTTTAAATTCTGTTCAGTCTTCTTGTCACTGTTCAGTGTGCCCCTTAGTGAAACAAAGCACTGAATAGCATTATATTGAAATAGCCTTCTACAAAGAAGATTCTGTTCTACTTCAGTAACAAATCATGTTATGAATTTCTTCTGGATTACATTTTCTTCCTTTCAATATTAGAATATTTTGACCATGTGAAAAATCTTACTAATATACCACATATGTCTCTATCTTATGTTTCAAAGTTGCCCTCTACAGAACTGAATGTAGTGGGGTTTGAGCACATTTGTTCTTAGCAAAATCAAGTCAGCCTTTGCTGGGCTTCCACAAAATGATTGTTTAAAAATATCTTATTTTATCTTTGTTGGTGGCAAACTTAGCCTGACTCATCTATAGCTCAACATTTTTATTTTCTCTCTAATTTTCCTCCCTATTTTTTTTTGTAATAGTACTGTATTTGTCCTTCTGCTGTCTTGTAGGACTTGTTTGTCCTAGAATTTTTCAACATAATTACTAATTGTTCTAAGACAGTTCTGGATGGTTAATTTCATCATATCCTGACAACTTGGCTACATCTAAGTTATTTAACATTCTTTAACCCGTCCTTTCTGTGTTCTGACTTATTCACTTATTTTTTGTTAAAATTAATTGTGTTAAAATTTAGTCATAATCACTTTAGACGCAAAAATCACCCCTGTGTTCATGCATGTACTGTATGAAGGGAAGGTAGACTTTCAAAAACAGGGGTTGTAAGCTAATTTAATTCAACAAACATGTCATACTGACAGCTGCAACAACCAAAAAACAATCCCAACACAGATACAAGTAGTGTGAGTAGCTTCCCTGTCCATCTACTAGTTCAATACACAGTGAGAGGAGGAGATAAATGGGCCATTCAGTCCTATGGGTCTGCAAGAGCTTTGATTTCTCCAGAATGTTGTCAAAGTGCACTAAATGATTTATTGCTTTTTTCAGCATGAACATTCTGTCCTGAAAAATTGGTTTAAAATTATCAATTTCTGTGATATTTGCTTCCCAAAGCAGTAACAAACATTAACTTCTACCAAGGGCCAAACGGCATTTCAAATGGCACTTTTCATATTAAAAACATTTTAGAACAATGAACAATTTACCAGGAACGTATTAACATTCTCTATCATGTTCTTACAGAAAGCCCCAAGATAAATGCTGTTGTGTTGCTTTATCTCTCTTCTTTCTGTTATCATGTGGACTCTGCTGTCTGACTGAATAGTATCATGCAGCTGGGGGGACACAACGTGGTTTCACCTTCTATTACACTCTTTTACATAAGTCATTACTTTGCTTTTAAAGAAGGAGCATCACTCCTCTGATGAATCCAGCAGTACACTGCAATCTAACCCCAAATTTATGTCAATATATATACTTGGAGGTCCATCCATGAAATTGTGCCATTAAAAGTTAATCTTCACTGTTAGAAACTCAGCCACCATATAATAGATAACTTTTGTTGTGATTTACTCTGAGGATCTAATCAACTGCATCAGAAGTGAATGCCATTGGACAATACAGAGAACAATCTGTTATTTTTGGGTTAAGAAAGCACCCAGTGCAACCTTTGATCTAGTTCTTCTAGAGGTGGGGAGTCTCTGAAAAAGTTAATGGGATTTGTACTTTATTTTTGCAGGTCATCTTCAATTTATCACTATCAAATCAAATCTTTTAGGAGCACCATCATTAACCTCCACTAGGTTAGGTACATCCATCAAGTCCTCGTTCCGTTTATCATTATTATCAGTCATCACTCTTTAGACCACTGTGACTATTAACTTCCTACACATTATGACATAAACCCTATATTATCCATAAAATTCAGAAAAGCTGCAACATCCACAAGTCTACATGGAGTATATAAATGAATAGTTTGTGACTTTACATTGTTTTGAAATATCATCTGTGGTAGTATATTTAGTATGTCTAGACAAGAAATCTACACTAGATAAATGCCAAACTTACCTTGAATAAAAATACTATCTTCTTTTCTGTTTTCTTAACAGTCTCCTTTAAAAAAAGTTTTAATGAAATTTTATGCATTTGAAAGACCTTATGAGTAATTTATTCAGCAATCATGTCATCTGTTCTTCACTCAGGAGTGTCGATAACTCCTTTTAATGTCAGTGAATGTTATGTGCGTGCATTTATAATAGAATGTACTCCCACAATATAGATTAAAGGATTTCATAGAAACTGCAAGTTTATGTATTATTTTTCTATAATTAATATTCCTTAAAATAAGAAAAAACCATTAACAGACTGAGTGTCAACAACTAGTGGTAACAGAATAGACTCAGACAAACAAAAAATAAAAATACTATCGTCTTAGACTAAATTGTTTAATCCCATTTCTTCTATATTTCAGCATTCACATTAATTTATATTCAAACAGTGAACTCCTTAAGTGGGTGCTATTTAAAGGTCAAGAGTTTCCATGCCATACAATCTGTTACACCATTGTAGTTTGCTAATTTAAAAATTGCAGGGTGGCAGATTATTATTAGGTGCAAAACATGGCTCTAGTCTATGGATGAGCACAAAGAACTCAAAAAAGAAATAAGACAAACTTTAGGATATTAAGAAGATATTCTGGGCAGGCACAAAGAAAATCTGAAAGGGTCTGAGGTGGGCAGCATCACATTTTTTTGAGGAGTGGACACAAAATTAATTGGGGAGCTGCTTCTCAGGAGTCTAGTGAGAGCTTGTCCCATGGAGAGGATGTTCTGATCAAGCTGTGCATTTGACTGGGTTACTGTTATCTTCATGATGGTGGCCAGTGTCAAAAGTGTAAGAAGAAAGAAATGTAAACTCTTTGCAGAAAAGTTAATGAGTTCACAACTCATTCTATTAAATTATATTTATAGTGGGAGAGGAAAGTGGTCATGTGGAAACATAAATTGAAAAAAAAAGATTCATCATATTTATTCAAGAACTTTCTTCAAGACTTCAACCAGTTAGCCTCAAGTGGATTTGAGAGAAGAAAAACTCATAGTCTGGCTGAGAGATACAGCCCTTTCCTGACTCATTTACTCACTCAATGGACAGGACATAGCCAGGTGTACTTCAGCAGAGGTATTAAAGACTGAAAGAAAAGGGAGTAGACTCTCTCACATCAGCACTAAGTGGTAGCAGAAGTCAATATCAGTGGACTTGAAAGCCCTAGGAACTTCTACTTCCCAGCCTGTTCACTGCTGTTCCCCATTTCAAGGTCTGGTCAGTGGCAGAGCTTTGTGCACACACATGTGCTCACACACTGAGAATATAAATACACTCAATAAGACAAGTAGAAGAGCAAGGTCTTTACTGGCACACTCGTTGAAACAATCAGCATTTACACAATGAAGAGCACCACAGAAAGCCTCATCTTGCTCCTTTTTTCCAAACAACAGAAACAAGGGCAACAAGCTTGATTCGTGACGTTTCTGTCATTTCTGGATGATCTTTAAACATTAGCATAGACTTGAAAATTATGGCTCCCAAGATCTCACAGCTTCAGTCTCTACAGAAGCTGATTTTCTCCCAGGCTAATCCAGCTTTTTAAGTTCCCTAGCAAATATGCCCACACACTCCCATGACCAACCTCCTCTGTCCCTTCCCCTCCCCATTTTCCACACTTGTTCCTCCCTGATCCATTTCAACTACATCCCACTTCCCCCTTCCCCTGTGTCACCCTTTCTCTGAAAGCTCTGTAACAAGTTTTGCACATTCTCACAGTGCCCTCCTATAAAAATTTTCACACAATCCTTAAAGCCCTCAAGTATCACATATATTTGCTCTTTCCAGTAAGACTCTGCATAACCCTACTACCCCTTGACCTCACAAGTATTCCAGTTGAATATTGTCATGTTACATTGGAATGGTTCTTTCAATGGCTTATCAGTCCATGATCTAGCCCTCTCTTTTATGATTTCCACTATCTTCCACTGCTCAATTTTGCATTTCTGAGTGTTTAATTTACTTCTTTTTTTGTCTCTTCACCTCTTAGGATGAAAAGCAATTAATCAGATGTCTATAATAGAACAGCTATTCTTGAATGCCACTTACTCTAAAACTAGGGTCTTCAATCAGTTGCCAGGCCAGGACATGACACATAAACTTCAGTCTGTAGATGGTTGCAGTAACATCTGCTCAGCAGGTGGTTGTGACTCTAGTTCATTAGAGCAGTCCTTAGAGTGGGACTTTCATTTATTTCCATGCAAGAGACTTCATGCCTGTATAAATCAAATACGAGTCTAATCTAAGACTGAAAAAGCAGATTGCTTGTGTTCTGGTAAGGTTTGCACACTACAGGACTCCAGATCTACAGGTGAGGACACTGCTTCAATATAGCCTGCTGTGTGGCTGTTAGGAATAAACCTCAACTCTCCACAGCTGTGATGATGGTACACAGAGCAGCTGTAGCTGGTTTTGCTGAAAGCACTAATGAGTTGCCTGATGTTACAGTTACTACTTCAGTAGATCCATATGGGTGAATAGATAGCAAAGACAGAAAAATTCTCTGGAAAAGATTTTTCTGTGTTTGATTCAATGAGATTCTCAATATTACCTTAACAAAAATTACTCTCCAGAACAGTGGGATTTGGCCCAAAGGATCAACATGACTATGCAGATTTCTAGATCCCTGGTCCAGCAGAAAACATAAAACAACACAGACTAATATTTCATTGATTGCTTTTGTATTTCCTTTGCCCTATACCTTAGGCAACTAATCAGTTTCTGACATTCTCCTTCTTTTCCAGCCCCTCCACTAGTATTTCAGTTACTGGTAATGCTACTGATTCTACAGGCTACTGTAGCCTGTGTGTTATTTCAGGTATCTCTCCCCTCACTTTCTGTCACTCCTATTTATTTTTTCATCTTTTCTCTTTGTAAAAGTTGATTTGTCTAAGATACTCCCTTTTGATTTTATACAAATAAACTAAAACTACATCAAAAAAAGGAAAAATATTTCATGTAGAAATATTTTAAAAGAAATATTTCCTTCCAAATGTACAGTTCGACAGTCATTAACTTTGGCTGAAATATTTTTGCTCATAATTGTTTACTTGAAATTTATTTTAATTTGAAAAGCTGTTTTAACTAAAGTAAAATTGGAGGGTTTGAGAGGAGAGGGGGTTGCAGGGTTCTTAGAGGGAGCAGGGGGAAGAAAGGAGATGTTTCCTTTAAAACCGTGTTTTTTGGGGGTTTGGTTTTCTTTCCTTCCCTTAATAACCTTCCCTCGCTTCCCCCTCCGACTCACTGAAACGTGGACCGGCGGTGATTGCCGGCCCGTGGCGGGTTTAATTCCAGCGCGGCCCCAGTGCGGTGTGCAGGGCTGGGAGTCCGCGGTGTGTGGGGCCGGAGTGGAGCCAGGAGCCTGCGGTGTGCAGGGCTGTGCCGGGGCTGGTGTCCGATGCGTGCGGTGCTGGCTCTGGGAGCCCACGGTGCCAGTGTGGAGATTGCGGGGTGCGGGGCGGAGGCAGCGGGCTGCGGGCACTAGTTCGTGGCTCCGTGGCGGGACGCGGTGCTGCGCAGGGTGTTCGCTCTTGCACACACACCTTCCCCACCCGGCGCTGGCCGCCGCGCTGCCACAAGGAAGCCCAGCGGGGAGGCCCGCTGTGTCAGCAGCCCTGGGAACGGCCCCCGCATGATGGGATGGGCGTGGTTGCTGCCCAGGCAGTTCCTGCAGCCCTTGGGGACCCCTTTTCGAGGGTCCCCACGGTCGGCAGGTGCCTTGGAGAGGCGGCAGCCAGCCCGTGGCTGGTAAAAACATGGCGCTGGGGAGTCATCGGCTCACAAATTTTGACAGGAACCGCCATTTTGTTGGAGCAGGGAATCTCAAAGAGGGAGGTGGAGCCCAAACCACTGGCTAATCTGAAGAGGCGAAGCCGGGAAGAGGGCTACGAGATTTGCGCGGGACTTGGAGAGCTTAAAAGCCCGAAGAAACAGAAGTTCACTCTCTTTGGCTTCATGTAAGCTGGAAAGCAGCAGCACGGCTCCCCTCCTCTGACTCCCAGGCCTCGTGGCTTGACTCTGCCCACCCCCATCGGCACCAGAGCCAAGCCAGCACAACTGCAGGTTGAAAGCTTCCCCAAATAACATCCCAGGTTGGGGGAAGGACCTTTCACTCTGTTGTATTTTTCAGAGACTTCAAGGGCTGGGAGTTGGCTACCATTAGAGAGAGGGAGAGAGAAGAAGGAAGTGGCTTTCCCTTCCCACTGCTTCTCCTGGGCCAGCCTGCCTGGCCTTTAAAAGCAGTTCCCTTATTTCTTTTTTTTCTTTTTTCCCTTTCGTGTGGTTTTTGTTGGGTTTAATTCTGTGTTAAGTCTGGAGTTCCCTTAAACTGTTATCTTTCTTTGGTTGAGCTCCAGACAAATAAACTGTTTCCCTGTTGCTTAATTCTGTTCAGTCTTCTCGTCACTGTTCAGTGTGCCCCTTAGTTAAAACACGGTGGTGCTTAAACCACCACACTTTATCTTTGTTTGCTTGCTTGAGTGTTTTGGGTTTTTTTTTATTTTGGTGTTGGGCTTTTGGGGAAGGGGTTTAGGTTTTTTGCAAACTGTTGATCTTTATATACAAGAAGTAAAAAAACATTTTCACTGTTATGTCTTAGGTATGAATAGTTTTAAAATCTCACAGGCTATAATAAATCTGGATAACTCAGTTCTGAGCGTGGAGTATTATGCTGTTTTCTAGTGGGAAATTCTTGAAAAACACAAATTACATTGTGCCTGTTACTAGCTAATATTTCTCAAGCAAACAGATCCTATATAAGCTTTAGAAAAACTTAACCCTTTGCAACACTAGATAGGTCAACATTTATTTTCATAGTAAGACTGTATTGAGGGGTTTTGATCACTGAAAGCAAAACATCAACATGGATAATTAAGACTACAGTACTGAATAAAATCTCTTTCCATTTTTTCTTTTAATTTTTTTTTAGTTAAGAGTTACATGTGATGACAATTTACTGTAATTTCCTTTTTACTTACATTTCTGTAAGTAGATTATGTCACTAACTTCTGTTATACCTTATCAAATTTCTTTGATTTTAAATGTATCATATTTCTTACAGTGATGTAAGGTATAAGTAGCGCTCAATCAAAGTGTCTTTACACTTCTATATTTTAAGAAAAAAATCTGTAAGAGCTTTTAAAAAAAATAAAAAGTGTTAGCAAATACAAAATTGAAGAAGTTGGAAGAACCCTCAGCTTTAGTAAGAAACAACTATCTTATAAGGATGTACTTGAATTTGCTCATCTATTTCACAGTGATGAAATGCATCTTAAAATTCTATTTTTTTTTTCCCTATAGGATGAAGAAAAGCAATACTAATACGTGTTTTCCAGCACACAAAAGTAAATCAACTACATATTAGCTGCAGTTATTTGTTTCATTTAAAGAAATGCCATCTGAAATACGCACTACCAGATAATGAAATATCTATTGAAATTCATATTACTTGATGGTGTAACGCACCTTTTTTGAGATTTTCACAGGTCAGTTTTTTTCAATTTTTTGGTATCTTGAAAATTATCAAAACAAGAATTTTCTACTATTTCAGTAGTATAGTAATGAAAAACAGTCCAATATCCTGACTTTCCATATTTTGAGGAATCACTGGCCACTTTTAGTCAATTTTATAGGGGAGACTTCAGTTCTAGTTCTACTTCATCAGTAGTTGCTACCTACTCTTCTTTCTATCATGAGAACTTTTTCCCTGGTCTTGCCTTATTTTCCTCGCTACAGCATTCAAAGAAGTACAGAAAGGAATTGTGGTCTTCCAGAGGGGAGAAAACATTCTTCAAATGCAGGAATAGAAAGAGGTGATCATTTGGGCCTGAGATACACTTAATCTCAAAGAAAGACAGGGTAGGTCAGCTGTCATTATTACCTCTAGGCCTCTCCTGGAACAAGCTGATCCCTTCTCAGTTTGGTTTTTCCTTAGTCTTGGAGAGTTGTTCTGTCATTGAAGAAAAATTTAATTTTGTCTTCCTCACTACACAGCAAAGAAGGCTTGAAACAGCTCTTACTCATTTAGCAGTGCCTAGACAACTGCTATTAACTTCAATTTCCAGTAAAAGAGTTTCAGAAAGCTTGCTCTTGGAATTACTGATTATGGCCAACTCTTTTAGCATGATGAATCATCCACCATGAAGTCCATCATAAAGAATCAATGTTTTTCCTCCATTAAATGGCTTATGGCAATTACTGATGATTTCTGGTACATAAAATACCTTTATTCAAGGGCCACAATAACTATTAGTCAACAATGATCTACTGTCTTTTCATTCTGGAAAACACTGAGCACACAAACTTTTCTAGGGGTGTATATCTAAACTTGCTGATGAGATGCTGCCAATCAAATTCTATGGGCTATGAATACAAGTACACTCTTTAGTCTGCTTTTGTACATTACAAATATATGACATAAAACTACAGTCAAATTACCCTGATAAAATGACATGGTGAAATATTTAAATATTACAAAAAATTATCCTGCTCTTATTTCATATAACACCTGGTAGATTACACTCAAATTAAAAAGGGGTGAAATGGGCATGAAGCCATAAGAATGTGAGTTACTGCCTTGCAAAAAGTGTTGTGTAAACTTTAAGACTAACTGGTTTAAATAAACTGGCAAGGTAAGGTTAGAGGACTGGCCTTTTTCATAAAGACTTTCTTAAAAACGGGCAGATTGCAAGGTCTGCACTTATACATTATATTGCTGGATATTCTGGCAAAACTAAAACCAGAAAAGTTTCTGAAATTATAAGAGATGGGTTGACCTGGAATGCAGATAGGTGAAAGGGAATCGTGAGCCAGAAGAGCCCCCAGACCTGCTCTTATGACACTAGTGTTGATGGACAAACCACATGCAGCTAGAGTTTCGATTTCCTTTGTGTGCAATGTTATGTATATTAAGTGACACGGGATTTTTTTACTCTTACATAAAGATTTATTCCTTAATCTTTGGGCTGTGGGCCTAAGAATTACTCTTACATAAAGATTTATTCCTTAAACTTTGGGCTGTGGTCCTAAGAATTTGGTAAATTCAACTCATGGGACATAATACTGGTGTAAGTTTTCAAAGTAATTTTCTATTGCAGCCAGCTATTTTCATGACACTTTGTACTGAAACAGTTTGAAATTACCTTTCTCTATCCCAAAATACACACTTTTACAGTTTACAAAAGGAAAGTAGGGAGAGTCCCTAATTTTTAAATTTCAACATGTAGACACAAAATTGCTATATTAAACCTGAAAACATGAAAACAATAAAACTAAAAAGCCTTATCAGTCTTTTTACTGACATTGTGTTACAAGAAACAGAATCTCTGTTGAGTTTCGCAGGTAATCAGAAATAATTGCATTTTATTTCTAGAGCTGTGTTTTTCTGGTTGCAAGCCCAGTTCCAGCATCATGATAGGGATTTTTTAGGCATTCAGATTTGGTTATAGATTCCAAAGCTTCTAAATCCTCCATCCAAGTCTCTATTTATCAATAAAAGTTCTTATTTTTGTGAGACTTTGCTCTGCTGGAGAATCCTTCCAGACAAGCAAGTCCAGATGCTTTTTATCCCTTTTGCACAACTCATGAAAAACAAAGTTCCCAGAACATTTGTAAATCTGATTTTTGTCCAGTTGCTGCTACCCATCTTGGCTTTCATGTTAACTTGTGCTAGTCACTTTCATTAGCTGTACACCATCTCATTTAAAAGAAAAAAGAAAAAACATTTTTGTAGCAAATAATTTTTCTCAATAAAAACCAGATCTATTTATATCATGTAGCAGATTCCACAGTCTACAACCAGTCCTGTTGATGAGGTCCAAATATGAGGTTTACACATGACTGCTTACCCATAATCAAAAGCCAGGCTTCCCTAGGAAGGTGGGGAGGATAACATTTTGATTGTATGAAGGCTCTAATTTCTCATAAACTTGACAGATAGGAGAAGGGAGATATGAAAAATGGAAGTTGGGCTGATATGGCAACATCTGGAATGCAGAAAGCCAGCAGCCTTTGGATGAGATTTCCACCTCAAATAAAAGTAAGAGGGCTGAATAAATCAAATACAAACAGTTTAGAACTAGCAGGGGCACTGTAATCTTTTCCTTCCACAGCTTACTTGTCCTTTATATATGCGAATTAAACAACCTAAGGCAATATGAAGAAACTGTGTGAGATAACCCCCCAAAAATCCCCTAACCTTTCCAGATTCAGTAAGACAGTTTTTGATAAGGGCTCTCCAGCTAGATATATACAAACAAGCAGCAAATATTGCCTCCAGCTCTACATAATTGTTCAGACTCGCAATACACTTACTTATTCCTGACAACTCCAGGGCCTTCTTTTACATGTGAAATTTCGTACAAGCATCAGTACTGTTAACCACTTCAGGAATCAAGAAGTAAACTTTTCTAACCCAGGAATTATGCTTCCAAACTGAAACAAGAGTCTATGAGAGGAATAAAAATGAACAAATATTTATTGATATCATGGAGAATATGAACTACTATGGGTGCTTGGGCACAGAAACCAGAAATTAGGGATTGTGTACAAATCTCAACCACTCTCTGATCCCAGATGTGGTGGTTTGAACCACTTTTTATCATCTAAGGGGCATGCACAATAAAGATGACAGAAAACTGAACAAAATTAGCAGCAGGGGAACAGTTTATTACTTGGGGTTCTAACTAGGGAAAAAGGGACAACTTATAGGGACCCAAAATTTTACACAGAGAAACACTCTACACACAGAAAACAAAAAAAAAAAAA
>VXBA01002157.1:586897-624845 GCA_013399895.1 Serilophus lunatus | reverse complement strand
CTTAAGGAAAACAAGATTTTACACAGACAAGGCAAGTGGGCACCCCTTACACGCCCCTCCTCAAGCCCCAAAGCCCCCCAGAGGCCCAAAGCCCTGCCCTGACACCCCCAAAAGAGACCCCAGCAGGCCTCAAACCCCAACAATATGCTACAGCTCTCTAAGGATCATGCCTCTCCTGACATCATCAGCTGCCTTTACAATATAGTCTTTGTGTCTATAATGTCATATAAAATGTAACAGCTCATCCAGCTGATATTGTATAGCTCACATCCATACACTTCCAATGCCCCAAGAAATTTCACTACATACAAAATGTAGCTAAATACAAAATGTTGGATTTTCTTCTGCCAGTATTTTCCTATAGTCCCATTATAATTTATGCTGTGAAACCTTATATTATCTTTCCTGTACTATGTCCATACATCTCAGTCAGTCATCCCTGGAAAGTTAGCACCAGCATCTCCTACAAAGTTCAACAAGTTTGCTGAGATATTTAAATCAGTATTGTCATTCGATGCCAAGCATTCATTTCCCCATCCTGTTCTTAGGATTCCAGATTGGTGTAGAAGCACTTACAAGTTTTGTCCTTGCACTGTCACTCAATACCACAAGTGCCAGTCAACTGTCACTGTAGGAGATCTCATTTGCCTCCCATATTTACTATGATTGTGCTGTTTATTTCCCTCCTCGTCCTTTCAGAGGCGCATTGAATATTGTGTCCCCTCTCATCACTGTTTTACTGAAATAAAAATAAACTAAAAAACCTTCACTTTAAACTCTGCATTTCCACACTGGCTTCTACACTGGATTTAAAGAATCTGTACTTTAGATAGTATAGAGTACTATAGATCATTGGAATTGAAGTCTTAAAGCATCCTGACTAAACCAATTCATAAATCAAACCAACATACTCCTCAGAGATATCTAGAAAGAAATCTTTTAGGTTTTATTTTGTGAAAAAATGCCATTTTCTATTGGACATTTCAGGTAGAGAGTAAATTTTTTTCCTGTCTTTCCAAGAAAGTACAATTTATTTTTATTAAACTTGGGCATTGTTTTAAAATCCTTAATAAAATCTTTCACAGAAAGCACTTTAATTCAATGTTACTTTTATGTCTTGAATTAAATGTATTAAAAAAAAAAAAACACCACTCTTTTCAGCTTCAATTGAATTTGGACAGCAAGAGAACAGCAAGATTGACTAAGGCCTGAATTCTGCCACTTCTTTTGAATGAGCTTTTCTATTTATTACTCCTATTGATATCAGTGAATCTACTCTCCTGTCTTCTTACCTCAAAAAATACCCTACAAAAAGCCCACTTCAAATTACATATATACTTTTTATTTAATCTTTCTCCAGTCAAGAAAAAATAAAAATATGAACTGAAGGGTAAAATTTTCAATAACAACTACAGTGAAAGATAGTATAGTTCTTCAACCAGAATTTTTCTGTTTTTAAAAACTCTTTCCTAAGCCCTTCTGCATAAGCACAATGTTTTTGGAACCTGTTAAAATTTTGAGTACTGATCTCTAATAAGCGATGTGATGGGAGTTGAAACTGAGCTATTTCATGTTCAAAGACCTGAGAGAATTGACATGGACGAACACTAGTTCTTGCACGCATACAAATAGCTACAATTTCTTTGTTTCCACTATTTTCCATACTGACAGACATTTAGCCCTTGGGGTCCACTATTATATGCAGAGTGAGCAGTTTAGCTTTGTTTCCATTAGTATGAGAGACAAGAAAGTGACACTGTGCAAAAAAGCAAGGGGATACTGAGGTGGATGTTCAAAACAAATCTAGTTCCAAAAGCGTATGCTGCTGAAATGGAAAAGCCTGTGTATGTGTGTGTGTGTGCGTTGGAAAATGTGTGTTCCATTGCACCATGAGTTAAAAGGCATTTCAAGTGCTCCCTGAATGACAATGAAGTATTGGAAAGCAATGACATTCTAATCATTGCTGCAAATGTCAGTGCAGGAAGCCCGTGGGTTGTGGGTCTCCAGTGCACAAGTTAACAGCTTTACAGTAAAATCACTAGGGATCAATTAAAAGAAAACTGTTACTAACCTTCATGACAAAATGTCTGGGACAAAAAGGTCTAATTATAGTCCTAACCTTTCCCAATGGGCCATGAATGAGCTTCCCAATGGGCCATGAATAAGCTTCAAATATATCATGAAATAAGAACGAAAAAAGAGCCATGGTATTTTCACATGTTTAGGTTTTCTTATGCAAGGGATTCAATAACACCACCAGTGACCAAATAAACTGAGCTTAAATTAATGTATACACTGTAATGCTAATTATTGAGTTAGTAAGAGCTAAAAAGTAAAAATGAAACCGAAAATGGAATGCACTAGGAATTCAGATTTTCTAAGAGACAGAAATCAAAGTCAACCTGAAAAGTAAGAACAAATATTAGGCATAAAAACACAAATTGCATAGAATTATTGTGCTAATAACTTTTTGGGGACTTTCTGTATATTAATTTTACTCAGTCTCATGTTTCATTTTAGCAACATTTAGAGCCAATGTGAAAAAAGAAATGAGGGAAATGATTGAAGACTTTTCCAGCAAATGAGGATATTACAAGATTTTTACCCATTAGCTGTCTGAAGAAGTGTGTAGGAGAGAATCCTTAATTTGCTTTCAGATGTTCACAACCTAACAAAAAAATAAAAATGAAAAAAAATGCACTTGGGAGACATCACAGAGAAGAAAGGCCACACTCTTCCTTTGGCCAGGCGTGGCAGTATCTTGAAGCTGATTTTCATGCAGACTAAGCTTTTCCCATTCCAGAGGGATAAATGCACAACCAAGTGCAAATGGGCAGATGAAAAACAGACACAGTAATAAAATGCATAATGACAATAAACCACTACATGCTGTTACTATACAAGACCTCCTTTAATTTTCCTTCAGGTATGTCTCTTTCCTTGCCTTGGCCAGCCTATACGGTATCTCTAAGGTATCTCTCTATAGGTTATCACCTGAGCAGCAAGCCAGAGCCACTTTTCTTGTTCTCTGGTCTAGGAAGGTTGGGAGTACAGAAGAGCAGTTTGCATATGTAGGTTTAAGCTCCATTTCTTCTCTACGGACATCATGAGACAAAGTCCTGTCATGGGAGAGGAGAGGGGGGGTGGAAAACAACAAAGCTGTAGCCTCTTGGGATCTCATACTTTTGCCTCAGGTGCTGGCACATTGTCTTATTTTTGTGAAGCTATGATCTTATTCTTAAGCAGTATTGACAAGAAACAGCAGATGGCCAAATTGCTTGCAAATGCTTTTATATTACGGTTTATATTCACCCAGACACTTCCATACTGACATGAGCAATGTCATTTTCTAGTAATGTTTAGAATTAGTCCCTTGGGTCACCAATTCCCAGGCATTACCAGATGATAACTCTGAAACTGTGATTACTTAAATATTTTTCAAATCCTGAAGTACTCTTATAAGGATACAATTTGCAGCCATGGGAGCCTTGTTACAGTGTTGCTATCCATACAAATATCACTAGAGTTGTGGGTTTTGTCTCCACCACATATCCCCTGGTAAAAGAGCTGATAAGTGGAAAGGAAAAAATTGCTTTAGGCTGAAGCATATTTTCGAAGATCTTCATCAAATGTGGTTTCTCATTCCCCTTTAAAAGAAAAAGATATTATTAAAAGAAACCAGAATTATTTAAACTAAAGCACAACAACTTGAATTCCTTAGCAACTGTTTTGGTATATTTTTGAACTTGCAAAGCAGAAGAAAACAGCTTTTGACACTACATAAGTCTCCAAGTATGCATAAGGGAATTAGATATTCAAAACCCACTGACATTCAATTGTCTCTGACTCCTCTGTAAAATCTCACTGCTGTTAATTCCACATATTGTATAGATTCATGCTGAGTATTTTATTTGCAAATCACAAACTCTTTTCACTTGTCTTCCTATGTAAGTCTTAACTAAATCTAAATATTACCTTATTCATACTTGTCTGAAAATATATAACTTCAATAAGTCCTGAGTTTGTGAGGACACATGCAAATAAAAACCCACAAGAATACATGTATTGGTAAGATCTTGCCTTAAAATTTTTACAATAATAAAAGCATTTTCTAGTACTAAATCAGCAGTTTTTCTGCATTTAATAGTTTGTATTATTTTTAATAAGTAGTGCAAGCAAGTTTTAATCTATTAGAAAGAGAAAATATATTAGAATATTTTCTTATTTTTTATATATATAATTTATCAAAACCATCTAAAACAATTCCATTTAACTAAATTTTAAAAGGACTTTAGCAGTGATCTTGACATCTATTAGACCTGTATGTACAGAGTAATACATCTACTGAATCAAAGCCCAAGTTAGAATGTTTCAACTAAACAAAAGAAAAAGAAATATGTAATGACAAAAAGAATCATACATTAAGTAAGCTGCTTGTAATCAGTAAGAGCATGAATAGTGATATCAGAATATTTGATAGAATATAAAGGACACTGAAAAGTCAAAGTCTGAACATGGACAATATCTACAAACAACAATTGAAACCATTACAAAACCTTACAATGTACCTTTATAAAGCAACAACAACAAAATATAAGCTGTCAAGAATAGCACCATTGAAAAAGGTATTTAGAAGTATTTCTATCTTTCCATATATTTTCTATAAAATTCTGATGTATTGCCAACAGCTACATAAATAACTAGTTGATATATTGACTAACACCTAGATATTAACGTGGAGTAGCCATTCTTCTGTAGAAATATCAATACTGATTCATCTGAATTGGTTCTAGCGCTCTGAGAGTTTATCATACTAATTCCAAATAAATGAAATTTTGTCACAGCTTATTTTAACAAATCTGAAACACTGTGTTGGATGTATCTTTTCCAACAACCGTTCACTGTTTTTTTATTTATTTTTATTTTGATTTGGTTTTTATGCTTATATTTTATTTAGCATGAATTTTGGGTTGGGTGGTTTTTTTGGAGGGATGGTTGTTTTTTAGGGATTTGGGGTTTTTTGCATGCCCTAGGATGTATTGCCATTTTCTCCAAACTCCAGAAAATAGCATCAATATGGAAGTGTCATCTCCCACAGAGGTTTGGTTCCCATTTTCAAATTTATATTTGAAAAGTGGACTTGAGAAGGTTTTCTCATAAACTCAGTCAGAATTAAAAACCTGTTGGTACCACAAAATAACTGTTTCTATAAATTCCAGCCCAATTGCAGCCAATCAAGCTAACAGTTCAAACAAGGTATCCTCATCTTGATGTCCGCCTGAAGGACACTTACTGCAGCTCTACAATTCTCTTCATCCCCTCCAGGGAGCCGAAGCCCTTTACACAATTTTTTGGATTTGGTTTTTTTTTTTTCACCGTGTCTTCTATGGTGGGTGTAAGAATAAGATGCCTCCCTCACCTGTGCTTCATATCAAGTCTTTCTGCATCAGCCTCTGTACCATCATACAACATAAACAAACCAAAACACGTGGGGAAGGGTTTAGCTAAATACCATTAAACTTAGAAGAATTTTTGTCCTAACTCCCTCCCGATACAGGATGTCCTTGACTGTATTTATCTGTTCCGGAAATGAGCAGTACAGAAAATAATTCATTAAAAAAGTGATAAACTGGATTATCCTTCAGCAGTTGATAAATGCCATGACTCCCAGCTGATTGTAGCATTAATATAATGGAGTGTGGGTGTGTGAACTGTGACTATCTTCACTATTCATTCCAAGGTTTATAAAATGCCTACAGCCACAATATTGAGGTTTTATATACAAAAATTCAAGGCATAAATTTCATACACAGCCCACAGTGGGATGTGCTATGTAAAATGACTGTTGCTGCTGCTGCTGCTAGAAATTCATTGACAATCCATGCAGGGGTGTAATGTAAGGTGCAAAAGGACCAATTGACTGAAAAACAGAATCAATTGTCTAAAATTCCTCTCAGAAAGAATTTTCCACAGTAGCATAGTTTTGATTCTGCACTGGGCTTAGGAGCTGACTGAACTGAAGTACTGGTTTAGAATGGCAGAAGTAGATTAGGGTGACTAAATGTTGCTCAAGGTTGTTCTTTGCATGAGAGGTTTACACTAATCGTACTCCACAAATGATTAATTGCTACATCACTTGAAACATTACTCCATTTTCTCAACAGTTTCTACCATCAAAGAATAGGGCAGACACACATGGAGTCCTCAGATAGTGATGAGTCAGGAAGGAAAACGGGACAGCCAGGAGTACAAACTGTTACAAGCAACAAGGACATCCATAAAAAGACAACCTTGTAAAATGTGTGGGAGAAGTGAGGCAGGACACAATGAGAAACCATGTGTCAAATAAAATATAGGAGACAGATGGGAAATTGGTGGCATAAGTACACTGACTGCTAAGCAGTAAAACTTGGGAGATAGAGAGTCAAAAACAAAAACTATGGCAGAAGAGAATGAGAATGGAGAGACACTAAAATGAATCTGTAAGATATCCTATGGATGTAATGCATGGAGAAGTAGGTATCAAAAAGAGGAATTTCCTCCTACTTTTGAAGGTTGTCTACTATGTGTTTTCAGAAGAGACCTCTAGAAACTGTCAGATCCTATATACATAAAAGGCCTAATATCCCATAGGTGCCTCATGAAGAGCATCCAGGGCATTTCACCTGTGTGGATTTTATTTCAAATTCTTATCCTGATATTCTAAAGACTTTACAGGCAACTTCAGCCAAATAATTACCTCTTCTGAGAATCTGAACATGCTTATGGACAATGGACAACTGCAGAGACACCAAAGGCATCTGGTACAGTAATGCGAATAATTTAATTTTCCTTAGAAAAAATCTAAAAGTTTTCATGGAAATATAATAATTCCTGCACATTATTTATTTAGGAGACTGACCTTAGCAGAAGCCTTTACAAGATCTACCTAAAATCTCTTGGATTCAAAATAAGCTACAGAGTATTAATGCTAAAAAATAAAAGGAGACAAAAGTGATAGGCATAAACTTTTGGCAAAAAATCATGCCTTAATAGGCATAATATGTCTATTGTATTCCTACCTGTTTGTCATCTGAGTCAAAGTGAGAAAATGGCAGTACCCCTCAAAAAAACAAAAGTAACATTTAAAGCTAAAGAATTCACATCCTTCTTTATAGAAAAAAATGACTTAACAACTATCCAAACTTAAATGACATTAAATGCACTGTCTGTGAACTGAGGAATCAAAGGAACTGTATTTCCAACTGATGTGTGTCATACATTTCCTGTGTCATCTATTCCTTATTGCAATATCACATCCTGTGTTAACACCCTTATTGCATTATTTCCAGATCCTTTTCATGTGTCTCCCAGAACTCCTTTCCCTATTTCCTCCCATGTGCACTACCTATGTTTTGTCTCCTATCTGGACAAGAGAGAACATATACTACAGCTAATGAGGTGCTATCTGTATCCCAAATGATCAGCTAGTGTATATATGTTAACTGACAAGGGATTTGCTGTGGTATAATGGACGATGGCTGAATTCACCCTGTCATCCCACAGAGATGTATATTAAAAGAACATAACATTTCACCAAGTACTTAACACAGGATTTAGTGTCAGAAAAAGACATCTAAGTTTAGATATCTACATTTAGGTATCTAAGACAATATTATATAGGACATAGGACCTATGACAGATTGTTCTGTAGTGGCAGGAGGAAACTAAGCTGAGTACATAAGTTTATACCAAATGGCACTGGACAGTTGTGCTGGCAATTGAATTGACACTAGGTCTCCACTGACTGCACTAGGAATTTAGACTACTATCTGTAGATACCAATTGTTGTAAGACACTTACGTTTACCTACTTAACCTCTAATAGAATGTCTCCTTTAATGCCCTTTCCAGGTTTGGGTCAAGTTGGCGAAAGAGAGCAAAAGTCCTTGTGGAAAATGGCTGATGAGATAACCCAGTCTACAGCTTTGGTTTCCAAGGCCTGCAAACAATGTGCATGGAAAGCTCTCAAAATCAGAAAATGTCAGAAGTCGAGTTGCCTTAATCTGTCTCCCAAGCGTGAATCCATTATGGTATATTTTTTAATTACATTGTCACGTTTTATTTTTCCTAGAGGACCTCACTTAATGAGCAGCAATTCAGTATTTTGTTTTCTCCTTATTCTTCACTGTGTCCTTATTCTTCTAGTCCTTATTTATTGCACACAATTATAGCGCTGCTCAGAAGACAAGACAGAGTTATTAATTTTCTCATGGTCTTTTTTGTATAACTCATCTCTATCATGCGTTCATTTTCTCAGCACCCTTTCAAAACATTTCCTCCATCCACAGCTGAGATGGTATGCTTGGAGAGACTAAAGTCCACAGTTTCCATAAATTTTAAGTGGCCAATTTAAGTCACTGAGTAAAGTTTTTTTTCAAGGATTTAATATTGCTTTATAAGTTCTGTCCACACACCTGTTGGTATTGCACAGAGTGCTCATCATTACTGCAAATCAGGCTTATGTGCCTGATTAGCATGATCGACTTCTTGACAAACCTATCTGAATTTTCCACTGATCTTCTTCACCAACTTGTTTATTCTCTGTCGCAGCACCTTCATTGTGTTCATTGTGTTAATCTCTGTTTTCCTCCTGACTTTTCATTCAAATTCAGTCTTCTAATCTGCATTTAGTCTCTTAAAGGAAACACATAGTATCAGAAGTTACTAAAGATGTCTTGGTAAAGCTCAATTTTCTCTTGCTCAGTGCCTAAAAATAGGCTGATTGAGCAATTTGTCAGTGGCAGAAGTGGGACGCAGACAGGAAAATTCTTATACAGGGTTTATAGTGCTGTTTCTAGGATGCTGAAGGGGGCAGTGGGTGTGTATGCCTGTGTATAGAGATGATGGACTTCTAGATTTTCTCCCATCTTTAGCACTTCATCCCCACTAGGTGCCATAGGAACTTGGCAAAGCAAAGAAGATGAAAATTACTGCTTCGCTGTCTCCAGTTGTCTAACTTCTCTGTATTGTGCCTATGCATGTATATGGTCTTGAGTTTCTTCAGCTCTCCCACTTGTCTTTTCCACCCTTCTTACTTACAGAAGGATAGCTTTATTGCTGTCACCAAGGTAACCAAACACAAGACCTGACTCTGTTCAGCACAGTGTACATCTATCATGTGCCTCCCATGACACTTCAACTGAACGATATTTAAACGATGCTAAGAAATCAAGAACCATTTGGTGTCATTCCCATGAAGCTTGTGTAAGAGGATATTGATTTTGCAATTTGACACTGATAACCCTCAACACTTTCCATCCCTACCAGCCATGGCTATCTGCCCTGCATCTCAAACAGCTGCCTCTTGTTTCAGGCTCTTTCACAAAGAACTGTCTGTTTCCTTTGGCACCACCCTTTCTCCAGCTTTGGCAACATCCATAAGTATAGAGTTTAATATTATGAACATAGCAATGATTCATATCAAATGGCAGCTCACTTAGGCCTCCTTCAGAAAACAGAGATATCCTCAAAAAATACAAATCCTGACAGTCTTCTATCAAGTACCTCTAGGGACAATTATAAACAGTGGAGCAATGGGCAAATTTTCTTCAAGGGGAAAGAAAAAAGAAAAGTTCTCCCTTTAAAGTGACAAAGCTGTCAGTATTACAAACATAGCACTCTAGCATAGTAATTATTGCTGTAATGTAAAAAATATAGTAAATGTATAACATGAAATGACATTATATTAGAAGTGAAAGTGATTAACAGTTTCCATGACTCTAGCTAAAGCTTGGTGGATAAAGTCTCAGAAATAAAAAACCTCAAACTGAGATGATGTTGAAAGGAAACCATAAACAGCGGCTTCACCGAGTGAATATAAAGTATGAACACAGATTAATGAATGTATTAAAAAATAATGAACAAAGGTAAAAGAAGATATCAGTTATATCAAAGATGACAAGAAATATTTAATTTAGATGTTTAGAAGTTTATGCAATCAATACAAGAGGTTCCAGCATGAGAGTTAAACAAAAGGTCTGGAAGAATAAATATCTATTGACACAAGAGTTAGCGAGTTCATTTAATCCTGGTGGTGTTCATGTCATCCTGCTGGTAATGAGCTGTGTTAGTACCTTGTGAGAGAGATTCCTTGTAAGTTTTTACTGGAAAAATAAGAAAAGCCTGATTAAGTAAATAATTGAAAGATAATAGCTATGATCTGGGGGGNGGAAGGGAAGGGAAGGGAAGGGAAGGGAAGGGAAGGGAAGGGAAGGGAAGGGAATTGGACTTGATGGAATAGGACTTCTAAAGCCTTTCCCAGTTGAGTGTCCATTATGTATTTAAAGGGTGAGATTCCAAAAGTGAAAAGAATCAATTCCTCTGGGTTTTGTGACCAAACAGTCTCCCAAATCTGAAACACCACAGGGCTATTTTATCTCTCAACTGTGCAAAGGGTCAGTATGATGCATATTTCCAGTTCTGACTACACCGGCTCAGCCTTTTGTGGGATGCAGGGATGATTTTCTTATTGGTCTGCACCAACTTTTCATAACAGCAAGCGGTCAATGAATTGCCCACTAGAACTGAGTAAAGGAAGCTTAATGCTTTCAACAAATTGCTTTATACAAGCTGAAAAATACTGCCAGTGAAACTGAATCATTTGGCTGGCTACCAAGTACCTTCACTGTTGATAAATGCAAAGACATAGCTACCTTCTCTATGGTTTATTTTCCCTCATTTTAAATCACTTTAACCTTGATCAATCCTCTCTTACTATTGGAAAAAAGTACTCCAATTTGATCATTAATCTCATAATGCAAATTGGCAAGTAGCACTGAAATGGTTTGTTAATTTGCATAATGTTTCTAGTGTGCTGGTGAGAGGATAACTTAAAAGGGTATATCTGAAAATGCCACCACTCTACCCAGCTGCCATCAAATGCATCAGTTTAGAAAGCAAGTCAGGGAGCAGTTGGTCCTTCTGCTAGTTCTTGAACATAATTATTGTGCCAATGATGGCACACATGGTCGGACAATACTGTCAGGAGAGCCAGATCAGTTGGGATAAATTGCAAGCTTGCCTGTTGCTTGTACCTTTGAGGTTGTAAAGTATGAAAAATCTACTGGACAAAAAGACAAGTCAAGTAATTTTGTTTCACCATATATAAATGATTCTGCTGGAAAATCCAAAGGAACTCAGAATGAATATAATACTGTAAAATAGTATCTCATATGTCATATGACTTTTGTTGTGCTTGAAGGCATTCAACACCTCCAGGATTGACACACTCTATAGACTTTCTGGACCAAAATATCATCATTTCATAGATCTGATTAAAATATTGGTCATTTATCATTATTATTTTTGTCCTCTGAAATAAGTACTAATTAGCCGAGTATGACATGACCGACAGCCTTGGCAACAAAGGTGAAGATGTCCTTAATTCTGACATGGATTCTTGGTGTGGCCTTGGATATCTCATTTCTTCTTGTTTCCTCATGTTCACGTTTTTATGATTTAAGGAAAATAACATTTAATCAGCTATGTCTCCAGGGTATGTTAATGCTTAACCAATCAACAATGAAGCATGATATTTTCCAGAATTCTTACAAGTTTGCTCATTATCTTGGTGATGACAAACTTCTGTCCTCATGATACCATGGATTTTTAGCCTTTTCACAACTGATTTTAAAAATAAAAAGATGTGACTGTCACAGATTTTGTCATACCATCTGAATGTACCTGATCATGTATTGAAGTTAAGTACCCAAGAGCCAGCTTAGCATTTGGATGAGAGAACACTCAGAAATCCCATAGGCACAAGTCAACGAGCCTTGTTAAATTACAGAAACTGAATTAGTTCAAAGATGCTATTAGGTTCAAGGCTGATCTGTTGAAAAACAGGAGGAGGATGATTGGAAGGCTATCATCTTCGACTTTGAAAAACTGCTGATATTTAAATCCTTCTCTGTCCCATTCTCTTTTCCTTTTCTTTCCACCATCTATTTGCTGATTCTTTCCAGCCTATGAGGACCTGCCCTTTCTCTGAGAAGGGACCAGAGAGAATCAACAACAATCTCTGTGTCTGGAAAGACAGGGAGGAAAGTGGGAAGAAGATTCTTACTGTCCTGCTCCTCAGCCCAGTGAAATGTTCCCAAGCCTACAATATTATCAAGCAAGCTGGAAATTTTAAAAAGTCAGGCATGTTAATGGAAGGAGCCTCTGGGAGCAAAAATAAGATAAATGGTGGCTTTCTGTCTACATTTTCTTGCTTCACAGCAAAGTAAGCATTAGTTTTCTTTAGGGGCATTGCTTCAAATCTCACTTTAATATCGTGTTTAAGTGTTCCAGTAAAACTCTTAGTCTTTCAGCAGTTCCCTCTCATGGTACCATATTACTGATGGAATTTGGCAGTGACAAATGACAAAGCACGACTGTCTCTGAAACTATTCTCATTTGCATTCTTTCCAACTCCTTATCTGTCCCCTTGGAATAAAAAATTGAAATTAAAAGATATTATTTCTAAGCATAATATTTAAGTAACATAAACTGTAGTAGTGTTAGAATGACATTAAATTCAGCACAGAGTACTTTCTGATTTCTCTGGATAGACAGATATCTGGTTTAGACATAGTTGAAAGTGTTTTTGATTAAAGCCACTTCTATCCCTGAAGAAATCACTTCTTTTTAACACAAACGTTGCCTAGAATATATGAAAACAGCTGTTAAAGTTTTTGTTTAATTTGTTTACTTGGTCTGACTGGTTTAGTGCGTTGAGACAAATGTGGAAACTACAGTATTTTATATGAAAAAAATTGGAGTATCAATTTAGTGAAACTCATAAGCACATTTCAGTCACACACTTTAGTAGAAGATACATTCTCATTTATTTGCTTTATTTACCAAGTGGAGGCCTGTTTTAGCTTTTTATATAACCAAATAATAGGCAAGATAGCAAGAAATCACTCTTTTCAGAGCTTTGACCTAGAAAAAGGTATCAAAAGCCTTTCCTTTTTTATTTTACATTTATTTACATACAAAAAACTAGCAATTACACTTATGCAGCAGAAATTGTACCTTTCTTATACATTTTGTGAGAATAATTCTGTGTTTTGTGTTAATAAAGCATTTTCACTTATTTCACTTCATCCAAATATTTTCTTAAATTCAAAAGACTTTTCTGAATAACTTCTACCTGACTAACTGTTGTCCTTAACAAACTCTTTTCAGGTTTTTCTATTCAAACTTTCTATTATGTTGATGCCCTGTTCATGTGCAAGTGATCACAGCTATACCTGAATTTGTGAACTGAAACCAGCCATAAGTATGGCACCTGGCATCACAAACTGCTCAGGAAAGCAAAACCCTTCTTTAACAAAGAAGAACTGAGTGTCACTGTTGATACACCTGAAGGACAGGATGCCATCCAGAGGGACTTTGTCAAGCTCAAGAAGTGGGCCCGTGGAAACCTCATGAGGTTTAGCAAGACCAAGTGTAAGGCACTGCACCTGGTTTGGGGCAATACAGGCTGGGGGATGAACAAGCAGTCCTGCCAAGAATGACTGGAGAAAAGAAAGGTTCAGGGTGACCCAATTGCAGCCTTCCAGTTTCTGAAGAGGTCCTACAAGAAACACGGAGAGGGACTTTTTACAGGAACATGTAGTGACATGTAAAGGATGAATGGCTGCAAACTGAAGAAAATAAGTTTAGATTAGATGTTATGAAGAAATTCTTTATTGTGAGACACTGGCACAGGTTGCCCAAAGAAGCTGTGGATGCCCCAACACTTGAAGTGTTCAAGGTCAGATCGGCTGGGTCTCTCAGTGAAGATGGTAAAAAAACCCAATATATTTCTAGGAGCATAGAGAGCTACACCTACAGTATCTAAGAGAAAGCTTTTGCTAGTGAAAATCGAGAGAAAACAGTATAGCTCAAGGTCATTATGTGAAAGAAAACCACAGCACTGATCAACAGCATCAGAGAACAGTGAATGATGATAGGTTGGTGTTGGGTTACAGGTTAGACTCGATGATCTCAAAGGTATTTTCCAACCTTGTTAGTACTGTGATACTGTGAAAAAATAAAGGAGTTGATGATATGGAGAAGAATTGAAAGTTCACAAGAAAGCTGCGAAATACAAGTGTTCATGGTTTAGATGATGGATTGATGTTGGATTAGGTTGTTAAGTTAGGTAAAAGGTTGGACTTGATGATCTCTGCAGTCTTTTCCAACCTTGTTAATTCTCAGTGTGTGTATTCTCTGTGTGTGGAGAGAACTAGATATGGAGTATAAGGAGAATCAGAAAGTCATTATCAATAGTTAAATCTGTGTGATTTTGTTAGGTATGAAACAGAAAATTTGAAAGAACTGCAGCGAAATATGGGAAGGGAGAAGATGCAATTACTAGCACTAGTTGCACTGTAAAAAGACCTCAGATACCAGAGTGTCAAAGATGAAGCAAAATATATTCTAGACTGGAAATCAGTGTTGGTGACAGCAGACTGTGGAAAGGAAGAGGATGAAGAAGACATATAAGTTGACCAAGGCAACATAAGTGGTGATGTTCACAAGGACAGATCAGGGATATAGCAGATGAGATGTTAACAGTAAATGGTGAAGAAAAGATAAAGAAAGAAACTGCTAAGTGAGCTTGTATTCTCCAGGAAAGCTCATACTAACCAGAAATAATCTACTGTTTTGGAGATTTTTTTAAAGTGACTTTCTACATTCCAGAATCCTCACATTCTCTTTGCTAAAGGTAGTTTAAGCAAAAAAGTATTCTTTCAACAGGTACATGTGTGAAAGAGTAGAGAAAGACTTTTATGTGTTTCATATATTCCATAACAATTGACAGTAATTTATTCGGAACAAGAAAACCCATATATGATCAAGACATCAGCAAGAAAGAATGCTCGATTTCAAATATTTTTAAAGGAATGTAACTTAAGGGTCACGAAAATGCATTATACAAAGGAATATGTACATGAAAAGAAAATAAGACACCATTCTATCAAGATTAAGCTATTTTAAACTGTTGAAAAGTCTCCTAGAGAAAGTGCAGAAGCCCTGACCCTCGAGGCTTTCAAATTGGGCTGAAAAAAAAAAAAAAAAAGTAGAAAACTGTAGTGTGATATAATCTTGCAATTCTAGTAGGATAATCTAATTGATCTCTTCCAGCTATTATTTTTGCAATTCAAAATCCATGACTTGTGTGTTTTGCTGCCTCAGCTCACTGTGGAAATACAATGATTGTGGATTTGAAGGAGTGGTCAGCAGGAAAAGAAAAAAAGAATTAACGAAAATAAAAAGTGTCTCCCACTAGAGAGGTAACTGGTGGTGCTAAAAAATATCTCAGCTAGTCTGATTTCCCATGAGACTATCTCTGATAGCTAGACTCAGGCAGCCAAACCTGAATGGAAGGCAATAATAATTACATTCTGATGAGTGAGGAACTCACAGGAGGACCAACTTTAGAAGAGTTAATGAAAAGAGAAGGAAATACCTGCATTTTCTAAAATATCTAAAAGTCAATTTTACTATGTAATAGTCTTTTAAGTTGTTAGATGTTCCTTACTAACATATAGATATATAGTTATGTAAAGAATGACAGACACAGAGAAAATAAACGGTTGACACTTTAAAAAAATTGTTCACAGATGTGGGGTGCTACTATGTGTACATTTCCAGTACAGTAAGATTAAGGGGGACCCATAGCTATTATTCAAAGTCAGTATCAGACCATTTAATTTTCTGCTTCAGTTCTTTTCCTGTTCTTCTTTCCAGCCTGAGTGTTATGGCCATTCGGCATCTTCTTCTATTCTTTCTCCTCATTTGCTTCTTCTCTCAATAGTGTTTCAGGAGAATAAAGCTCCCCAGTGCAATATCCATCTTCTTGAACTAATCTGAACTTGGAGCAAGTGCTAATAGCTCAAAAAGCATTTTCTGACCTATCTCCGTGAACAAAACTTGAACAACAGATGTGAATGTGTTCGCTGCACAAAGTCACTGACCACCGAAAAGGATTAATATTTGTGCTGCTGATGTTTTGGAACTGAGTCACCAAATGAGCCTTTAGAGAAACACCCAGCACTCAGTTCAGAGGAGGAAAAATACTAAGTTACTATGAAGTTATCTTCCAGAGACTGCATTTTTATGGAAAGATGCTCATCCACTGAAATGAAATGGTTCACTTATTTAGGAACACACATTTTCAGTCCATGTATTTTTTTCTCTATTCCTTTATCTCACCAAGCTTTTATTTAACAATCATAAGAAAGTTGTATTTTATTCATACATACCCTGCAAACTGCTCTCTCTGATATTTTAGTTCCCGAATGTAAGTTTGTCTCCAGGCTTTACCTATGCATCCGCACGTATGGTGTCATAATAATCAGTGTTATTCCAGTAATACACTACCATACTGCTGTACATCTTACCGCTACTGCTGGAAGCAACAACTGGCTGATCCCTCTATTGCCCCAGGAAGGGTGGGGTTTTTTCCCTCCAAGAAGGAGAGCTCATATATTTGAACAGTGAAGGTAATTCAAAATATTAAGAAGATAAAACTGCTGCTGCAATATGAGGGAGATATTCCAAATGAAAATATTGCCTTCAGCAACAGAATATTCTTTAGTTCATCAAGCAAAAGCTATTTGTGCAGTTTCTTAGCACCGTGTTACATGAGTTCACTATCAGGATGGTTGATAAATTAGTTCTGTGCATGATAGTTTCACTAACACATTTGCAATTCTGGAACTAAAGCTATATGCTAATACTAACATGGCATTTCTCTTTGGTGGTGATGGAATATTGCTCATATAACAGAAACTAAGTGTTGAGATGTGTAAACTCCAAACATTAAAACAAATTGATATTTATCACAGTTTCACATAAATAGGGTGAAATTGTCTTTTGTGGCATCTGAGTAACAGTTACTTTTTAACCTCCTATACCATTGACCATACTCCTGGCTGTCCATGCTCTTCCCTTCTTTCACAGTACTCATTTGCAGAGCTATTGTCTACTATTTAAGTTAGCAAAATGAACTACCTAGCAGCACTTAATGTTATATTTCCACTGAAGGGGATACTAAATCAACCAGTACATTTTCTCCTTAAAACTGAATTTGGTTGGTACCCTGTGTTTTTGTGAGCTGGTTCTAAAATCTTTCCACCAGATCCCCCTGAATAACTTTTCTGCTATATTTCACAGCTAGGAATTTATCCTCCTTCCCCCCATGAAGTTTTCTGCTCGCTTTAACCTGTATATGACTTGATGCATACTTCCTTCAACCTTACTGTAACTCATACATTAATTCTTCATGCCAATCAGTCCACAAATAAGCTCGTTTGCTTTGTTGTATGTTTCTTTACTTTAAACCCTATGTAAACGCTTCTATGATCCAGGATCCAGCATCAAAGCTTACAAATCTGATTTCACCTGTGAGTTATTTTATTTATACATAAGCAGTGAGGTAATAAAATGTCAGAAATCATTCATATCTGTGGGATAAAATACTGTTTATAGCCTTATACAACTTCATACTAAAATCCGTATAATTTATGATGTGTTTATAAAGTTGTAAATGCCATATTTGTTCTTCATATGTCATAATTCTCATTCCTTAGCTCCCAGGACTGTGAAGGGATTTATTGTGTCATCTCAAGTGTGCTTACCTAGGAAGAACAGTTCAGGCCACTAGATTTACCATTTACATCTGTGCTGTGTGGAGTCGCTATCCTAACTATAATATCACATTAGGATTGATAGGATACTACAAGAAGCTGCTATTTCTATATGGTAAAAGCAACATCAGTGCCTTTACTATAGATAACTTAGAAACATAAAACCTGATTTAGATCTTGGAGTGGTCTGGCAGAGACAACAGAAATATAGAAATGAAGTGCAGAAGAGCTTCGTTCAGAAATGTTAATTGGGGCCTTTTTCCTGGTAGTAGAGAACAGTTCAAAAGAATGTACTTTGACCCATACACTTTTCATATGGTTGGATATTCATGTTTTCCCATTGGGATTTAAGAACTTTCTCCCATAAAATCTTTGCACTCTTACTGAATACTAGCTTCTTAATTGGATAGGGCAATTTTAAGGCTCTTAACAAGGTTGCTCATGAAGAAAAACAAGACTTTGGAAATACCCTTGAGCAGAATTAGTTGTCTCATTGTCCAAGTACATGAAGCAGGACATGAAGGCTTGAAATAAGAGTACTGTTTAAAGCAGTTTGAGAATGATAATTTTTTTGCATATAACACTGGATTAGATTCAGGCCGTCACAATGTAGGTATCTAAAATTTAAGGATTGAATTCAGTTGCAAAAGGATGGACAACTAAACGTCCTAGAATATCTTGCCTGATCTCCAGTTGTGCATATTTCATGTATCCTGGGACATTTCAGGAGCCTGTAGTTACATATCTTTGGGTAGCTGAAAACTACTTCTAAATATGTAGCCCAAGAAAGTACTCTAGGTTCTCTCTCTCATCAGAGATGAAACAAAAAAAATTGTCCAAGGAGTTATTTATTACAAAAATCCTTAAGGCTATAATATTTACTGTCCTCTGAAGATACTTACTTGTTCATGTATCAGAGGGATGAACAACAAACTGAATTACATACCTAACAAAAGTAGCTAGGATGAAACTCAGTCAGAGATTGAGACAGCTGGTACTCATTTCTTCATGACTATATGCTGCGGAGAAACGCTCAGGAATCATCCTTACCTGCTAGAAGAATCTGTTGCAGACATCTTGTATTCACAACTGTATAGAGGAGACTGCCAGAATAAGGCTGTACTTTTCCAAAGAGGGACCCTCACAAACCACATAAGAATGATTTAAAAGTTTAACCTAATATTCAGTCATGTACACATATGAATGAGTATATTATTCTCCTCAAAAAGGATTTACAGATTTTCTCAGAAGTCTCATCAAACTCTAAGAGAATTTTTTTCTCTCTGCTTAAGTATTTCCTAAACAATTATATATATCACTAGAAGGTTACTTTGAACCCCTGCTAATTGTCACTACCTACAAAGCTTAGCCATATGCAGTTTCTTTCAGTGAGTGTAATACATCAGTAGCCTTTATCTCAAATAGCTGCAATGTCAAAACCAGGCAATATTAAGTGTGAGAGATTTGGGCCATGGATATTTGGTCCCCATTTATAAGAGACAACTGGAAGGAAGGCACAAATCAAATGGCAGCAAACTTAACTCTTGACATATCTGCAGAGTGCTACATGATGCAACCAGAGCACTAGGACTACTAGAATTTTCACTTTAAGCATACATAAAACATTCAGGTCTTGCCTCTACAAGACAACTGGGAAAAGAGTTTATAGGTGGTGACGAGCTTATAAATGCATAATGTACTAGAAATATCACAATTAATTCAATAAATGTTTTTATGAAGTGCTTTCTGAAGAAATTGTTAAATTAAATGGGTCCCAAAAGTGCAGTAGAGTTAGTAATGTCATTTAGACCAGAAAGGAGGAGTGTAAATCTTGTAGCAGTTTACAGATGTTTTTATTTAATATCTCTATTCCAA
This sequence comes from Serilophus lunatus, assembly GCA_013399895.1. Classification (NCBI taxonomy): domain Eukaryota; kingdom Metazoa; phylum Chordata; class Aves; order Passeriformes; family Eurylaimidae; genus Serilophus; species Serilophus lunatus. Next base: position 605,305 of record VXBA01002157.1, on the reverse strand, counting down.
AAGATCTGAGAAGATGAGGCCACCCCAGTGTTCCTCAACAGCAAAGCCCCCAGGGCTTCTACACTTCACAACAAGTAGGAAATCCTTATTAATCCCTTTAGCATTTGTTGTAATGACATTAATCGTGATGAACTGTTCCAGTATTAATTCGGATGTCATATATAATTCCACAAGAATCCCACTGAAAGTTGAACAGAGCAAACCTTATTTAATTGGAATAGGAAACATAAAATAACTCAGTGTTTCAGTTTTACTGAAAATAACTAATTATAGCTCCTTTCTAAAGCCTAGCCAAGTTAAGTAAATCTGTTAGCCCTTGGAATAGCATTGGTTATATTCAGTTTATTTGTGGAAGTCACATTTATGTGGACCATATTTTGCCTTGCAATTCAGCTTCTGTTAATGGATTCTATGAAATAAAGTGTCTAGCTAGTTAATCATTAATCCGGACTTGTTATTTTGCATACCAGACTTTATGTAATTTCATTAAGTTTACTGCATGTGCAATATGCCTAATGTATACTCAAAAACAAGTCCACAAAGACTGTTTACACAATGGAATCTCTGCATAGGGGTATTTGAAGTCTGCTTTTGAGGAAAACTGCAGAACCTTAGGAATAGCTGCCGTCTTAGTTTCTGGTTGAGTTGGGATTTTTTTGCAAAACATCTGAAGAAACCTTTCCATGTATTCCTTGTATGGAAACGTACTCACAGCAAAGAGTTCGAAAGTTCAATTTTGAACTATACATGCTCCCATCAGAGCATCTCTTAATGATATGTTTGGCCTGTACTCCACTTGGTTAGCTTTTGTGCTATCAATGGCTAGAAGTGGGGGAAATAGGTAATCATCACTTTGTTCATCTTTAGTAAAGACTTGGCAGCTTTGCAAAGGAAAAAGGGCCATGGCAGCCAACATACAGCAGTCAATCTTGTTCTGGAGAGAAGGAATTCTTCAGTGAGGAAGAAACAAGAGAAGACTTGTTCTTCCTGATTTAACACGCAGGGCTCAGTACAGCTTTTATACAATGATCTTGAACTGCTGACCTCAAATCAAAGTCTTGTCATTTGCTTCAGTATGCATATCAGATCACTAATTGGGTATAGAGACTAAAATAGACCAAAGCTCTTTCTTGCAAGACAAAATTACTAAAATCTATTTGTTTTGTAGCATAAGAGCATGTATTTTGGTATTTGAAAATAACAGTTAATGGGTCCTGAACATTTTAGTAGGATATTTGACATAATAAAATTGCCTTCTATTGATATAACAAGATAGTAATGTTAGGCTAATGATTAGGTTCAATAGGTTTTCCACTCTACTGTAAACTTTACTTGTAATCTTGGGCAAACAATTTATGACTACAAGCTTTGAGATATTTAGTGTATTAGAGTGCAGAACAGAAGGGTTTATCACTTGGGAATGTGACTGTTGGAGACAAAAGGATCCACACACATAGCCACCATAGAACAGCTCTTTTGAAACCAAATAAATGAGGTTGCAAAGAAAACCAGGACAAAGATGTGGGAATTATATTAATAAGTAGGGACAAGATCATATTCAGGTTCTCTGGAAAGAAAGTAATCTCTGTACTTCAGTAAATTCTGATATGATCCTCATACTGGTATTAGGAGAATAAGTCTTCTTTTCATTTCTCAAAAAAAAAGAAAGAGGAAAGAGAGACATACTCTATGATAATCAGGGAAGCATTCTCACTTGAGAGAGAAGAATTGGGGCATTAATCTGAGGTATAAAGAGCTCAGATTTATATTCCTGCTCTGCTTGTTTCAGCACAAGAAAAGGCTGCTCTTCCTTGAGTGAGAATAGTGGACCACACACTAATGTAAAGCGTTGTTTTCAGTGAATTACTTCCAACCTCCCCAGCAAGAGCAATTCTATTTTGAATTCAAAATTAAATATTCTTTGAGTCAGTGGAAAAGATTTATTAGAAAGGCCTCTCTTTATTATACCACGTGGGATGAGGGAAAATGAGGCACATATCTTTGTTGCTTAGTTATTTATTCAAAGTGTACAACCTCCTATAGAGGAAGATAAAGAGAACTGCACAGACATACAGTCCACAATTACCGGACAGGCCCAATGCTTATGCTCTGAGAAATATACTTTTTTCTTTTAAACCAAGCTCAGAAAATTAGTCTAGCTTCTTAAAATCAGGCAAGAATTTACTTCCACTTTGGGAGAGGTATGCAGGTATACATTTAATTCCATGTATTTTGAGGTTTCAGATTTGATGAATTAGTTAATCTGAAGGTCCAGAAAAAAAAGACTCATTTTTGAAATACTACAGACTACTTTTATCTCTGAATTATTAAAGGCATGTGATCACCTCGTTTCCTTGGTTTGTTTTATTTTTCACAGATTAAAGGATTATTGTGTCTGACTTCCAAGAACTCTATCTCTTTCCGAAGCACTTTGGTGGAGGTATAGTTCTTTTTTCAAAACTTTATAGCTTCTGGGAAGCCTGGAGAAATTAAAATCCCTCAAAAACAAAACAAAAATAAGAAAACAAACAGAATTCCAACAAAAACTAAACATAAAACTCCTATAAAATGTACAGAAAATCAATAAAGTAGCCTTCCTTCCTTCATGACAGAATCTTTCAGCCCAATGAAACCCCCCAACTCTGACATGAAACCATGGATGAAACTGTCATAAATTTATATCATCAGTCCTACTATGCACTCATACCACTAATACTATGGTTTCTCAAGTAAAGACCTGAGTAAAGTAGCAGATTTTAGAGCATTAGAAAAAAAAACAAACAAGTGTAAGTATATGAGGGTTTCAGGCATGTACAAGCTGATTTTGTAGTTCCTTTTACATATGTACTCACATGGATGTAGACCAGTATCTAATGATAGAAAAGTGAAAAGCTTGTTGCAAGTGACTTAGTATCACCCAAAGAGTACATTTGCATAGATCTCCCAATCTCTTCTTTTATGTAACTTTCACATCACATCTTTCTTTTCTCCTTTTTTCTATCAAATTCCAAGCTTCATGACATGGAAAATTCAAAAAAAAAACCACGTAACACAACACAATCTTTGAGCAATTTAACATGTAATATGGATGGTCCTTAAATCTCATGTGTTAAATACAACCTTTCAAAGATTCAGATATTCTAAGAAAAATTGCAGAGAGGCTAATGTGATTTCAGTCTGTTTCTGTTTTATAATGAAGGATTTTCCAGTTGCCTTTTTTCCATAGGTGGACAGTCTGGTACAGAGGTGCTGAGAAGTGCTGGCAGGTACATATTTGGGCTGCTAATGCCATATCATCACTAATATCTTGTGCTTCTTTGGGTTAGCATCCAAACACCCATCTGAGTTTTCAGGCACTCCACTGCACAGTCCTAATTTATAAAACTGTCAATGTCCCACAGTATATTCTGTCTTCTTATTGTTAATGGAATTAGTAGCAATGCAATATGAATCACTTCACAATAATCAAATGAAAAACTCTTTGGAGGCTACTTCTCATTTGCACTAAGAGACTTTACACTGCTGTAGAAGTATGAGGGAGATTTAATGTGGGTGTAAATGACATTTTTAGTTAACTGAAAATCTTTTTCACTATCAGTGTCTTGGATAAATGAAAATTATTTTTTATGTGTAGAATAACATGTCTTTTTATTAGTACACAGCATCCTTTGTATAACTGCATTATTCCTATTGAATAACCTATCTCAATTTATTTCTTGTTCATGGAGAGAGCCTGTGATAATCATTGATTATAGGCACAATGACATCTTTAATAGAATTATTAAAAAGACCATATTCCTCAAGATAATTGTTCCATCTTCCCTCTGTCACCGTGAAGCATGTTGAACAGGAGTAATTTCCACTTAGTTTGTACAACTCTAAAGTTAGGTGATTGGATTAGCTTTTCCTCCTCACCAGCCCACAGAAAGGATTGAGGTAATTTCAAGAGGAGATTCATCTGACTGTGTTAAAATAGTTACTTGCTAGAAAATTCAAGCCTAGAGAACTAGATAAAACTGCTGCTTACATTTAACAGCAAAAGTTATTGATCTGCAGCTCATATAATATGGTCAAAAAGGTATTTTTGGAGACAGACAGTGACAACAGTTCTTTTCTATACTTGCACGGGTTTAATGATATAACTTCAGGGAAAAAAAAAAAAAAAGACTTTTTTTCTTAAAAACTTCGAGAAATACTGTTCTTTGCTTTATGAGAAAACAGCCGTATTCATATCCAGCCAAGGTTCTGTGTCAAAGTTATAGACAGCAAAGACTTGTGAGTGAGACTAGTTGTAAACCTTCCTAAGAAAACCTTCACTTTGAATATTGTAAGACTGAAAGTTTAGAAATCTTTGATTAGAAGGAAAGAAATTACAATTTAAACAATTTTCTTCCTCATTCCATGAAATAGAAGAGATGTAAAAGATTAAAACTGACATGTATATAATCTTTAAATACCACAAAGAATTATATCAGAGAATTTTCTTACATAGATTATAGAATGACAGATAGAAATAGAAATAGAAATTGAAGAACAATGAATCAGAACAAACCATTTTTCATGCAGAAAATGTATAAAGAAAGATTGCTGTTGCAAGCATGACTTGAATAAAGAAGCAAGTTCCGTTCTAAGTCAGGAACGGTGATATGTTTGTATAATTTTGATATGCTACATACTCAGAACAGGCTGAGCATCTAAACGAAAAAAAATATTATTTCAAAAAAGTTTAGTATCTGGCAAACAAATCTAGGAATTTCATCATCTTCCAGGAGTCTAGAATAACTTTTGAAAATAAGGCTTGTTTCAAGTTCTTACACTTTATAGAAGCTTTACAGATTATTTTTCTGAATCTAAGCTTTCAGAAAGTTATTTTCCACTCTGATGGTTACAGACATTTCAACAAGCAATAATAGAAAAAAATTATAAGTACAGCAAAAGAACTTTTATAAAGTAGCAGTTGCTCGTGACTGCTTTGCCAGTGTTATTCATTACAAATATACATGCACGGTATTTTGTTATTTCATATTTAACAGTTTCACAAAAGCAATCATAGGAACTCAGAAACATAATGCATCAGAGCTGGAGATGCTATGAAGTTGGAATTCCCCATAATAAGAGTTTCTGAGATTCTACTAGGACTTGAGAAAATCTGCTTTACAATCATTTCTATTATTTCCTGTGAAACAAGATCTAAGCACATATTGCATTTCTCCCTGAGTCGGTATACTATTTGGTACTCTATTGATAGGCAATAGCCTAAGTCAAGATAGTTTCAAAGTAGTGGGCTTTGTCCTATAGATGTCATTTTGCAGTTTTTCAGTACCGTAAGCTTGTCACTTTACCAATTTTATTCTTTTAAAATAAAGTAATATGAAGGAACAGAATGAGCAATCAGAAACTGTAATATTTACATAATTTACAAGATGGATAAAGCAGTGCAAAGCAAAGTATATGTGTCTTCTGTATGCTGCAGCAGATATATATCTTACAGGGAAAATATTTTTAAATGCAGTTCTGTACACTCTGTCCTGTACAATGCACATCTAAAATGGAAGTGCTTAATAGTTTATGTTACAATTCACAAAGCAATTTATTTTGTATATGAAATACTATGTGCAATCATCCAAAGACTGTGCTTCTAATTAATTAATTTTTTTTATCATGATCTTAGCAAAATCAAGTGAAGAGTAAAGGAAGAAGGGAATATTGGCATTGTTAATTTTAGACAATTAGAAGCATGGGAAATGATGAATCTGTATTCTGTAAACAGTCAGTGGGGAGTAATAAGAGGCCTGATGTTAAGCGGAGTTGGACAGTTAGACTGTTCGTGCCCTATAGACTCTCAATGTCCTTTGCAAGGAGTAGTTGTTTCCAGGTTTGTGAAATATTAAATGGAAGTGCATATTCAGCCTTACTTTGCCTATGCACTTCACTGAAATATCAAGATTGTATTTCAACCGCAAGGTATTTCCACAGATACTGTAAATAAAAAAAGTAATTTAGTAACTTTCTTTAAGATTCTCTAGAATTTTTTCATTGAGATTGACAACATAATGATTGAGTGAGCTTTAATTTGTACTCTCCTAGCACCCCAAGTGTTTGATTCACAAAAAATGCCTGGCATTCTGTAGGAAGCATGATTTCTTGCTTGGTTTGTTTTCAGTTTTTTCCCACTAGCACCCCAAGTGTTTGATTCACAAAAAATGCCTGGCATTCTGTAGGAAGCATGATTTCTTACTTGATTTATTTTTTGGTTGTTTCCCACACAATCAGCCACTGGGAAATATCTCAAGTCTTAACATGAAATCTTAATGACTGCTAATTAGGAAAATAGAATTTCCTTCTTGGTCATTTTTTCATGTCTATCTGTTTTAGGGAATGGATGAGTCTCCATGCTCCTAGCACCAGATATGCATGGCATAACATGGTGAGCAGATACTGTATAGTTGATTTTCTCCCTCCTAGGAGGAATAGCATCATCACCTAGCAGAGAATGACTGAATGCATTTAAAGAATGGTGTGAGGTAAAATAAGAGCTTTGAAAACAAAGTAAACACTTCAGGAAACAAGAGTATGTGGAAGAAAGATCTGGCTGCACAAATGAGCAGTAGAGAGGAGAGTTGAATAAAATCAAGGGAAGAGAAAAATAAAAGAGAGAATGGAAATGAAGAATCAGACCAGAAAATTAGGCTAGACACTATTAAAGAAATGAACAATGGGAAATTCTAAGAAGATAGTAAGGTTTATTTTCTACTTCCAGATTTATCTATTTTTATATTTTTTTAGTATCAAGAGACATACAAAATTAAATAAATATAGTTATTGGTTTTGCTATTATTATTGTTATTGTTGTTGTTATTATTATTTATTCTACATTTCTCTGTTCACTAGGAATGAGCCAGAGTAAAGATATTGAATCCAAACAAAAGCCTGGATTGCAAAAATGTTCAGTGTATTTCATCTGACCTGCCTGAACAGATCAGTATATTGGATATTGTCATTTCATAACCCAATGCAGTTTTCAATTTTACTTTAGGCTTTGGAAGTCTCATCAAGCTTTTATTATATTTTTAAGTCCCTAAGTATCACAGAAAAAATAAACACTACTTTTCCCTTTGACAGCTATAATCTACCAAAATTATTCTTCTTTTGATGCAATTGTTGCTTATTCCATTCTATTTTTCAAACAAAAGTTGAGACCACCAATGCTCCTCACAGACATCAGGTCATTGTATAGCCTCTTGAGAGTAACCTATTCTATTTGGCAGTCATTGACACTATGACTTAATAAATGAGGTGCTCCAGTTCTATCATAGTATTCTTTTTTTTTTTTTAATCATACAGAACTGTCTTAATTCTAAATTCCTTACACCAGAACTTCAGCTGGCAAAATCCAGGCAGGGACTCCATTGAAGTGTCACTGATTTCTGCTACTTTAAGACTCCAAGCACATGACTTTTAGACATTTAAATCCCCTCAGTGGCATTACTATAAGAATTTGACTTGTCCATAAAGTTCCGTGGATTGCAAAAAAAATTAGTTTCAAGAGTTATTGCAGCAAATAGAAAAGTCATTTATATTAAAATAATAATATACCAAATATATCTATATTCAAATATAAAGATACACTAGACACACAGACATATGCAAACACAGACACATATATATAAAAATCACAAAAAATTTCCTATGAAAATAACACATATGCTACATATATACTCTATCATTTCATCTTTCGTTGGATGAATTATTGTTTAGAAAGATGATCTAGTGCATAAAATTGCTCTTATTCCTGATTACATGGCCTGTTAAATGGCTTCTAGATGAGTGAGAGACATATGTCAAAAGAAAAGCTTGTGATTCATTTTTCTTACTTGTATGTTGTTGCTAGGGTTCACACTAGGTGAAATGTGCTTTAAATAGTTTCCCTTAAGCACGGGCATATGAGCTAGCATGAAAGATTAGAGTCCAAAAGGCAAATTCATTTATTACTAGCCCTGATAGTATTTGTCACTTTATTCACTTGGGTAGCAAATATGTCACCCAGACTTTCATGAGGAATTAAAGCATTGTGCAACCTGACAATAACAAGAATATTTTTAGTAACTCTGACAGGTATCAGGTATTTCTGTGTCTACATGTTCTTAGTCACAATTCCCTTAACAGGTATTTTGAAAATAATCCTTGGTACACCTCTATCAGACCTTCTTTCTGCTTGATGGACAAACAGTACTACACAGTGAGATTTGTACACTTCTCTACTGTCCCTACTATGTCACTATAGCATTATAGCAAATTGCTGGAGCAAATTGTTATAATAACTTGCCACAAAGGACACTACTCTGCAGTAATTTTCTCATACAGTGACAAACTGTACTGTACTGTGTGGTTCATTCCACATCTGAAAGAAAGTGTTAGAACTTCTTCAAATGCAAGTGATGGAAAAGGGTGATGGAAAAGATTCAATAATTGGCTAAATTTTGGATTTAAGTAATACATGTGAAGGGAGAATCTGCAAGTGATACTCATTTCTGTATTTCTTTTTCCCAGAGTAATCCTTTGAAATTCTCAGCATTAGAAGTACAAATAAATAAACCTTCAGGTTTTTCTGAGTTAAAAAAAAAAAATAAAAAATTCAATCACTTTTAATATTTTAAAAACTGGACCAGTTAAAGCCAGAAAACTTGAGCTAAAAATGATTTAACCATTTGTTCAGGTGCACCTTTCATAAAGGAAATTCTTGGGGTTTTTTAAATTCATCCCTTCTTATAAACACTGAGGGTACTGGATGCTATATTGGCCATTACCTTTCAGCAACATGAGGTGAAATTTACTCTTTGCTTCTCCTATTCACCTGCTAGATCATCCTCAAGTTTTGGCAGGGACTCTAAAGAGGAATACCTGTACTGCACCTCATGTTTTAGGATACATATGCCATAGAGATGGTGTGCACAGAAGCTTCCACTTATTCCTATGGCAATGCCACCTGACAAGTGCTGAGCAGACAGAACAGTCCAAAATATATCTTAAAATGGCTTCTACATGTCCTGAATTGAGGGCAAAAAGATGGAAGTTCAAGCTGCCTATAAAGCAAAAGTGTAACTCTAAGTCTTTCAAAAACTGAGAGTTTCATGACACCCTTGGGATCTCAGAATCCCACTAAGCAATACACTAGAGAGTGGAGAAGCTTGAAACAGTTCCAAGCAAATGCATAAGTATTATGAAGACCCAAACAGACAGAAAGGCATATGCTAATCATAGGCTGCAGACAGAGTTGCCTTTGGAGAAAGGAAGGGGGCAAAGATCTTAGGAACCTCCTGGCAGGGACTTCCTGAGTAAATATCCTAATGTCCTCAAGACAAAAAAGAATTGAACTAATGTTAAAGGTCTCTAATCTTAGTAATATCCTAAGGCTAGAAGTGTCAATGTCAGCTAATGATACAGCAACATTGACATGGATACGTGGGTGTTACCTTTCACAGAGGATCAGAGCAATTAGTACAGTGCCTACATCAAATTCAGAACAGCGGAAAATCAAAGTTGCCTCTGGACTTCAGGCGATTTTAAAACTGCCTTAAATATCTCTTCTCTGTGACCTTATATGAGAAGGGATACTGCAGCCTTTGAGGTCTGAGACCAAGAGTGTCAATTGATGCACATATATTTACATCCCTTACAAAGCTAATCTTTTTTTGGAAGAAAATACAGAGCTTCTTTCTATCCAAAAGTTCTGTAGTACTTCAAATAAACTGATTAAATAAGAAATACCACAAAACTCATACAAGATAGGGACACGCTATCTATTCTCTGCCTTCCCAGAATTGGGAAGTTTGTTGCTACTACAAGTGTGTTGGAAAGTCAGTTTGTAAGGGGATTGCAATCTATTTCCTTGAGTTAGCCGGCCTTGCTAAAGCACTAGAGAGTTCAGGTCCCACTAACATAATATTTAGCCCAGCTTGCAGAAGGATTTTGTAGCCCACAGTAAGCTCCAGGCTGTTGCTAACACACTGCTGTTGGCAAAATGAGAAAGTAATGCTAACATGTTGTGTACCCACACCTTGATCTCTCATACAAGTGTATCACTGGCCTCCTAGATGCAAAACCTGGTGTCAGTAAGGTCAATGGATGTTTTTACTTCAGAGTTTATATCTGATGTGGCTACAGATCTTACCATTAGAATCCCAATCTAACAGCTGCAGGGAGACTCAAGTTCCTATAGGTGGTCTTTAGTCTTTGATGTGTATAGGTTCATTTTCAGAACCTCAGCCAGTCAATTCAGTCAACAAGACACCTCCAGAGAGCATCTTCTGTTATCCATCTCCTAGAATGAAAATAATTGGCCTGTTTATTGGACAAAAAAAGAGGAATCCTAAGGTTATCAATTTAGGCTTACAAAACCATTTAAATAGTCAGATTGAGTGAAATTAATTCTGACCTGACATTATAGGTGCTTAAGAAGGATTTAAGGCACATATGTCTGGCACAAGTGGATTGCTCAAACACAGTGCTTCACACATCTCAGACATGAGCATTTTTTGCACAAGAATGAGAGACACCTGAAGAGACAGCAATGTCTAAAGGAAAATAGTCTGTTCAGTCTGCACTGATGAAAAATGAGGGAAAGGCTGGTGGTCTAATATTACCCAGAAGCTCCTCACTAACCTCAGCAGGTTTCACAAATTGCACTGGCCAAGGGTATTCTCTCCAGCAACCACCTTTTCAGTGCACAGAAAGTAGTGAAAAGAGGCAGTTAGGAATTCATCTCTACCCACATTTTATGGAGCACTATGGTTTGAATGGGAACATACACATCAGCAAATGAAGTTTCTCAATTCATAAAGTTTCCACTACAAATTTAGCTTTTGATACTTAAACCACTTTTGAACATGCATATTAACTCATGATCCTTTAGAAATCCAGATGTTTTTAAGGACTGTACTTAGAATGACAAGGAAGTACAAATACGATAGAGAAGATACTGTGAGGCATTCAGTATTTTCTGTATTCATAAGTATTATAAGCTGCATACTATCCATAAAAACTGATGAGGCACATACACATGAGGAATACCTATGCTTGCAAGATGAAGGTGACATTTTCTAAACTAAAATATTGTAATAAATTAATGTTACCAGAATTTATAAAATTACTTCAAAATGGAGAAGGTCATCACCTCTCAAGATATCTGCCTTATTCAAGGAAACAGAAGGTTTATGTGCCATGCATGTGACCACACTGTGGTAAGCAGGTATAATGCCATCAGAAAATTAGATCTTGATATTCTCCATCAAAATTGACCCGATTATTTTCTCTGGTGGACCTGTAGCTAAGTGTTCAGTACACTGCTGAATCATGCCCAGCCTGGGATTATGAATAACTGTTATTAATGCTCTCCTGTCCCATATAATAATCCCACTGGGGTTTTTGGACACAGAATTTTTTTTCTAGTATATTGACAAAGTCTGCCAGAAATCAAGCCATTTTTCAGTGTATGCCAGTGTTTCTGCATTTTGCCTCACTTCCATTTTGCAGAGGTCAGAGGTCCCAACATAAAAGTGCTTTTCTATCTACAATTGCTCTTAAACGATGGGCACAGGCTTGATTTAATTTGCTGCTAGTGCTGCCTCATAGCTCCATCAATGTTAAAACTTCACCATATTTTTCACTGTAAACATAGGCAGTAAATTGATACAATAACACACAGCTTTGAATGAACTTTTGCAATTGCCTTTTAGAATTCTGAAGATATATTATTCTTTCAGAAAATATTAGAAGGCTAACAGCACTGGACATAGCAAAAGACATTTAGAAAGAAAACCAACTAAACAACAACCATGAAATAGAATTAACAAGCAAATAACTCCTAATGCATTTTAATGGATTAAGCATACTTAGAGTATTTAAAAAAAAAAACAAAACAAAACAAAACAACTGCAGAGTGACTTTTATTGTCTTTGGGCAATAAAGGTTAGGATATCATTGTGTGAGGACATTCTGCTAAAGTAGTAAATTGCACATGCATGTTCTGAAATTTGGATCCTGTTATTGTGTAGTGGTATTTACTCATTCTTAAAGGACTCATGCAAATATCCACTGCACCTGCAAATATTAAAAATATGTACATGAGCCTGGTTACTCAGAGAAGCATGGACACAAAGCAATATGCATATTCATACTCAGATACACTGTTTACTTTAGTAATACTAGTTATTTTATAGTGAATGGAACTTTCATTTCCACAAAATACACTCCAAGATGTAATGAAATTAATGAAAGGCTGCTTTTTTTAAAAGAACTTAGCATAGTATTCGGAAAGTACAGGAAGCATATTAAAGTAATCTACCCCATAAAAAAGATATGGATATGACTAGTAAATTTTTTTATGCCTTCATTTCAACATTCATGTAATGAAAAATAAGTTATTTGCTTTCTCTGGCAAGAAAGCAGATACATGGTTGTTTACCTAGAAGATCTATTAACTTTAAACTTTAGTTTTGCTTTTATTCTTTTGAATATCATCCCTGTGTATCCAACAGGACTTTCTGGAATTGCTAAAAAACCATTCCAGGTCGTTCTTGCCTTTTACAGGAACCACTTTCTTACTTTGTGATTTAGTAGGGAACAGAAATATGACATAGTGGGAAAACAAAAAGAAACAGACAGATGACGAAAAAAAAAGCCCAAACCTCTAATAACATAATTCAGTGTTTTGTTGAGAAAATATTGCCAAGAGGTTATGGCACCCTTCTCCACTCTTATAGAGGTGCAATACAAAAACATAAAAACATAGTGTACATGCAAAGATCAGAAAAAGCAACTGGAAGAGGAAACAGTGTGAAAAACAGCAGCAGAACCCAAATAAACCAGAAATTCCAGCCCAGTGAGGTACAGCTAGATTTCACTTAGCAAGTGTTTAGAGACACAGCCTACGTTTTTTTCTCCTAAGGGATTCAAGAAAGGCAATATACTTTTTTATTCTCTCTCCCATCATCCTCTGAAATCAGAAGAGCCCTGACCTAAAACACAGATTAAAATGTTTTCACACTAAATCACCATTCCAACTAAGCATGATTCATGACTCCTTAACTTGCTAGCACATTTCTGTAGTGACTTGGAACATCCTTCCATGTATCAATCTCCTTACAGTAGTCCTTGGGGCTTAAAAGTGGCACCTAGGGCCAGCTACAATGTGTTCAAGCAATATGTGGTTAAAAAAGAATTTATTCAGAAAGTAAGAGAAAGGAGCAATTGAACTGAAATGCACTGAACAGCAGGCAGACTGCCAAATGTCAGTATATACCAAGGTTCTTCCCTCCTTCCAGATAAGGACAGGCAAATGTAGTTAGACAGGCCATAGTTAATGGTTGAAAAAGACACTAAAAAATAGTAATGTTCTATTTTTCCCACTGGCAGTACATTTGCCCCAAAGTAGGGACAGGGGGCTAAAGTCCACCTTACAAATTATGAGGAGGAAGGAGGTTGTTTTGCTTTAAGTTTGAACGGCTTAGCCTGACCCGAGGTGAAACAGAAGGCCATTTTCACCCCTCAAAGAAGGTCAATTGTATTTGCCAAGGCACAGCAGATCGTGAATAGGATTTTAATTGTCATACAGTATGACCTTCCTCCAGAACAGGAGAGAATCATGCTGTTTAAGGAAATCTTCGAAGACCAGAGACTGAAAATATTGGCTTTCAAGCACACCTTTGGCTGAAAAAAAGAGAACATTTGCAAGATTAATATTATGCTAAATGATGTAGTATAGAGTGGTTCTAGAAACTCGGCTGAAAAATCCCAGACTTGTGCAGTTTAGGGACTACGAAAGATTCCTGCCACTCCTAGTAGTCCAAAGCAGCAACTCCAGAGGTTTCTTTAGTTCAAACGATTTATTTTTTCTCATCATCCCAGCAAGAAAAAAAGGGGGAATAAATTGAATAGAAAACACCTAGGAGAAACGTCTCTGCCTGAAGAAACAAAGAGCTGCTGTATCAGGTTCACATTACCCTATATAATGTGGGGAAGAGGAATTTGTCAGGAAAAAAAAAGAACCTTGTACAAAAGTCTCTGAACTATTCAGACACTCTAGCTATAGTTAGCTGTGTAATGGACCCCCAGCAGGGCTGTTGCAACCGACTTAAAGGAAAGATGTTGATGGCTGGTGGACTAGTCCTTATCAATGCTGAAAATGTGGAAGGTGGGGAAATAACTTAAAAGCACACTTGTTTTTTCCCTGTATACTGATTTGGGGGGGGCTGAGATCTCTCTGGGGAGTGGTCAAAGGGGGTTTTGGGGCATGAGGGTGTTCCTAGGACTTTGGAAGGGGAGAGAGTGTAAGAAAAACCCACTTACCTGTTTATAAAATTCAGTTTTCCTTGGAAAAGGCGGGAGGGGGAGGATGGGTGAGGCTGCCCCTGTCCCCGGCTGTTCCCCGGGACCAGGGGAGGAAAGGGCTGCTCTACCTGTCCCCTGCCATTCCCGGGACGGGGATCAAGGTGGCCCCGCTCCAGCCCACCTTCCCCGGAGCCAGGGGAAGCTGTCCTCGGCGTGGGCTGCCCCCATCCCCGGCTGTTCCCCGGGCTGAGCTGGGACAGGGCCCGTGGCAGTTTCTCACTTCACCTGGGCTCCCCCTGCCCCCTCCGGGATGGTCCTTGCTCCTGCCGTTCCCTGGGGACGCGGGCCAGTATGGGGCCGGTGGCAGCTAGTGCCAATCCCCACGTGGGGCGAGGGTGGCAGCAGCACTGGCTCCTCGCCCCCCCGGCCTCCCAGGAGTGCGGGGCCAGAGAGGGAATGGGGTGGCAGCAGCGGCTCCTCACCCCCAGGCCCCTGAGAGCTGCAGGCCAGTGGTGGTAGCAGTGGGGGGAGCCCGCCCCAAGGGGCAGGGGCCGGGACAGCCCCCGGTCCTGCTTCCCCCCACCACTCCCTGCGTGGTGCATGTGGTCCCGCCGGGGCAGGGCGGCGTGCGGGGTTGTCCCTCAGTCCCGGACACAGGCGCACAGCCCTGGGCCAGCGCCGGCCGGGGATTTGAGCACGGCGGCTGCTGTTGGACAGCGGCGGGGGGGGCCCACCCTGGCACCGTGTTGGCGCTGGGGCATCTCTAGGATGCCGTGGCTATGAAAACAAAGATGGCAGATGGACCGAAACTCGTGATTTTTTCTGCAGGAAAACGCAGGACTTGGCCCCACTGACCAATGGAGAGACGGTTGGGCCCGGAAGAAGGCAACGAGATCCACACGAGAGCTGAAGGGCTTAAAATCTGAGGCAACAGCCCTCCCCTCGCTCTTCTTCAGTTGGTGCTCCAAGGGGAGACACACAGCTCCTGTCCTCCATGCTCGCAGACCCCACAGAGTGATTTCACTCATTTCTCTCGGCAAACAAATAGCCCTTCGGGGAGGTGGTGGGAGGGAGTCGTTTTCATTTCTTTTTGTGTTTTTCAGAGAACCTGAGGGGCCGGGGAGTGCTTCCAGCAGAGAGGGAAGGGAGAAAGATGGCTTTTCCTACCCTTCCCCCCTGTTTTTTCAGCTAGCCATCTAGCTGAGAGAGCAGTTCCCTTTCTGGTTTTGTCCTTTTTTCCCTTTTGTGTATTTTTTTTTTCTCCTGCGTGTCAAGCATTTCTCCATGTGACTTCGGGGTCCCTTGGGGTTATCCCTCCTTCCCTAATTTAAACCCCCTGTAATAAACTGTTCACTTGCTGCTAATTTTGTTCAGTTTTCCGTCACCTTTATTGAACCTGCCCCTAGACGATAAAAGGTGGTTTAAACCACCACACCCTGTAAATATTGACATCTTCTATATCAAGAGGGAGCACTGAAGATAGGAAGTTATACGGTATTTTAAACAACATATTTGAATTTCTTGCCTCCAATTTTATCTGTGTATTTTTATTCATTTATTTGACACTCCACAGCAAACAGAAAGGTGCATATTTCCTGAAGAAAGACGCATAACAAATTAAAGGTTAATAAAATTTTTCCGTATTATTCAGTAAAACCATCTTACGATAGGAACACCTATACATATTCCCCACTGTGTACAAGGAAAGATATAGCTGACCTAATCCATCGAGCTCTGTATATCTTTAGTATTATTTGTAGAACTATGCCCTCACTGTATATTGAATTCTTCAGTAAATGGAGCTACCACTTCATTATCAATCAGATTTAAAAAGTGAGCTTGGGCTACTATGGTTAGGTTTTTCCTGAAGTGTTAGAAATTGCTGGTTTATGATATTAATCTAGTATCTGTTTACTTCATCCCTGATTTCCAGTTTAAAGTTTCGTTCAATAGAAATAAATTGAAGCCTTTGAGATGGGGATACTTCAGCTGAAAAATGACAGAACTGTGATCAGTTAATCTGCACTGCCAAGGGATAGCCTAAAATCAGTGGCAAATCTCTGGTTAATAGGGGAAATCTGAAGGTCACTCAAGGGCAGAGACAACCAAGTCTCCAAGGCTGGAGAGCAGTGCTGCAAAAAGGGACCTGGGAGTCCTGGTCGATGGCAAGTTGAATATGAGTCAGCAGTGCCCTGGCAGCCTGGAGGGCCAACTATATCCTGGGGGCATCAGGAAAAGTATCACCAGCTGGTTGAGGGAGGTGATTGTCCCACTCTGCTCTGCACCGGTGCAGCCTCACGTTGGATATTGTGTGCAGTTTTGGGCACCACCACCACAATATAATACATTAAGCTATTAGAGAGCATCCAGAGGAAGGCAACGAAAATGGTGAAGGGTCTGAAGGGGAAGCCTTATGAGAAGCAGCTGAGGTCACTTGGTTTGTTCAGCCTGAAAAAGAGGAGACTGAGGGGAGACCACATGTGAGGCACTGGTTACATCGTTGGGTCAGAGCCAACTCAGGGGTGTGTTTGGGAGGATGGCAGCTCCTGTGGCCTCATAGGACAGGCCTGGATCATCTGTCAATCAAAGGGCAGTCTGGGAACCTGCCCAGACCATGCCCCCTTGATCCCTAACCCAGCCTCTGGCAACACCACCCCTCATTCTGGTCCAGTCACAAATTAGGAAGAGTAGTCACAGAGTAGGAAGTCCCATCTGGGACGTGTGGCCATAAGGAGCTAGAGCACATAAAAACAGCAGCACGTGCTTTTGGGACCTGTCACCTACCTTGTGAAAGGCAGACTTCCACAAAACCCTCTACCGGTAATTATTTTTCTCTTATTCTTCTCTTTTTCTTTATTCCTTCTCTTTCTTTACTGCTTTCTTAATATTTTGGGTAACTTAAAACTGAATGGATTGGATTTTGCTAGGTTGTGTAGATTGGCATGTGCTGGGCTAGTGCTTTGTGGAATACTTTGTTTTGGTTATATGTTACCCTTTTAAACTTTTGCCAAGATCTCTTATTTTCTCCCTTATTATCAGTAAAAATATCTTCTGAGAAAATGTGCAGTGTCTTCTGTTTAGGCTACCTTAAGATAAATAAGAACCAAAGGCTCTTCCAGCCATTCAGTGTGTGAATTCTTGGAGCCTTTTATGTCTTTAAAAGTAATACTGCCAGTTGAGCTTGTGGCTCTGGTGCTGGGGTCTTAACATCTCATTGTGGACTTCCGTATCCTCTCAAGGGAAAACAGAGGGGCAAGGAACCATCTCTTCACCTTGGTGACCAGTGACAGGACTCGAGGAAATATCATGAAGCTGAATTAGGGGAGATTAGGGTTAGATATCAGGAAGAGAGTTTTCACCTAGAAGGTGGCTGACTACTGAAACAGGCTCCCCAGGAAAGTGGTCACAGCACCTGTCACAATTCAGAAAGCATTTGGATAATGCTTTGAGGCATGTGGTGTGATTCTTGGGGGGTCTTGTGCAGGGCCAAGAGTTGAACCCAATGATCCTTGGGGAGGTCTTCTAACTCAGCACATTCTATGATTGTAAGTCCTAACAAAAGTTGAAACAACTTTGGTGCCAGGTATGGAAAGGGTTCCAGATACGGTTATGCCCAAAAAGAGGTCACAATACAGGAAAAAAAAAAAACCACCCAAGACATCAAGTAGATACAATGAAGTAAATAAATAAAAAACTAAAAGAGAAAAAAAAACCACAGATAATGTGGGAAGACTGCTGATGTTATTATAAGTAGGAAGCAGTGAAGGACAGGATGGTGGGTGATGAAACATGAGGAGAGAAAAGATGAGACCACAACAGGAAGGTTTCCTGACCTAATGTTTGAGGATGTCTTTAGCCTTAGAAATGGAAACACAGCAGAAGAATTGCTCCAGAAGAGGTGAGTTTGAAATATAAACTCTGTCTAACACGGGCACGAAGTGCTCTTGCTTATTAACATCATGAAAATGTGCTGTGGACAGTTTTTAATAACACCATTTAGCATAAAACTTTATCCATACACCACAGCTATTTTTGCATAGCTAGGCAGTTGCACTCCTTTTTCCTTTTTTTTTTTTTTTT
>VXBA01002157.1:566541-579455 GCA_013399895.1 Serilophus lunatus | reverse complement strand
TTTCAGTGAGTCCCTGCCTTGGTTCCCCCCTAACCTCGGAGGTCGGCGGGGGGAAGGAGCTTGAGCTTTTCTTAAGGGAACAAAAAAAACCCCAGGATTTACAGAACCAGGGAGCCAGCAAACAGTTTAAAATGAAACATCCCCTTTCCTCCCCCCCTCCTCTAAGAACCCCCAATACCCTCCCTCCAGAGGACCCAGTACCCCCTCCCTCCCTCTCCCAAACCCCCACAATATTCATAATCAAAAACTTTCATATTCAAAGGGATTTGGAATATATAAATGTCTCAGGAAAAAAAATAAAAAAGAAATATATGCTCAACAAGGATCCTAGTCTGTAACATCATAGCAACTAACTGACTAATGGAACCATTTATTTCGGGGGATTTCAATGAAGTAGGTAAGTTACTTATCCATAGTACTGAATAATGATATGCCCACGTTTAGATGAAAAAATTCAGAAACCTCATGAGATTTAGTTTCTTTGTATTATCCGCACTACATAAAGGAATCAAATCAAGTTGCTGTTGCACCTTCAAATTTGAAAATTCTCCCAGCAAAGGAGCTCTGTGTGTGAACTTGTGGCTTCTCCTTTGAAGTGTAATAGATTGCAAGGGAGATCTGATAAAATATTACTAGAGACATTAAGATTCCAAATTTCACTTCTGGTGTCTAGTTCAGAGCAATCTGAATTGTACTGGGGGTCTCAGTGATCAATCTGCCTATCTTTCAATTTTCTGTAAAGATGGTTCAGGTATTTGTGAGTGCATGCAGACCCCCATGTATAAACCCGTACCTGCTGTGCTTTAATGTGGAGCTGAACATTTCCCCATTATGGCATCAAGGTGCCTAGAAAATGCCTTTTCACATACCACAGTGTAGCTAATCCAGCTTCCAGATGATATTTTAAAAGATCAAGAGTATTCTGTAGGTCATTTCTATCAGTTCCATAAAGCTGTCAGATATATTAGTACATTTGAAGTGACATTTAAACATGTGTTTAGATTACTAAACATTTCTAGAGGTGTTTAGATTACTGAATATTCCTAAAGATGTCAAAAGATTAGTTGTCTAAGGTTAAGTTAGACCCTTTTGATTCCTTGTATACTCATTGAGGAAGAACAGGTGACCAACTAGAGCACTTAATTTAATTTAGGAAACAAGATAAAACAACCTTCTTGCCATGCTTATTTTTCTTCAACTGCTATAAAGGGAATGATGACCATCTCAGGATAAAGAAAATTCATTTGTAAATATCTCAATTATGACCTAGGGAGTCACATTATGCTTCAGAATGGAGATGAAGATATTTTTGTGGATAACACAGGGAGTAGGAGGAGAAGAAAGCTTATAAAGAAAGATTACAGGAAAGAAGCTTAGGGACTGGTCAGAGCAGCTACAGCCTGAGGGTGCACTCAGAGCTCTAAGAAAGTCAGAGTGTATTACTTTGTTAAGCAATATCAGAGAGAGAGAGCTACCCAAATTATGCAGTCTAATTATAGGTACAGTTCATTCTTGCTTCCTTTTTTACCTTGCAGCATCTCAAGGCAGGGCTGTCAATCAATTAAATTAATGGCCACTGAATATGGAAGCAGTAAAACAAATCTTTAAAAAAACCTATGTAATACATTTCAAAATCATCTACTGAAGTTTACTGACACAGAAAGTCATCACCAATTATAGTGGTGGGAGTCTTCAACTGTCTGAATAGTTCTGCCAGCAGTTAAAGTACTTACTATTATAAAAAGCTAAGGACAGGTAAAAGCAGCAAGGGTAGTTGATTGAAGAAATACATTACCTAAGACAGGTTGTGGAATTTCTATCATGCAGGGCTTTAACAAAAAGTTAGAGAAATGTTTGTGTGTAGTATTTGAGCTATAACTAACTTTATTTTTGGCAAGGAGATGAATCTAGAAGATCTTATGCCTTGACACAGGAGTGGATCATCTGTCATCAGGATGGGCTTTTTCCTGCAATGTATGTGAAGAGTAGAGTGTATTGAATTTTACTTGCCCCTAATCACTGACTGAGTTCAAGAAGCATTTGAACAATACTCTCAGGCACATGTTGTGACTCTTCAGGATGGTCCTATGCAGGGCTAAGGGTTGGACTCAATGATCCTTGTGGGTTCCTTCCAATTCAGCAGATTCTGTGATTCTGAGTAAATGGCTGAGTTCAGTAGTGGGCAGAGATAGGAAGTTACCTTTCAGAGGTACAAATTAGTCCAAGTGCGGAGCCATGCTGATTCACCTATAAAGCTTCATAATCGGGTGAGAAGCTGTTCAGCAAAAGCTTGAAATGCTCAGCAACATATTTTACTGCCCATTGTAAACAAGATCTCTGTAAAGTCAGGACAACTGTGAGGAAATACAGTAAAACATTATAAACACCTCTTGGTTGAAGACCTGTGCAGAGACAAACTAGTACCCTTACTCAGAAGAACGAAGTTGTATGGAGTCTGTTTAAACCACACAAGCAATCTTAACCACTTGACTCAATCACAGTGGCAGGATGCAGACTCCTAGACAAACATTTCAAGACATCCTTGCAAGAAACACACTGTCATTATAGATAAGAGTGTTATGAGCTGCATCAATCCTAGCTGGTTGAGTTAATGTAAGAAATTTAGGAGGTCAGAAGATTATCATACTAGAATAACAGCAGATGGCAAGGGGGAGTCATGCCTTCATCAAATACTAAAGCAGTCAGACTGGTTTCCTGCTTCTGTCATTAACAGGCAGGATGCTCAGCAGAATGTGCAGAGACCCACCACACAGTCCCAAAGACTCCATGGACCACTTGTTCATCCGATTTAGAGGTTTCAGAAACTCAATTTATCTGGTGAATAAACAGGTCAGAGTAAATGGAAATATACCTGCTCCATTAAAAGAAAAAAAAAACAACAAAAAAAACCCCACAAAACAAACCACAAAACTCCAGAAAAAAACACAACCCAATAAAACTCCAAAACCCAAAACTACTAGACTTCAGTTATGTTTGTTTGCTGTCTTCTGCAGAGTCTGGTAAACCTCTGTCTATTACATTGGCAAAGCAGAGTAAAATAGTGATGATACACCAGTGGTCAACAAGCTATCCATTAAAGAAAAACACAGCTGATAAGATAAACAACTTGTGATGTACTTAATTACAATATTTCATACTCATTTAGCCATCTCCACATCACAGCACTAACAAAGTGGATTTCAAACAGGAAAAAGGCTCCTTCCCACAAGCCCAGAGGGCTAATTATAAAATAGCAACCTACTTTTTTTTTTGATAGCGAGCATATTTTTTTCCAGTAGAATTTATTGAGCTCATTACCAAACTGCTTATGAAGTGATTTGAAATGAGGCAACATTAAAGCATTCTGAAAATCCCTTGTACTTAGTCATCTTGACACTTTGTTTGAACTTGAAGCATTAATATGAAATAACTGCAGCCGCCCCATATTTCTGATTCTATTGTTTGACAGTGCATTTAAAAGCTGAAAGATGATATGATCAAGGATTTTTAATCAGCACAGTAATTTGTAGGAGTATCTCAAGTATTCATAACTTTGAAAAGACCAAAGGGACATGCCTGCAAGAAACAAGACAGGTACAGTGCATGTCAGCCTGGAATAACACAGCAATGTGAAACCAGGAGTACGAGCACTGCTGAAACTGAGAGGAGTTTTATTGCTTTTTACAGGCAAGAGTGAAAATTGAAAGATACACATCAAAGCCACTGAAGAACTCCACGCTTTGTACCTTATTAGCCTGGTTTTACTGTCTATAATCACATTATATAATATGCATCACCAGATTAACCTGCTTGAGGTCATCAGAGGGGCTACCATAAATATATTTGAAGTGAAGCCTATGAAGGTTTTCAAAGTGGTAAAAAAAATAATTATAAAGAAGAGTAGTAAAATCCATGGAAATCTATAGTATATTAAAGGTAAATCTGTGAACAGCTTTGCTTTTCATCATTCCCCCCACACACCCCCATGCATTAGTGTTTGAACTAATAATTAAAGCCAATGGAAATGCATCTGTTGAAAGAAAGAGTTTAAGGTCATCCTTCACCCTAACTGCATTCTAATGTTTTGCCTACCTTATTACAAAGCCCTTAAAGAAAAGGGGAAATCACTTCTAAAAGAAAAAATGGGCACTAGTAGTACAAACATTGAATGTATAACAGTGTGGTTTCTCTCCAGAAAAGGGCAAGCATCCCCAAATGTGGTTTGCCACAAAGATGGGGCAGATTCCAGTCAAATGTGTGCATCAAGGGTCCAAGAATCTCCCTCTTCCCTCCAGTACTTTGAGTGTTGGAGAAAGAGTGATTCAAACACTTCATGGAGATCTCAGCACGACAGCTTGTAACCTGCAGTCCTCACCAGCCCTCTTAGTATGCTTGACAGCTTCTTATGCACAGCCTTAAACTAATAAGGAAACACTGAGATAGATGTGTTGGGCTGTAATCTGGAAAGAATTCATTAGCTAAGCAAGATCTAGCCAAGTCATTACTTATGAGGCCCCCCAAGGAATTCCCAAGCAGTTTATAGAAACAGTGTAAGGACCCTGTTTTCCAAACCTGCACAGTACTGTTAATAAAAGCTGATGCCTGGGGGAAAAAGCATAGTCCCTATAAGGCAAATACATTCGGGGAAAAAAAAAAAAAAAAAAAGCATAAAAAAAAAAAACAAACAAAAGACAAACAAAGCAAAGAGGAAAGGAATAGGAGACAAAAAAATGAAATGGACGTCCAGCTCCAAAATTTGCATCTCCCCATCTGTTTAGCTGCTACATGGCTGGAGAATTCAGCACTTGATCTGGAAGGTGGCTGGAGAAGGGATTTCAAAACTAATGAAGTGTTGATTTTTCCATCATAATTCCAAGGTTTGAAGATGTTTTCACCAACTAGAAGAGCAGCTTGCCCCTTTAAATTTCTCAATGGTATGTTCTGATGTAAATTAACTTACAGTGGCATTTGCTATCTTAATGAGGATTTCAATGAAATTCTGAAACATTGATGGGATGTCAGAGTACAGGTTGCATTTTTTAAGTTTTTTCTTCCTAGAGAGATAAGAGATCTCTATATTGTGCTAAAGAAAAAAAGCCTGTAGAAAATAAATGTAGAGACAGCAGAAGATTGTAAGAAGATGTGTATTCTTACTGTACATTTATTCTTTGCAAGAGCAGATAGAATATAGATGATAAATTCATACCTTTTCACTCCTATTCCTTTAATTTGTATACATGTGAACTTCCATGTGAACATGATTAAAGGCTGTGAACATCTTTAGTTCAGTATCTGAAATGAGAACACTTTTGCTAGGTTTCTTCTTGTGTCAGTTATAGAATGGTGGTACAATATCAGAGGACCTACACTGTTGCCAAATATATCTTTCTGTAGTGTGGAAAAACAAAGATGTTCATAAATATTTTGCTGTCAGTTCAGTTTCTTATGCTCTTCTAAACAGTATATAAAGATACGGATTTTTATTTCATAATTCAGGAAAAGCATTACTTTAGCTTTAAGCCCTATTATAGTCCTTTGCCCCTAAAGCAAATAACTGTTCAGTAGTAAATATGACTCATTTTTATATTCGTTTTCTGCTTTTAAAGGAAAAAATGTAAAAGTTTAATAAAGTTACCAATTATACAGCTGTTCACTTGTAGGAGGGTTAAAATAGTTCCACAACTTACACAACAAATAGAAATATTTTTATCTTATGGCATAATTTTGATTGGCTATTTTTCTTTGCAAAGGTTGCAGTTGGTTTCATTTGTATTTTTTTGTGCATTTTCCATGCTTCAAGATCCTATTCAGGACATGTTTAGGACTTTGTTTCCACTTCCTTAGAGCTAAAGCAGTTCTCGTCACTCTCACGTCCCAGAAAGGAACATAAATTAAATAAGAGGTTATCTTCTTAATAAGAGGTGTTGTGTCTCCTGATCTTAAAAGGGAAATTTCTGTTTCAATGAGTTTTCCAAGATATCTACAACACTGCTATTGCTGAAAACCCCTTCTTTTTTCCAAATGAGATGTTGTCCAAGACTAACTCAGTGTGGTAATCTTTATGCTTCTTTTCTTGCTTACTTGATATAGTAAAACCTTAACTTTCTCCTTGATCTGGTTACTAAGTTTAACTTGCTGAACTGGTTGAAAACATAACATTGGAGTTTATACATACAATTTAAGTGACAGTGAGTTTTTTGTGAGTATAGCAAGCAAATTCTCTGGAGTGCAAGGTACCAGCAGATGCAGAGCCATAGACAGCATGGACCAAGGTCTGATCCAACTCCAGAGTGCCTCTGACAGATATGTCAAATGGCAATAAAAGCACATCCTCAGCTGCTACCAGGAAAGATGAGGATCTGCTAGGGAGGGGCCACATCTGGAAAGTTCATGCTCTCCAAGAAAATTTGGGAGTTGTGGTAGTTGCAAAGATTGCAAATGTGACCAACTGGTGTGAGAGGAGGGAGGTCGAAGTTTCGCTATGACTGCAGATGGAAGTATAATCCCAAAAATCTAGTGTTTAAGAATATATAATAACCTGTACAATCTTTCCCTTTTTCAGATCAGTGAGACCTAGCATTTTTCCTCCAGCCTCATGATCATCTGTTTTCACTTCTGACTTTTATGAACTATGGTTCAGACATTTTAATGAAATTTAGTCATGGCTGTGCTCAGCCTTTGACAACTGACCGACTGGAGAGCCAAGACTCTCTCTGTAAGAGCGTCATCTCAGGCTGAAGCCAAAAGTAAAACTGGATCTCCTGCCTCCCAAGTAAATGCTCCAGATGCATAGATCCTACATAAAAGCAGGTCGACAGCACCACTACTAGACTGTAAGGTTAGGGCAGAAGTGAATGCTGTTAGTGTGTACTCAGATTTCCTGGCAGATAGCTTCAAAAGGAGTGCTGGACCCCACCTTTTCTAAGGGCCATTATCTAGACATGGGCCGCAAATGCACTGCTTAGTTAAAAGCAGTACACCTCCCTATGTGCAGAAATAGGACTTTTGTCATTTAATCTAGCTTTCAACTCAGTTGTCACTCCCCGGATCTTGGGAAATGCATGAGTAGATTGAACAGTTTTCATACAGCATTTTTTCTGTCTTACACATCCATCTTCAACATTCAGGCATGTTTACTTTTTAGGATAGTAGCCAGGGTGCTTTGGAAAGATGAATTCTGTCCCCAGATACTATTTTAAACCTTAACCACATTTCAGTGACCAGCCTGAGATCTTTAAGAGATTTTGTCTCTACACATTTACTTTTAAGAATCAGGACCTTAAAAACTTCTTTTTTAAAATTGAAAGGATTTTACCAACAAAAGGTAAAATCCAGCCTATTACACCACTGATGTGCTGGCCAAATGGGAAGAGATGAATTTGTTAGTGAAATAGCTAAAGTGTTCATGCAGAGTAAAAGACATTATATTGGCACAATAGCTTTTAATTTCTGTTTGTTTGAAATTTTGACTCTATATTGACACTATCATCTTTCTTGCCTATCTTCAGTTATGCAGAGTCACAGAATATTCTGAGTTGGAAGGGATCATTGAGTCCAACTCTTAAGTGAATGGCCCATATGAGGATCAAACCCACAACCATGCCATTAGTAAGCACCACGCTGTAACCAGCTTAGGTAATCTCAGGGTTCTACACATCTACATATTATAATATACGTAGTCAAGGACTCATGATGAGTCCCAGTAAAGAAGTCAACTAGGCATTGCAACATCTACTGGAAAAACTTTAAAACATCCTTAAAAATCTCGGCTTAGGATCTGAGCATAACAGTGACTATGACCACAGCACGACGTGTGGCAGCTATCCCTGAAACCAGGATGCCACGGCATTTAATTGCAGAACCAGCAGAGCTACATAGGAGAGTTTTGAAGGAGCAATGAAAGGCACCCCAAGCCTGGTTCATTTAAAATGATCTGATCTTCTTTCTAGTTAAACATTGTATGAAACCTTTTTCAGCTCAGAAAAAAAGGCTCAAGAAAAAAACTCTCCAGGTGGTTTTTGCTGATAACTAGAAGCAGTAGGAGAGAGCTGTAACTGCATTCTCCAGGAATTCCTGACTACTAGCCAAAGCAGCATTCAATATTATATGACTGTAACAGGACTCCTCTTAATAATATTGTAATTCATGCATGAAGACACTCTCACATATGTTTCATAGCTAACCTTGCTTAACATGCATCTCTGTTTTGCAGATCTAACAGATACCTGATATGAATCTAGAGAAATACATAATATTCAGTTTAAGCCATCTAAAGGGCAGATATTCAAAACCAATGAAAGCAAGTAAAATTACATTATATCTTCCTTAGTCCCACTTAATGCAACAGACTGTAAAAATTAGAATGTGGGTAAAAGACTGAAGTTTTTTTCTAAAAGTGGCTTCACAAGATCCTGTAAAGAAAAAATCCTTTAAAACAGGAGGGTTACACATAGGTTTAGTTGTCATATTCACCAAGATAATCATGTTTTTGGACTATTGCTTACTGCTGCTTCTGTCTACTATGAGAAAAGACTGCAATATAATGCATTGGTAAGAAAAATTTAGAATAGAATAGAATAGAATAGAATAGAATAGAATAGAATAGAATAGAATAGAATAGAATAGAATAGAATAGAATAGAATAGAATAGAATAGAATAGAATAGAATAGAATAGAATAGAATAGAATAGAATAGAATAGAATAGAATAGAATAGAATAGAATAGAATAGAATAGAATAGAATAGAATAGAATAGAATAGAATAGAATAGAATAGAATAGAATAGAATAGAATAGAATAGAATAGAATAGAATAGAATAGAATAGAATAGAATAGAATAGAATAGAATAGAATAGAATAGAATAGAATAGAATAGAATAGAATAGAATAGAATAGAATAGAATAGAATAGAATAGAATAGAATAGAATAGAATAGAATAGAATAGAATAGAATAGAATAGAATAGAATAGAATAGAATAGAATAGAATAGAATAGAATAGAATAGAATAGAATAGAATAGAATAGAATAGAATAGAATAGAATAGAATAGAATAGAATAGAATAGAATAGAATAGAATAGAATAGAATAGAATAGAATAGAATAGAATAGAATAGAATAGAATAGAATAGAATAGAATAGAATAGAATAGAATAGAATAGAATAGAATAGAATAGAATAGAATAGAATAGAATAGAATAGAATAGAATAGAATAGAATAGAATAGAATAGAATAGAATAGAATAGAATAGAATAATTTGTCATTGGAAGGGACCTTAAAGATCATCTAGTCCAATTGCATGGTCAGTTCAAGGCTGACAAAAAATTAAAGCAAGTTATTAAGGATGTTGTCTAAATGCCTCTTAAACACTGACAGGATTGGGGAATTGATCACCTCTCTAGAGAGCCTCTTCCTGTGTTTGACCAATCCCTTGGTAAAGAAAGGCTTCCTTAATGTCCAATCTGAACCTTCCCTAGTATAGATTTGAACTATTTTGATTCTTCCTATCACTGTGTACCAGGGAGAAGAGACTATCAACTCCCTTTCTGCTTCATGTCCTGAAGAAACTAGAGAGAGAAATGAGGTCATCCTTCAGACTCCTTCACTCCAAACAAGTCTAAGCCCAAAGCATCAGCTGCTCCTCACAGGGCACACTTTCCAGCCCTTGTACCAGCTTTCTTGCACTACCCCGGACACATTCAAAGACCTCCATATCCTTAAATTATGAGGCCCAGAACTGTACACAGCACTTCAGTTGAGGCTGTGCCTATGATGACTAGAACCAGGACAATCACCTCTTTTGACCAGCTATGTTCGATGCACCCCAGGATAGGGATTACCCTTTGGGCTGCCAGGTCTCACTGCTCACTCACATTGAGCCTGCTGTTGGCCAGCACCCTCAGATCTCTTTCTTCACGGCCTCTCTCCATATGTATACTTAAACCCAGTGTTCATCCTAGATGCAGAATCCAGCATATGAACCCGTTAAATTTCATCCCATTAATTGCAGCCCAGTACCCCAATCTATTCAGATCACTCTGTAAGACCTCTTGTCCCTCAAAAGAGTTCACAGCACCTTTTAGTCTGTATCATCAGCAAGCTCGCTAATGGTGCATTCAACTCCTGAATCCAGATCACTGATAAATATATTAAACAAAACTGGCTCCAGACTTGAACCTCCCCAGTGACTGGTTGTTGGCAAATGTAGCTCCATTCAATGTAGTAAAAAAGCCTTTGACTTCTGTGTTACAAACTTCCTGATTTGTAATTGAGGTTTTTATTAAATTCTCATATGCAAAATTGAAGTACAAACGAGACTAGATGTTAAGTTTTAAAATGTTAAAAGGAATTTATTGATTTAGCTGAAGGCCTAAAACAGAGAGAGAAAGGTAAAGAAAAGCTGGAAAAAAACTAAGGTTACTTTAAGCGTAGGAAAGCTTTACCACTGTGTTTCAGTGTTGATCACGGATCGGACGGCTGTGTGGGTTCACTGGAAGGCAGTGAATAAGTGAATAACTAGAATAAGTTCCAGCTGCCATACAGGCTCGCATGTGCCCTGTTCTGGCTCCGGGCTCTGCTGGGCAGCGCGGCTGATTTTAGCTGGAAGGCGTCCTTCTGCAGCCATGCGAAGGGTGGTGACTCGTGTCGTCAGAGGGGGCCTGCGTTCGGAGAGGTCTCCGCTCCCAATTTGTTCTCCACTTCTCTGAGCTCATGGCAGGAAAGCACCCCTGCCAGGCAAGCCCCCCTGCCGGGCTATGCAGCCCACAGGGCGCAGAGGCCGAGAGTACATGCTCCAGCTAAACCATGTGGCCAGGATGGCTCCTGCTGCGCTCCCAGCTCTGAACGTGCTGTTACGGTCTCACAGCTCTTGCGTGCGTCAATGACATCTGCTCTCCGCGGTCCTGTTGCGCAGTACCTCCGAACAGTTTTGCAGCAGCTCATGGCGGCAAAGAGTGAGAAAGTGAGGGGACAGAGGGGATCAATGAGATGATGGCAGTTTTCTCGAACGGAGAGACCCTGCAAGGTCTGTCTTTCCCCCTTTTCTCTCCCCCAACAGCAAGCGGGTTTGCCTGCTGTCTTATAGGGTCTTTTGCTGGTTGTGCACATGAACAGCCACACATAGTCTTTCAGGTGCCTAAAAGAGATAGCAAGGGTGGGACGATGTCAAAGCAAATTTTTAAAGTATCAGTTCTTGACAGTCTGCCCTTCAGACAATTCCACACTGTCAACCCACAGCTGAGATGGTGAGAAAACACCTAAAGTATTTTTGACAAAGTATTCACTAGCAACTGCTTGACTGGATCTGATACTTAGCCCAATCTTATGATTCTAAAAGTCACATCCAAGTTGTCACGAAAGCCACAAGCATTTTAAATAATGAAGTTAATTTTTCTGTCTGCTGCGTAATGGCTCATAACTTCTGCATTTTGTAATAACTGTAATGAGTATAACTGTGATTGTAGGTCACATAACACCTGCTCACACAAAGAAATGTACCAGAGGACTGTGTCTTAACTGCCCAGCATTCCAATAATACTTTACAATTCAGCTACTATATTTTCCTTTAATCTTTTTGAAGAAATTTCTATTTCAAAGCCATTTCTCCAACTGTTTAATTAGCAACCAGGTAGAGTTAATTAATTAGCTAGTTAGATATGAGCCATCAGGTGGAGCTGGAATAAAAAAAAAGGCTCTGCTACTACTTCATTTTCAGAGGAATAAAACCTTCTTCCCAAAAAAATCTTTTTAATATATTTTTCCTTTGGAAGTGTCTATTCACACTGATTATTACTGGTTATTTTTGAAAAGTAGTAAATAAAATGAAAATATTTTTGTGAGGAAGCACTTTGGTAATGAAAAAGTGATCCACAGAATATAAGTGATTTTTCTTAAAATAGCCTGAACTTTCCTCTATCAATTTATGGTTCCTATTCTGATAAGCCTGAAATCATGAGTATATTTGCTGTTCTTTACAGCTACTCACTCTATAAATACTCTTTTATGTCACAGTGATTTTTTTTGTTCTGGTTCAACAAAATTCTGTTGTGTTTCAGTTTTCTCTAATTTTTATTCTCTTCTGTATATTCATGACCTTCCTCACATTTGGATAGTTCCATTTAGTTCACCAAAAGAGGAAGAGAAGTTCACACAGTCATTTTAGGAGATGGACTCTAAATATGTGTTTTCTGCAACAGCTTTGTTTTGTTTCAGTGTCAAATTTAGGCTTCAAAAAAAGGTGTTTTTTTCAGTTATCTCATGTGAAGTTACATGCTATTCTTAATTTCCTCTTTCTCCCAGAAAAGCAGACACAAAGTTGGTTGAAATCTCAGAATGAGAAGAAGGAGCAGGGTGTATCAGCATATCCCCGGAAACAGATTTAAATAGTATTTCTGTCTTACTATTGCCTTGCATGTGCTCTGGGGCAGATCATTTGTTCACTCAACAGTTCGGGTTTTTCTCTGTAGCAAAAGGACAATATTCTCATTCCTGATAAATGAACTTCAAGAGCTCCAGGGCAATATTCTATGTTATTATCATATGTTGCTATTTCAACTCAACCGAGTATATTTTTAAAGTGTTTTCTTGAAGCATTTGCACATGATAAGGAAGTGTTAAGAACATAAAACATTTGACTGCAGATGTGCTACTTCAGTGTTGCTTTTTCTGGATGTAGAATTTGATGATAGAATTTGAACTCTCCATAGGCAAAAGAAAAAAAAAAAAAAAGAAAAGGCGGGTTAGATTAATAGAAGCATTATTTAAACATATAAGCTCTCATAAGAATCATAACTTACATGCCTTCATGTGTGTGACTTTTGCAGATCTGACTCTATTCCCTCTCCCAACAGTCAGACATAGATGAGCCTGCATGAAGTGAGTTGCATTCTTCCACCTTGCTCATATTAAAAAAAAAA
>VXBA01002157.1:530052-566535 GCA_013399895.1 Serilophus lunatus | reverse complement strand
AAAAAAAAAAAAAAGAGGTAAGGATCAAGATCAAGCATACTTGTAATTCTTTTGCAGAGGATTATAGAATCATAGAATCATTTAGGTTGTAAAAGATCCTTAAGTTCATTGAGCACTTACAAGTCCACCACCGTCCCTAAATGCCATATCTATACATCTTTTAAATACCTGCAGGGATGGTGATTCCACCACTTCCCTGGACAGTATTTTTGGTGGAGATATTTTTCCTTTCACATAGTTGTAGAGAGAAATTAGGTCCCCTCTCAGCCTCCTTTTCTCCAGACTAACCAACCCTAGCTTCCTCAACCACTCCTCATCAGACTTGTGCACCACACCCTTCACCAGCTTCATTGCCCTTCTCTGGACACATCCCAGTGCCTCAATGTCCTTCTTGTGGTGAGGGGTCAAAAACTGAGCACAGGATTTGAGGTGCAGCCTCACCAGTGCAAAGTACAGGGGTACAATCGCTGCCCTAATCCTGCTGGCTACATTATTGCTGATGCAAGCCAGGATATCATTGGCCTTCTTGGCCACCTGAGCACACTGCTGGTTCAAGTTCAGCTGCTGTCCATCAGAAACCGCTGGTCCTTTTTCACCAGGCATCTTTCCAGCCACTCTGCCCTTAGCCTGTAGCATTTCGTGGGTTTGTTGTGACCCAGGTGTAGGACCCAGCACTTCACCATGTTAAAACTCATAAAATTAGCCTCAGCCCATCAATCTGGCCTGTCCAGATCTCTCTGCAGAGCCCTCCTGCCCCCCCAGCATATCAACATTCACACCTGATTTGATGTCATCCGAAAACTTATTGAGAGTGCACGTGATCCCCTAGTCCAGAATATTCATAAAGGTATTAAACAGGACTGACTCCAATACTGAGACCTGGAGAACACCACTTGTGACCAGCTGCCAACTGGATTTACTTCTATCCATCAGCTCTCTCTGGGCCCAGCCATTCAGCTATTTTTTTTACCCAACAAACAAGGCACCCTTCCAAGCTATAAACAGTTTCTCTAGGAGAATCCTGTGGGAAGTGGTGCCAAAGATTCCTGTTTGTTGCCCATGCTGCGTACAGTGGTGTAGAAACACTTCAGTTGGGTTATTGATCCCACTACTAATTCCCATATAACTATTCTGAGGCACTTCCATGGCCTCTAACACATCAATAACCAATGTGTCTTTGCTGCTACATGGATCTCCATTCCCTACCTCCACTGAGGTGGCAGACTAGAGGAACTGAATCCTTCTTCTAGCAGAAGGGAAGGTTAGATAGACATGAAAGTTACTCACTTGTATCACTGCAACTAGCTTATTCTACGGTATTTCCAATTCTCTTAGCCTATCTTGTACAAACTGTTTCTTATATGACAAAGTAGCAGACAGTAAAGGACATACCATTATCTTAGCCACCATGGTTTTAAATAGTTGAAAGTTGTTCTTTATTGTTTCTATGACATGGATGGAACTCCTGGCAAAAGGTAAGAGTGGACAGATAGAAAGTCTGTTATGGGATGGGAATATTATACCCTTCATAAGCAAGCAAAACCCTTATGTCATGCATGAAAAACTCAGATACACAATGTCCTAAAAAAATAAGAAAAAGAAAGATAATGCCAGGGACTTCTATCTTCCCAGTCATACTGGATGACTGGCATTGAGTGGAGTACAGTAGAGGCTAATGGAGAGCCTATTAATCACTATGTTAATCATGTTGAGAAACTTTTTAAGAGAATCACTATAAACAAGGAGACTGCATTAATTAGTAAGTAGACTAGCTCTAAAGAGATAACTCTCAGATCCACTGTTACACTAAATCAGTCGTTTTCTGGACTATCAAGTGTGTGTACTTAATGTTACAGTTCAAATCCATAGTTTAGTTTCACTCACCACTCACCACCTCAGAGTCTGTACGTGATATGTGCATTTTGTGATAGAGTTGTATGGCTGTTCATTCCACATTTGAATCAGAGTAGTGTCTTTGACAGCCGACACTAAAGAAAAGTATAAAACATAATTCAGCCAATGCTATTTTTTTCTCCTGGAAACTGGATAGTTTTCCTATGAGGTTTTTAGATTACAGTGACTTTTAGCTATTCTTTAAGGGCGAAAAAATCTTGAAGGCCATTCCAACTAGTTATCTACACTGGTTCTTGAAGGCAGTTCAAAGCACCTCAACAAATAGATTCTCTTGGCATTTGAGGACTGTAGTAAATAAGAAATTTATAAATTCTGTCAAAAAACCCCTCAATAGTAAGTGCATGCACTCTCAGTCAGCTGGAAATACCTGCTGGAATTTGGCTTACCGTAAACCTCCATGTAAGAGATGGTCATTTTTTTCCTTAGCTTCTCTGCAAGATAGAAAAATATACAGCTTACTAGGGCCCTCTGCTTTCATGCTTGTTTGGATTTTTGGGGTTGTTTTCTTGGTTTGGGTTTTTTTCCCATGTAAAAAAATTATTTTCTCCTTTATTCCCAGTAAACTAAATATAGTATTTAATTCATAGTCCTGCATCTAAAATAACAGAGCTTGGCATGAAGAGGTTCTCAACTCTTGACACAAGATACCCTTGGGACTCCTCCCAGACTACAGTTGTGTGATTATACCGTTTCCAAAAGATGAGCCCTAGGGAAGCAAGAACAGAATTTTTGGCTCATTACAAAATAAATAAATATAACCACTGAAGTTTTACCGTTGGAAATGAAGAGCTGATGCTGGATGCAGAAGAGGGTGGAATTGGAAACTCATGACAGATAAGAAAGCAGAATATGATAATTTCCACGTTTTGTCTCTTGAGAGCTTGTCAAAATAAATATATTCAGAGACCACATGCAGATACTCTCATCATTTTAGACATTGTGCACAACCATATGGAAAAGGGATTAGCACAACAGAAATAAACATGCCTTTTCTTAGGTCTTTGAAAGACATAGTGGAAGGGAGGAGAAGAATCTCTCTCTTAATTAGTAGAAAAACAAATGGAAAAAAAATTACTGGACTAGAAAAAAATAAAAGAATCAAAAGCAGAAAGCACACTCAAACTTTCTACTGAACTTTCAAAAAAGAATTACAGTGAATGGATTGTAGTAGATATTCTCAGAGCTAAGTCAAATTTTTCTTCACTCAATGAAGAAAAATTTCTTCTATGCCAATGCTGGCATCAGTGCTAATACATAAGTTATATTTTCAAACAGTCATTTATTTTTCATTCTTAGATAAAAAACTTTCTTACTACATTTGGCTGATGTTCATATGTTATTTACATGAAAGAGAATAATTTCTGAGGACATGTAAGGTATCTTTCCCATTTTACAACCTGTAATAAACACAATATCTAAGTTTCTTGAATCTTGACACTATCAGTGGTACATATTGCCATACTGTATCCCAGATCAACTAGACTTTAGAAATATTTGTTTTTGCTCTTTGTTCCTTTGCTTAGTGGAAAGAATTTATGAGATTGTAACAAGGGTAGCCAAATGCTGATTCCTGACCTTCATTGTATGTCTAAGTGGAGAACGTAGGTGTCCTTTGCCCAGCAGTGAAATAAACAATGCCAGCACAATGCAGCTACACCACCTCTGGGTCACTGGGTCTGTGTGGCTGCACATCCAGAGCCATCCTGCCTTTTCTGCAATGGAGCAAGGAGAGTCCCCTAGGAACTACTGTATTTCTTGTTTATGAAGTATGGTGGAGATACTGAATTCCTTGGCTTTTCAAATTAGGCAATATCCATATAGTATGTTCAGTGATATGAAGTTATTGGATAATGGCTCATGGGAGTCAGGAAAAAGGACAACACCAAAAGACTTCTGATGTACATTACTTTAAAATAGTCTATAAGAGAGAAGATTTGTATAATGTTACCCTTGAGATTTCCAAAATCACATAGGTGCCCCCATACCACTGGGCTACAATCAGAAACCTTTTAGAAGTTTGCACTCTTTTGATGGTAGCAGAAGGAGCCTTCCTAACACCTTTGTAAATTCAGCACTAACTGATATCAACTGCAAGATCCTCTCCTTTCTAAGGACTTTTTAAAATCCATGCCATTTTTTCATAGCATCATAGATAATCATAAAACAAGATCCTGTTATTAGAGCATAAAGCTTATTAAAATAAATAGAACTGCTCTGAAATTCATGCTTCACGATTTTGCTTTTATTATAAGACCTAAGAAGCAACTGGTTATCTTGTAGATCATAGGTCACTAAATTTAAACCAGTTACACTTGTTTTTGCCCTTACCAATTTGTGCTTAACTGAAACACACTTTCTGGAAAGATGTTCATCTTTGAGACAAGGCCATGGAGAACCTAATATTTCCTTCAGCAGCATGTTGTATTGTTCAATATCAATGTTTTTAATATTCTTAGATTTTTTTCTTTCCTTATTTGCATATTTGGCTTCTGCTGTCGTACATCCTTTTGATTTCATATTTTGGAGAACACTTGCTGTCATTAAGTGGCTTAAGGGCTGGTGCCAACAGATGAAATTTGGTTTTTTCGACCATGGGACCTTTTCAACACCTGGCTTGCTAGATGCAGGGGGACTATATTTGTCTAAAAAGAGCAAAAGGTATTTAGGCCATGAATTGGCGGAGTTCATTGAGAGGGCTTTAAACTAGGTATGAAGCAGGAAGGAGATGGAACCTTGCACCCACAGTGGGTTATTGAAGATGGTAAACTTAAAAGTGAAGCCAGCAACTCAGCTGAGGTGCGTGTACTACAATGCATGAAGCATGGCAGAGGGGTGGCCCTGTATATTAGAGAAACACTTGATGCCATGGAGCTCAAGATTAAGGATGACCAGTTTGAGTGCTTGTGAGTAAAGGTCAGAGGGGCAGCTAACAAAACTGACATTGTGATCAGAGTCTGCTATAGGCCACCCAACCAGGGGGAAGACGTTGATGTATTACTCTAAGCAGATGGAGAATCTCTCAAGTTCACCAGCCCTTGTTCTCATAGCAGACTCCAAACACCCAGATATTTCCTGGGAACTCAATACAGCAGAGAGGAGGCAGTCCAAAAGGTTACCAGAATTACACAGAATTAACAAGGTTTAGGTTGGATATTAGGAGAAACTTTTTCACAGAGAGAGTGATTTCCCATTGGAATGGGCTTCCCAGGGAGGTGGTGGAGTCACTGTCCCTGGATGTGTCTAAGGATAGGTTGGATGATGAACTTAGTGACATGGTTTAGATGGTTTAGATGATAGATTGGATAGGTTGTTAAGTTAGGTAAAAGGTTGGACTTGATGATCTCTGCAGTCTTTTACAACCTTGTTAATTCTGTGTGTAGTTCTGTGTGTAAATCTTCAGGCCTTTCCTTCCAGACCACTTTAGTAGTTTTTTCCTTCAACACTCTGGTTTCCAACTTCACCTGGAGGACCTGGAGACCAGAACACTGTGAAATTAATTAATCCATATACTGGAATGCAGCCAAATGTTTTAATTCTACTTATTGCTTTACCTGTTTTCACATACAGGATCTCCTAAGACATTTTTTGTCATAATATTAAGAAGACACCAAGAAAAGATTTTTCAGAAACGGGTTTCTCAAATTAAATACTTAAATACATACCCATTAGTTTAGACTAGTTTTAACTGAGATCATTTCAACATGATACCTGTTCTGGAATCCTATATTTAATATGTACTTACATGATTTCTTATTTCTCAGAGTCTCCCCTTTGATCAACTCCTGCATGGTACACGAGTCACCTTTACAGCAGTGATTTCAGAGGAGCTGTTGCTTCATGCAAAATGAAACTTAAATACTCCCAAACATCCTTGAACATATGTTAATGATGCTTGATTTATTATTAATGCAGACTCCTGAGGGAGAAAGATCAGTGCATCAACCCTACTGATGAAAATGGACCAAAGTCAGGCAATCTCTTCAGTAATGTGACTCTCTAAAGTTCTCAGGGTCCTGAATCACTAAACTCTGGTCTAAGCAGAGGTGTATTTAATAGGGTAGGAAATGATCCTGGGATCTAATTAATGGTTTTAATAAGCTTGTATTCAAAGCTTTGTCTGTCTCTACTGAAGTTTACAAGTTTTGCAGTGTGAGGTCTCCATTTCTTAAGGAAACAAAACAAACTGAACAAGCTCTCATTTTCTGGAAGGAAAACCAACACAGCTTCAGCCTCAAAGAGACACCTCAGAGACGCTGGTTAAAGCCATCAGCCTTTCTGGACTTGCAAGACAGAGAGCTGGGGTTGTCTCTGTTGAGAAGCAGTCCAGCCACATCAACCTACACACTTAAAAGAGAAACTCCTGTTGTGGTTGTAGCTGAATGCCTTACCTCTCAAAAGAGGACTAAGGAACCAAATTCATACAGACAGTGGAGCTTGCACAAGGGCCATGCAAGTAACTCATTATAAAGTTCTAACACAAAACTGACGGTAGAGTTGTCTGGGGAGCCCCTTCACACTCCTGGGGTTGAGTTCATAACGTATCTCTCATCAGAGACGAGAGAGACATTTTTAATAAGTGGGGTAGATGAGAGAAAAACATCCTGAAAATCCCCTGCTATTTGCCTGTTACAAGTACAAAAAGTCTAAAGGCTGAAATTCATTAGAACTAAACTGGAATTGATACATTTTATGGAAATAGCCCGACTTGATCCCCCTTCATAAAATGGGGCAACAATGGCATGAAACACTGGCTGTTTCCCCCCCTGCTCGCTCTGCCAACGTTTTTCCAGGTTCCAGGGTCAGTGTGCCATGAAATCCCCTGCCATATCAGCAGTCACAATGCCATGAAGGGGTCAAAATGCCCTCTCACGCAGTTACCTTTCAGCTCTAAGTGTATTCGTCTTATGGTTTGAACAGACCTTGCTAGATCAATAGGACTAAGCTTTTCCTCGCGGGAAGATACGTGTGCCTTTATCTAAGACTGAAATTTTTTTAAGTATTTCTATGCTTTTTTAGCTCTTCAGTGGGACTCAAAGTACCATATCAAAAAGAGGACACACATTTGAAAGCAAAATGTACTTTCATCACAGACTTTCTGCTCTAAGCTTCAATTTTAGTGAGAGACTTGTGTCTCCATAGCTGTATACAATTAGGAAGAACTTTTGACCTCTGTCCTTCCTCATAACTATATTAAAAGGCAAAAAGCTTTTTTTTTTTTTCCCATGAGGAACACTTCCTTCTCTTTGAAGATACTCCATCAAGATAAAATTTTCTTGCATTGATATACTTACATGCAAACATACTTCATTTTATTTTCATGCCAATTTAAAGGGAGTAAGCATGGAACACTCAGAAGCTGATTTTAATAAATTAATAATAATTATTCTATCCTGCTTAAGCTTCTACATGTGCTACTTGGTATGGAATAACCTCAAGCTAAGGAAGTCTTCAATGAAACCCTTCAGAAATGAACATGGATATGAATTTAACAATGAGAAACTTTGTATTTACACCATGGCAGATGAAAGAAGTGCTATCTGTAACATTAAAGCTTTATAAATGTTAAGCATAAGGTAAACAAAGAGAAGTACAAGCAAGTGTTCAGCAACTATATTGGAATTCGCAGCAAGATGTCAGTAGTCCATCCATTCTGGCTGGTAGAAGACTGTGACACTGACTATTCCATTTGCATTTCAAAATTATTTTGGCCCTGAGATCCCAGAGTTCCTGTTCTGGTGAATTTTTCCTATGTGAAACCTAAGGGCAGAGATTCCTCTTTTTTTCATGTCAGGGAATGATGAAAGAATATACCTGATGAGTCAAATTCTGTTTTTTCCCATCATCTGCTTCATCATTTAAGATGATAACATGAGTGAAAAACAGATCTTGTAGGACCTAAGGGTTGGCAAAATGATGAATATGAGAGAAGTTTCCTCGTCCTTATAAATGAGAAGTGTCATTTCAAAATACATGATGCCTGGGTAGCATTAGCTAAGATTCCAGGGATAGGAAGGAAATCTGTCTATGAAGGCAAAGTTACACCAAAATGGCATGATGTCCAGGATCTAACCCATAAACTGGCGAGGACTTCTAGCATCCCTGAGATTGGATTACAACATTTCCTTTGTATATTTGTTCAAAATATCCTTTTCCTAAAACAGACAATTTCAGAGTTCTTAGAAGGTGAGATATATGTGTTTGTTTGGCTCAGTTAGAATATCCCTGGGTTGAAGTTAGAATAGAGCAAGACCTTAGAGGCTTTTTGTCCCTTTACTGCTGTAAAGAGAGTCATTTTCTTATTGTGTTCTTTGGGTGCCTTCTGCAATAAGTGAAGTTTTTTCAGCCTTAATAGGCCTTTGGGTTGGAGACCCTTTTCCACAGCTGCAAGAAAAAAGCTAAAATTAAACCTCACAAGGGCAATTTACTCAACAAAGGAGAAGTCTTTTACTGCTCAACAGTGACACCCCTTGATATTCAGCAGAATATTACTGATAACCTTCAAAGATAATTTAATGCTGTTTGCAGAACAGAGTACTGCAGGCAGTGCAATGTCTCCCAAAGGAAATGTTTTTCTTTCTTGATTTGTTCAGGAAAAAGCAGCTCAGCATCCAGCCTATTGTTCCAATATGAGATGCTCAGGAAATTAAAAAGTTTACCGGGGAGCAGCTCAGAACGTTGAATCTATATTCCCAGAAAATGCCTTTGTCGTGAAAGTGGAAAGTTTTAAAATTGCTACAAAAGGAAGAGTAAGACATTTTATCAGCTTTGAGCTTTTCTTCTGAAGTGTTAATATTAACATGATTGTTGAAATCGCTATCCCCCCTGAAATTTTTTTATTCATTTAAACCCTACTTTTTGTCAGAATTTTTTATTATCAGACTTTTCCTATGCATAGCTTCTATAAAGAGCAATACTCAAATGTTAGCAAAGAATCTGACTACTTGCATATTCAGTTAAATAGAATTTGTAATAGGCAAAATTCTATTAAATCCTCAAAGTACTACTATACTTCAAATTAGAATTCAGATTTAGAAATGCCAAAGAACTGAAAGACAGAACTAAAAGCAAACCAAGTCTTTAACAAGTATCTTGCCAGCCAGCTATGGAATATGGCCTACCTTTCTGGTAGCTGGGTTAGCTGGCTCTGAAACTGTATTTGGACCTAGCCATGAAAAGTTTGAATAATAGTCCTTTCTGGGCCAAATGCTGAGTATTAGAATAAGAAATTTTGGCTCACATTTATCTCTATAACAGATTTTGATTGGCCAGCCGAAAATTGTTCATGCATTTTAAGAGTAAGTGTGCCCTTTTGCCAATTCAACAGAAGCATTTGTGAAAAATCCAAATACATATATTTCTGCTGGAGATCTAGCTTTATTCTGCTCATGGTACAAGTTCATTACTGAAATATCTGTAGATCCACTGAAAATAGCTTGGCATTTAGGTATCCTCCACTGGTACCAATTAGCATTACAGAATAACAATATCTATGAAGAAAGTCTCTAGGGACTATAGCATAGATAGTAAATGTGTGAGCAAAGAGTTAATTCCTAGCTAATAATTTCTCAAGACACTGAAATGACTTAATGTGAAGGGGTTTAATAATTTAGTACAAATAATAGACGGATTGTAAATTAGAAGGTTTATTTCAAAACCCGCAAAAAATGCACAGATAAAGGATAACAGTAAAAAAAAAAGGTGCTAACCTAGAGGGAAGAAAATTCAAAAGCTGTAGGGAATATTAAGGAGTAGCAATGGTTTTAAGGGCACACTTTTATGTCTGTCATTATGTTTTAAACGGAGCCTTAAAGAGTGCCTACTAGTAACATGTTGATACTTCTTTGTTTGTAAGAAATCAGCTGTTACTTTTGTCTAGTGGTAGACTAATACTTTGTACTTTGTAAAAATATGAGATGCATGCTATGCCTGCACACCATAACAAAACCCTGCTGTCCAAGCTTTGCAATATGTCTTGGAAGCAAACAAATGTGAAAAAGCACATCAGACATGGAGAAAACAAAACCCCAGAGATGAGACACATAACTGAAAATGGTCCTTATTTCTGGGCAGTGAAACTTGCCATTTTAATGATGACAGGGTTGTCTGCTGAAATATTTTGAGAAAAGCTATTTGGAAAATCTTTTGGCCTCTATCTCTCGACATAGATACATGGGGACATTGATATAGAGCCAGGAATGCTTTAAAGCTAATTTTTGGAATGACACTTTAGCACCCTGCCTATTTTCATGGTCTTTCATAGGGAATGAGGAGGATAAAAATATTTAATTTTGTGAGTTGTGGGCTTTATCTGCAATTGCATATATTCCATTACTCTGCAGCTGAGATGGGAACACCTTCATATAATAAACCCTCTAAATGAGTAAAGACCCAGAGACTGGTTTTTTGGTTGGAGTTTCGTTTTTCAGAAGAGACACTTCTTTATTCTCAGGCCATATAAATAGATTTAATTTTATGAACAGACTTCATCTTGTGAACGCATGCACACACATGAAAATTCACATCCAAGCAGGAGAGACAGTCACAAAGGAAAGAAAAATAATTGCCCCTGCAAATCTAGTACAACATGACACTTGGCATCAAATTGACACAAAAGTAGAGACTAAATAATACAATACCAGTGGAAACTCAAGGCATCTAAAAGCCAAGAATGCATCTTCAGTAAGAAGTATTTTCCTTCCCTATTTGGCATCTGTTGACCTAGACATCTGATAACAAGA
Source organism: Serilophus lunatus (assembly GCA_013399895.1). Classification (NCBI taxonomy): domain Eukaryota; kingdom Metazoa; phylum Chordata; class Aves; order Passeriformes; family Eurylaimidae; genus Serilophus; species Serilophus lunatus. The sequence continues at coordinate 555,883 of VXBA01002157.1, read as the reverse complement.
GACTACTCTTATTATGGATGTGCTTCTTTCTTTTAAATTAATCACAACAGATCAAAGTCTTGGCTATAAGACAATTAACCAACACTCCATTAATCTCTTTAAAATTTTGTGTGAGCACAGTGGCATACCAGCCTAGTTTTCTGGTGGATTTTATCTTCCCTAACTTTAGACAGCTAAATAAAAATTAAGCATCTAGTCTAAGCTAGCCATCTGGGCTATGATTATAATCAAAAGAGGGACAAACAGCCAGGTAGAGAAAAGGGCACCTTTAGAGAATCTTTCCAGAGTATCTCTTTTTGCTATGAGCCATCGAATAAGACAGCCCTGAATAGCTCTGCCATCTCTCTCTTTTAACTATCACCAAAGCCTAAATAATTTAACCACATTTCTTTCATTTAGGTGGTTGCAGTTAAATAAGATGAATTTCCAGCGTATAAGTAACACCTCCCCCATTACTTTTTGGCACCTTGTATAATCAGACTCTTGTTCTTTGCTAAAAGCAAAAATACATCATTATTTAAATTTCATAAATGGAAGAGCCAAATATGAGCTTTACCCAACTAGTATAACTCTCCCTTACTTTTTCCTAACAAAATATGCGAGATGAGGCAATATAAAATGAAGCATTGGGTTTACTGCTTTGTGTGGTTTCTACTGCTCTGGATTTACCATAAGAATGATGCCACTTTATACCCTCTCTTCAAAACAAATATGCTTTTAAATACAATACAGTAAAGTTAACCTCTCATTTGGAAACTTGAAAAATGCATTTTTGTCCCAGAAATGTGTAATTATCAAATACACAGGGTTTTTTGAAAAGAAAAAAAAAAAAAGGAAAAGAAAAACGGAATTAAAGAAATTCTTGATTTTAGACAGACCTTAAAGATGTATAAGAACAATTGCCCTGTTTCTGACGAACAAGATATAAAATAATAACAGTAATACATTTTCTTGAAATCTTTAAAGTTTTCTAAATTGCCCATGGAGGTTTGTGAACCAAGGTCACTCTGTGTCTTTTCATTCTTTTAATTATCTAGTTCCAACCTGATTCACTAGCCTTGCTAATTGGACACGGAGAAATCCCTTATCAGTGAAGTTAGAAAAGGACCTATGAAAAGAATGTGGGAGACTGCTGTAAATCAAAGAACAGGAACTGAACAGAAGGAAAGCCAATCAACTGTACCCCTCCGAGCTGTGAGTTTATGGGAAAAGCTCAGCCTCGTTGGATAGAGGAATAAGTGGCCAGCAGGTAGTTACACGCCATTGACCTCTTCCTGATAGATACTGTTTTGAGGGGAGTCAAATGCAGATTCACACCTGCCCTTAATTTTGAGTGAATGCATACAGAGCTTGTGCTCTGAGGTGTGTAGGCACTGAATATAGTATTATTCACTTTTATTCCCATATTTCTAAGTTCATCCATACTCTTCTCAAACCCCAGTGAAAGAATTAATTGTCTTGTTTGTTGTTAAGCATTTACATGCACATTTGACAGGTGTGATGCACACAGAGAAGTCTGAAGCTCTGTCAATCTCTATTTAGTAGCATAAAAAATGTACATATCTGTAGTATCCTTGACTTTGATTTTTCACTCTTCTCCTTTCCTTGCACTTTTCCACATTCTCCAAGGTTATCAGTGATTTTTCTCCTCTAAATCATGTCTTGTCATTTGAACAACAGCTTCTTTCCATGTAAGTTCTTCCATTTTTACTTTGGATGGTCATTTTAAGCAATTCACCTTTTCTTCTTCTTACCCATTATTTGGTATGAAAGCTGTTTGTTCATATATTGGGTCCGGCTGAGATGGAGTTCATTTTTCAATGAACCAATACAGCCCTCACAGTGCTGTGCTTGGCATTGATGTGTTGATGTGCTATGATGTGTTGATCACACACCAGTGTTTTGGCTACTGCTGAGTAGTGATGGCACAGTGTTAGCACTGTCTCTCAACATTCCTCTCCTTCCCTCACAATCAAGGCAAAATCCTGGGAGAGGACTCAAGTAGGCAACTGACCTGAACTAAAAATAGAGATATTCTATACCATATCACATCAGCTCAGATATAAAAGCTAAGGAATAGAGGTGGAAGGGGGGCATTCATTTTTTACAATGTTTGCTTTCTGGAACAACTGCTACTCAGGCTGAAGCCCTGCTTCCTGGGAAGAAGCCAAACACCACTTGCTAATGGGAAGTAGGCAATAAACTCTTTTATTTTCCTCCTTGCTTGTGCATGCACAAACTTTCACTTTGGCTTTACCAAACTGCCTTATCTCAAACTTCGAGTCATTTTCCACCATAGTCTCTCTCCCCTGTCACTTCGAGTCATTTTCTACCGTAGTCTCTCTCCCCTGTCAGGCTGGGAAACTGAGTGATAGTGGCTTGGCGGGCACCTGGCATCCAGCTGAGGTCAACCCACCGCAGTTCATCACTTCTTCCCTTTCCCTGTGTGTTAATCAGTCTTTACAGTTCATATGCCAGTATCTATGTCCTGCATTCTGCCTCTGTATATTTTCTCCCAATGCTCAAATGCTAGATATCCACAGAGCTATCCTACCTCTGATTTTTGCAAGCTGTATTTAATCCACTGTTGTAAGGTGTCTTCACCTAAATAAACCATATGACCATCACCCCAATATATTGTCCTTAAAGAAAAAGGAGATTACACACAAACTATTTCAGAAATGCTGAACTCTTTATTTGCCAGAAGATATTACCAAAACAAAGAAATCCTATTATAACATCATCCAGAACTCAGAAGTTATACAGAGAGTTATTCAGGCTTTCAGGGAAAACGCTGGGATGTTATAGGAAAAAAAGACAAGAGGACAATATCTTATCAATAGAAAAATATAATTGCTGTTTCATATGTATGAAAGTTATTTTGTCCTACTTGTTTGTGAGACATGAAACTGAAAATTCTGATCATTTTAACTGCTAAAATCTCCATGGCATTTTGCCAAAAAGTAAAACATTGCCTTAGCTCATTGGCAAAGTGCTGATCAAAGTGCAAAGTCCAGATCATGTACCATTCACCTGTAATTTTTTCACACTTCTGTTTAGCTAACATTCTTCTATGTCACACTATTGTGTGACTTCGTAGTGCACTCTAGGGTTTATTTTCAATTAGTCCTAGTTTCTCTCGCATCCAGTGTTTTGAAGGAAAAAGTCTGAAATGCTGCACACTTGGGGCTACAAGGAAGATCATGTGTATATCATCCATTTAGGCGCATAGGTTTCCTCTGCTATGGAAATAGTACTGTCAGTACGAGCATGAAAGAGTTGTCATTATTGCTGGTGTTGCATTATCTGCAAGATCTTCAAGTCCAGAAACATCCCTTTATGTCAGATCCTCATCATGATAGTAATATATATTTGAAAACTGCTAGCTGGTAAAAAGTAACAAGCTCCACACTGGATACTGGCATCCAAATGGTTATACCATTTGAACGTGTTCCCTGACACAGAGGTGACTCAAGCCAGCAAGCACTGTACACACAGCTAAAGGAAGAAACCCAGTACTGGAGATCATATCCAACAGGCAGGTTTTATGCAGCTATTTTATGGAGTAAGAGAGCAGCTTTGTACAAGTTCTGTGCAACTGGCCTTTGTGTTAGGGAATAGTCCCAGCACATTTAACATCATCTTGTGGTAATCCAAATAGCAGCTGAAAAGATCAGAGCTGACTCTATCCACTTTATTCAGGATTTCTATATTTTAAAAATTTAAAAGCCTGCCATCCCATAAATTTAATCTTACCATAATTAAGATACAGCAACATTCAAAAACATGAGACTAACTTAGCATTAAGAGTGACAGAGAGCTTTTTGATTTTTTTTTTCCTAGTGGTATAGTGCTATTTCAGTTTTCTTTTTCAGTCTTACATGGTTTCTTTTAAGAAGCAGTTAAAAAATTGAATACTTTTCTGCAAAACTTTTCCAGAAGAATATTCTTCTTTGTGTATTTCATTCCCATGGCTTCCCAGACCTGTCAATATATCGTGTTTTTTCCTGTTTTCCTTCAGCAAAGAGGAATCAAACAACATTAGACTGAATATTTTAAGGTGGTCAACTCCAGGACAAAATAATCATGACAAATTCCATTTTAGAGAAAGCATTATCATCTCCCTCTCTTAACACTTGTCTCCATTAAAAGGGGGCTCTCAATGAACTGGAAATTCCTCTTAGCATAGATGAATCTCTTAACAGCAAAAGCAATATTTTACTCGTGCATTTGTGCTGACTACATGCATAAAAGTTGCAGTTCTGAATATATTGTTGGTTTTGTCAGTATAAAAGTGCCATTAAACATCACATCTCCTAACTAGTATAGCCATAATGACAAAAATGCTAACATAGATGTGATTTTAGTTTCCACTGTGGTGATAATAAACTGATACCTGTTTTAAGCTACTGACAGAGTACTGAGAGATTTGAGGTTTGCAAAAGGTCCCTGGCAAATAAGTATAGCAAGAAAGATTGCCATCAAATGCAGATGTTTACAGTGATGTCTCAGCTATGTCTTAGCTAGTCACTGCAAGCTCTTTTTATCATGTAAAGAGCACATTTACACTTGTTCAGGCTTCTGTTAACTTACTACTAGCTTAGACTAGGAATAGTCTTATACTTAAGGTTAGAAGATTGGTAAAAATTACAAGTAAAGTAGATATCTAATATCTAGATACCGAGCATCAGCCGCAGATTAGTAATTCACAGAGCAGGTGCTGAAGGGTAAGAGAATCGAGTTCTATCTGGTGTGGCTTAGATTTCTACTTCAATTTTATTCCATAGAAAACAAGATATTTTAGCAGATACTCTAGAAGTTATCTAGGTAATTTACTGGCTTTCCCATTTTCTTTATCATCACCTTCAATAAAACCTTTTTAAAGCTGAAATGAAAGATTTACTGTCTCATCCATCCTCTATTCATTCAGTTTGGCTAGTGTAAAAGATTTGGTGAAACCATAGAAGTAAAAGGAAAAAACACACCGGATATTATCAGACAAAATTTGAGATGGCAGTTAAACTATGTTTGATGGAAGGCAGCAATGAGTGAACCTTAAAAAGATTGTTATGATCAAAATAAAAATATAATATGGATGCTTATCTGAACACTTCCACTTTTTTTTCTTCCAAGAATCAGGCTTAGACACCCCTTGATCTCCTATAACACTGTTTGGAGTAAACTTTAAAACATTATAAACTACCTCTTTTATGGTATTTCAGTGCTTCTAATCCCTGCAAAGAAGTGAAAAATACTTGGAAGCTTTATTTTTAGTTTTGAGCCAAGGTTGATAATACTCTCTTAAAAACAGAAATTTAGACTCAATGACTGAACAGTGGCAATATCTTTCAGGCTGAGCCTCTCAGTTCCCAAGAGGAGATAATATCCCCCCTCTATTAGAGTAGCCCAAAAGAATGAACAAAGGTTCCACTAATAAATATAGACACAGAGACGTCTGGTTTCCTTTCTGCCTAAGAAGCTATCAATAAAATTTAATCAGGCTTTCCTTTTTCAGTCAATCCTCAGATTATTTTAATACTTTCACTTTCTGTATTGAAATTCTGTCATCCCCATCAGTGTTTTTTTCTTGAAGGCTGCATGCAGTCATTGCTAAACAATTTGTAAAACTGTTACATTTTTAGAGCAATCTGTTCACTTACCACCCATTGGTAATACCATTTTTTTCAGAGGTCATAAGGAAAGAGCATACTCATGATGAGAAAAATCAAATGAATGGAAAGACATGAGCACACTCCTATTTCATCTTCTATGCCTCCCTATCCTCTTCTAAGCAGAGGAAAAAATAACAGAACAACCAGATTTTTACCATATACCCAGTCTGGTGTTTTCCTCCCTACACTAAATTATGTAGTGCTTCTGCAGAAAGTGGGTACAAGGGCTGAATGTAAATCAGAAAAAGTTATGATTGTGTAACCAAAAGGCAGTCACTCCTCTATGAAACCTCGCTGGTATAAGGTGTGCCAGTGTGCCCACCTTATGGAACCACTTACAGATCATGGAACCACTGTAGTAGCACAGGTGTCTGTGCGTAACAACAACAAATTTAAAATGCATCCTGAATTTCATATGAAGTAACTGACACAGGTCTGAGAAGGGAAAAGAGGTGACTTTACTGCTAGAGAGATAAAAATGAATTCTATATTAAAATAAATGATATCTCATAAAAATCAACTCTTGATTTTTCTGTGCAGCTGTTAAACACCAGGCAACATAGCAATCTGTAAGTTCTGCTCTAGTTTGGGACGGGGTGGAGAGAGAAATACCCTTTATTTCTGAATTAGAACATAAATAGCAGCAGCAAAAGAGAAACATACTACGTAACATTTTGACAGCCTCAACTCATAATTCACTTGAGATCATACTTTCTATCATGAATCTCTTTCGTTGCATGCTTGTTTATCATGAGCTTGTTTAAAAAAAACAACTTGTTGAACTACTTGCCAGGTTTTAAATACAACAATAGCTTTTACTGCCAGTCTTTACTATCACTTAGATGATACATAATACTTGCATTACAGTCTTTTACACAAAATAAAACAAGAACAAAGGAACACTGAGAAAATTCTTTAGGTTTCTCTGTACTCCTCATTATGATACTATAAAGGCTATTTTTAAATTTATGTTAAAATAGTTAGTACAAGTGTAATTTACATCTTAAACAATGCTTCCATGGCCTTTCAAATCATAGATATCTATGGATTCTGGAAGGAAATTGTTAAAAATAACTGTTAAAATTAAATTTAGCTGATTGATATTTTTCACATTGTACACTCACTAGAGTGGGTCTCCCATTGGGACATAGGCAGAGAGGAGTGTAACAAAAGTCTAAATCACAGCCTCAGCTAATAATTTTAATGCTATTTTGCACCTCTGGTAAGAAAAGTCTAATACAAGCTCACACAAGTGCTGCATAAGTTACTAATGAATCACTGGTCTTTCAAAAAATTCATGATTATTAATGATCTGACTGCATTCTGCTGCTTTGACTAAATGGTTATTTCAAAAAGCACTTAGCTTCCTTTCTCACGTTACTTAAAAACAAAAACTGTTTCCTCCAGTTCATGGGAGAGTTGTGAAATGGCGTGAGCACCTTGCCCTGATTTTGGTGAAAACTAACCACTTCTGCTTGTTCTGAACTATTTCTTTTTCTATTTGCAGGCACGTGGAACCATCTTTTCAACTCCAGTTTCTAAAAGACCTGAGACTTGCAAGAGCAAATTACAGTCAAGCATTCTCAATGCAAATCTTGTAATTTTAGAAGACTGAAGAGGCCTCTGTCAGCCCAGTGGTTCTGAGTGTGCCCTGTAAGGTAGAAGTTAATGGCTCAGATGTGGGAAGAAATATTTGTGAATGCTGTGCATTGATGAAGAACAACACTTGAAGGGTCATTCCCAGCTCCAGCTTTCTTTAGGAGCTAAAGCATCATATTACCACATGCAAACACAGACACATTCCAGTGGGCTTGGGATGTCAGTTCATATTTACAGTTTTTACATTTAGCATCTAAGTTAAGAAGGCCAAGTCTGGATTTATCCTTCTAACTTCAGTAAATAGCCTGAGGCCTGTCTTAGAAGACTACTAGCATCAGTATAATTGAAAGAAAACACAGTCATCTCCAAGATCAGTCCCACCCAGTCATAGTGTTTCTCACTCTCTTTTTGTATTTACATTTTTATGGTTTAGTGTCCACCACAAGTATAGCCTGCATTGCTAGTATTAGCAGAATTGCATAGGTTTGATACAGTAACAGAATAGCTGAATGTAGTCTAAAATTAAATATTTTAATCTATATGTTTTGAAGACATGACATTACATATGAAACTGATAGTGGATGGAGACAAACGTTTTCAAGGGTTGCGTTGGTTTTGGTTTATTGCAGGAAAGCAATTGTTCTCCTAGTCACACTCCCTCCGGGGATTTGTGTGTATGAGACTGATCAGTGATTTCTGACACATCACAGCAGGAGTAGCGATCCATATAACCAATTACTGCTGTACCTTTACTGACATGGTGAATCATGTAAGTTTTTTCTTCCAATAGAAATTTCATTGCGCTTTTAGTTTGTGCATTTACTTCTTTATTATTTCCCTTAGCTGAACCTTGTGTGGTGTGAATTCATTAACGTTAGGTAATGAGGTGGAGATTCAGGCTTATAAAGAGGAATTAACATAGACTAAATTGCAGCTATATTACAGTACCACCATCTGTTTTACTCTTATAGAAAATTTACACATTCTCATTTCAATTAAGTGTGATGGTCAAAATAATTGTAAAATCTTTCATTCTCTCTCAGTCATTAAAATAAATAAAGATAGTATTACTTCTTGAGGACTTAATAACTCTTAGTGTAAAACATGTACTTCTTTTCAGGTTTTATAACATTATCTTTATCACCTTTTTGATAAATATCACAGTATAAATAAAACAAATGGAACAGTTTCTTTTTATCAGCTAAGAGTAAGGTAATATATATTACTACACAAATAGCCTACATAGTGTCGGTTTAAGAAGGACTGAAAATGGGGTTTTTTCTCTTCTCAGAATCTTCAAGGTGCTGCAATTTTTTTGAGTCAAACTCAAAGCTGCATGTATGTTTATGAGTGAAAAATGGAGTTTAGGGCCCAAGAATTTTTCCTTCAACTACTTCAAAATTATCCTGTTTGAGTTTGGTTGTTTATGTTTGCTTCAATTTGGTCATATTTTGAATGAAAAAAAAAAATGGGAAGACAGACACCTTGCAAAACTGCCCAAATGTGCTATTTTGATCTTTTAAATGCTTTTGTGTTGAAGTAACTTTTGGAGTTGACAGTTATTGTTTGTTGGGGAAGATTTTCAGTAAATTATCTCCTTTTAAAAAAAATACTAATTCAGAAAACAGTTCACTGACAGGCCTGATTTGAGGCTCAGAATTGCATTATCCATCCTTGGTAGTTATATTCCACCTTACCTTTACAAATAAAAAGAGTAAGATTGTACTGCTTCAAGCTTCACTTTTAATATGCTACATTTTATGTTTCTTCCTTGCAATTCTCAGAAGCATTTCCAAACTTTTTGCTTATTTGCTTATTTTTGCTGTATTTGTAATATCATATACTTTGGAGTCAAAAAAAAAAAAAAAAGGTAATAAACATCACACAAGCATTTGTCTTTTAATCCGGATATAACAAGGAGTGAGGGGATCAACATCTTATTTCTGACTACTCTGCTGATCATGTTCAGATGCCCTAATGCAGTTGCATCAATACAAACTGAATCCTGACAATTTAAGTCCCAAAATATGAGTGGCATCCCTGAGGCAGTGCCCCTGAGGAATATTTTTTCCATGCCTCAGACCCATTTGAAAATTGTTTATTCACATTGACAGACAATTCTAAGACTTCTAAATGAAAAAGCTAAACACCTGATAATTATAGATGACCTAGCAAACCCTCATCTTTTTTAGATCTGAACCAAAAATCAGACTTCATTCTACCACAGACTAACATAACTTCAAATCTCTGTCCTTTCTGCAGGTATCAGGAAAAGCTTTTATTAGCTATAATGAGTTTCAGATCAAACATTTGAAGACTCTAGGAAGATATATTTGCTGAGTTTGACTGTATTTGATTGAAAGACAGCAATACTTAATCAGGAGTATTTCCTACATTTGCTTCAGAGTACTTTTGCACAGCATTTCCAACTCGTGATGACAAATAATCCACAGACCATTCTCACCTGTCCAGATTGTTGTGCATTTCTTCATGAAATATAAAATCAGTAATCAATCAATAAGACTAGCAGTGATAAACATTAATAGACTATAGCTTTGCTTATTCATGCGCTATCAGATAATTCCTCTAGAACCAAATGGAAAATTCTGTTTCTATTGAATAAATGATGCAAAGAGCCCTCATCTTTAGAAGACTTGAACTAGAATTTCAGGGTCTATGTAATAAAATACCTATACCCCCTTCTGGAAGGTTCTGTTGATAAATAAATAAATGAAAAAGTAGCTCTTAATCTTACTTTGAAGACTTTACATCAGGCTTTAGAGAGAAACCAGGCAACTTTCCAAAAGAATGTTTACACTCAGCACACTGAAAGCAGTCTATCAGTAACAAATGGGAAAAAAGCAAATTCAGCTGAATTCAAACTCTAGAATAAAAGGAAGAGAAGACAAAAAATATTATTAAGAAAAAAATATGCATATGCTAAAAAGTGCTTATCAGACACAAGGAATTAGCTCAGTTAAAACAATTAAAACAAAATTTAAAAAAAAAAAAAAAAGAAGGAAATCCCACTGTAAATTAATGTTCTAAACTACATGCACCTGGGCTGCTGGGACAGCAGTCAGTAAGAATAGTTAATATATAGTAGAGGTATATGCATTGTCACATCATCAGTTTTACAAATTGAGACATGGTTGGAGACTACACGAGAAAGAGGAATGGCGGGGAATAGTTTTACCAAGAGGCTGGAGAAAAACTGACTTACCTGAGATTAGTGAAAGCTTTAAGAGGCACAAGGATGGTATGGAAGTTCCCTGTGAAGTGACACTACTCTGGAGTCCCCAAGGAGCTTTTTTTAGAAGGCAATCCACTTCTGAAATACATACTTTTTTTGTTAAATCGCACTTCACTTAGATGAAGTTTCTCGAGAACTGTCCTCCCAATGAGAAAAGGCTGCAGGCTTCACATCACAAATAGAAGAAATCACAAAATTTCTACAAGTCCAGATTTTTAGTTTTTATACAGTGAGATTGCCTCTGAGTCTTCCTTCTACTTGTTATATACTCTCATTATTTTGCCCTTAGAACCGGTACTGTCACATGCCACCACACAGAAATTAAGGCTAGCAGATGAAATAACAAAGGAAAGAAATTGTAGAATCTGGTTTCCAGCAGGACGTTTTCAATCCTTACTGAAAAAAAGGAGATTTTTAGCTTATTTGACTAAAAGCAATTCAGAAATGTCCTAAAAAGCTCTATACACTTACACACACTCTATTTCACTCTATTTCTGCCATCTCTGTAATCAAGATAAGAGAATATGTTGGCAATCATCGCTGCTTTCCTTTAGCCTGTTAGCTCTCTGCCATAAAACCCCCATTTATGTACACAGGGATCTAATCCTGCTCTGAGATGCTATAGATTTTATCTGGCCAAAGAGGAGAGCCCTTGCCTCTGAAGGTACATAGATTCAGTGATCTAACAAGGTGTTTCACATTCATGTTTCGTGACTGAGTTAATGGTAGATATAACTGCTATGTGAACATTCACTGAGCTTCAGTGGAAGGAAGAACAATCTCACACCACAGCTACTTGTAGAAGGACTAGGGGAATTTGTCCTGCTGATCTTCGAGAAACTTGTCACTCTCATCAGGTTTCCCTTTCTTTTTAGCTGTTGGTCTTAATTTAATTTATTGCATACAAATTTTTCCAAAGACCTGGAGGATGTAGACGAAGTATCCATACATTTAATCAATACGTTTGGTACACACAGAGAAGTTACAAACTATCTAAAGCACTCAGCCTTCATCTAACTTTCGGTTTAATTGATTGACATCATCAGTAAAAATCTTACTGGTTTCCATGAGTTTGGGCAATGCAAAGTCCTTTTTAAAGTCCTGTTTTTCTTTTTTAAAATGTGCTAAAATTTAAATTATACTGTAAACATGGTAATGTTCATCTTTCACGGAAGAGAGATTCTAGTCTATATCACCTTCTTATATATTACATGGAAGGAATTTTAGTACTTCCTCTGCAAGAAATCTGCATTAGCAGAGAGAGACATCTTTCTTATTTAAAACTATAAATTGTAAAAAGTAAAATCAAAGTAAAATCAGAATCAAACACATCTTATGGTTACAACTATGGTCTTAATTATCTATGGGCTTCTGACATTGCAAACCCAGCATCCCAAAACTCTGTAATAAAAAAGCAGTCCTATTATACACGGTTGATAATTTGCTTCTGTGTTGTTATTGTGCCAATGCAAAAAGGAAAAAAACTATGTTCTGTTCCTTAAATAATGACAATGAGAATGCACAGTTATTCAATATCATCCAGCCTTCATTTACCTGAAGTGTACTTTTCTGATGCTGTTTTTTAATCAGTCATCTCTATACTAAAAAATAAATCTGTAAAAAAGAGGGTCCTTCTTTTAATCCAAAGTTTTCACAACTTCATGTTAAGTCTAACCTTACTTAACAGCTCTGTTGATAGTCATTAAGATGGAAGCAACTGAATACTATTCATAGATGTTATTAGAAGAGCTGGAAAATATCAACTAAGACATAATATACACATTTATTTGAGGCACTTTTCCAAGAAAAATAAAATTTCCACTACTAGAAAAAAACACATCAATAAAAAAATGTAAAAGGACTGACCTATACCTAGCAGAGAAAAATAATATTTGCCAATGCCTGTTAGAATAGATACCCATGTTCCACAGAAGTGGAAAGAATCAGAGAATAAATTCTTGTTTGGTGAGTCCCCAAATGGGGACAGAGGGAGGACCAAACTGCCCGTATATCATACAGTCCATTGTTTGTTATTTGTAAAAGGGACATACACTGGAGCCAGAACCTTTTTTTGAAATGGTTAGAGCAATAAAGTTAATGGTAAAAAACCTCCTTGAAGAGATCAGATTCTTATGGATATATTATTTTGTTATAGGGAATAGAAAAGAACCTTACATGAAAAAGGTCCTTTTTCATGTATTTGTATCCAAGGGCAAAAGAACTTGCTATAATGTGTGAGAATTTAACTGCCAGAATCACTCCAGAATGTTCCAAAGCATGTCCCCTTTTTCTTCACGTCGGTCTCTAGTACACAGTTACAACACCTTTCTCTAAACAAAGTATCTGTGGCTTTATCAATACAACAGGCAAAAAAAATTATTTCAAACCAAGTGTTTCTGGCTCATCCTATCTGATCAAGCATAAATTGGAATCCTGAATCAACCACTGAACTGGTTTGATTCCTTAACTAAATGTCTACATGCAGTTCCTCTTGCCATCACCCAGCACAAAACAGCAGCCACTACCATTTCACATCCAGAAGCACAAGTGCTTACACATCTTTCTTTGCTTTCTCATGTCAGCCTTTCATTGTGAACCTTACTGCAGTAACTACATGTTGCTTAAATCTATGGCAGCCCAGAAAGGAGGGAAAAAAGAAGGTGCCTAGATAGTCCATGGACACACGAGAGTGTATGGCAAAATTTAAGCCCACTTTCTGGGCCACATGTATGGAGAAAAAAAGCCTGTTAGGCATGGGGAAGCAGAAAAGAGTCCAAAGAACCAGGATGCTAAGGCCCATTCACACATATTAACTATCAAATGAAGGACAGGGAAAGGGATATGGTCTTCCATTCCAGCTCTCAGACTTTCAGGAGGAAATTTTTTCATTGTCTTTCAGCCTGAGAGCTAATGGCCCTTGATAGCAGGCAGATTCCTGCCCTAGATACTGTGTTTGGGAGGGATGGAGTATGATTGCCTTTTTTTACCCCCCCTTTCTCGGGACAATAAAAAATATCTGTGAGGGACCAGCTGAGCTCGCTGGTTTTCAGCGGCAAACCTGGGAGAGCGCCAGTGCTGCTTCTCTGGTATGGTTTTCTCCCAGCTGCTGCCCCGGGACTAGACCATCTCGTGCTGCAGCCTCAGCCTTACCCAGCCCAGCTCCCGTATCCAAGCGGACCCTGCAGCAGCCCCCGGAGAGGGAGGCGAGAGCCCTGCCTGCATGGCCCAAGCTCAGAGCCAGCGTGTCTGCCTTTCCCCATTTTCTGCTGTTCCTGTATTGGGCAAATAACTCTTGCCTATCTCAGCAGAACCAAGGGAACCCTCATTCTGCGTGTGGTGAGCCTGCAGGACCTGCCTGTTTCCCCATAGCTGTGACCACACTGAGGAAAAATACAGAGTGATGTCACGGGGGAGAGGAAGGGTTTGTTGGGGTGATTTTGCTTGTTACTGTTGTACTACTGTTTGTTTCTCTTTTTTATTGTGTGTATATATAACCATAGTAAATACATATAGTAAATAATCGTTGCTTTCTTTTTCTACATTTTTTGACTAAAAGCCTCTTGATTCAAAGGGTATATTAAAGTGGAGAAAGAGTTTTTCTTTACACTCCAGGAAGAGTCCCATCTTCCATGGAAGGTAGTGTTCATACCTGGGATACTACCTTAGTCAGAGGATCCAGTGACTGGATATAATTTTTATAGGAAGCCACAAATAATAGACTGCACAGTGCAGCGTGGGAGTCGGTCACGACCATCTTTAGATCATTCTGGTGATTTTAGCCACTCTGCATTACTTTACTTCATAAGTATTACCAATAAAAAGAAAAAAGGATTTCTCAGATAACAAAATATATTTGCATATTCAGACAGAGAACAGGTGACAGTCTGGGCTGCATTCCTACAGAACAAGAGCAGTTTCTTTGTCCTCTTTCTGCAGCATACATTATGGAACTTGCGCATATGCTGTGTAGGCTTTCTCGGTTAATACTGCAGAATCAAAAGTAAGGAAACTACATAGTATTGAGATGTGAGTCCACAAGGTCCTTTGTTAAATTTTCTTCCACTAGCACTGATAAATTAACCAATTAAAAATAATGGTTTTTTCTCTAGAAAAGCAATGGAGAATAGCATGGAGTAATGTATATTGAATTCCAAGTCAGAATTGTAACAACAAGTATACATTAGAGCTGGGGAAAAATTCGAGTCAGAAATTCAATACCAGAAACATCCAAGGGAAATTCCTTGGCAAGAATATCCCAAAGTGTTTTCTTTTTTCAATCAGCTCTGCCCCAAAAATATACAAAAATTGGATGGACATGAAAAACTACTATAAAGTATTTTTTAAAAGAAATTAAAATTCATCTATAAAATAGTCATGCTTTTCAGTACTTATATTTAGGCAGCCTCCCAAGATCAGTTGTATTAATTTTAATGGCATAAATAGTCTTATAGACAGAAAAGAATGTGTGTTATCTTGTCACAGTATTAAGCAATTGGAAAAGGCTGGAGATTTCTAGTAGAGAGAGATCTAACCTGTTTATTCATGTGTCAGTCATCACCATGAAAAAGATTTGACTATATTAAACATACATAAGAGGGAAAAAAAAAGAAAAGCCATTTATAATTATGGCAGGAAAAAGTGCTATTAGCAAGGCCTATCACTCATCACAGACATGGAGGAGGGATGTGTGCTGTGAGCTGTAACCCCTTTTGCTGCTGCAGAGCCAACTGCAATAGGCACCAGCAGAGACATTGACCCACACATGGGCGATAGCTCTGGCACTGCCCATGAGCAGTGGGCTCGTTTCATCTGTTGTGCCAGCCAAGGTGTCCTCTTGGGCACATTGATTTCTCCTCCCTGGGAATGAGGGGCTGCACCTGTGATTAAAAATGGCCAAGTTCCCTTCTGTAGTCATGAGAACAACTGGCATGGTGCAGCTAGCCCTCAGAAACACATTGGGCTTGCCTTCATCACATGCTGGGAATACCAGTGTGTAGCTGATGTATAGCCTATGCTGACCTTGAACTGTGACCAGTTTTTTTCTAGGACAGTACCAGGGTGGCCAGGACAAAACTGCAACAGATATGTGCCAGAAATTTAACAATTTGGATAACTATTTGACAGTCTTTGGGTCTGCACCATGATCCTATTTAGTTAGCTAGTGTAGACATAGTTGTAGTGCTGAAAGAATACATGGTTCTGAAGTTGGGGTTCCTGTAGGCCCTTCTTGTAAACATCATGCTTTATCCCTCCATCTGCCACATGTTCCTGCCCCTTTACCTCTCTGGCTCTCACTTAACCACCTCGTGGGCACTAAAGCCATGAAAGTATACCCGCCAAGACTGCAAAGTGTTTTCTATCCATTCAGTTCTTTGAATCAAATTGATGTCAGGAAATTGTCAGCGAAGGTGTGAGGGAGGGGGCATGGGAACAGAAAGAGATCGAGGAAAGAACGAAGTGTAGAAAGACAAAACATTCTCTACTGAGATTTTCTTGGATTGCTCTAGACAAGCTCTTTTAGAGGTTGTAGCGCTTACCTGTGGTACACTATTATCCATGTACCTCTTTTTTTCAAGAATATTAAAGCCTCAGCATAAAGTAGTTTTTTTCCAAAATAAAAAGAACTGTTTCATAATAAGCTGTTATAACCACTGACAAGTGTCCTTTGTAAAGCTTTTATTAAAGAAAAGCACTGAAAATACAAATTCAAATGCTTCTTTCTATACAGGTACATCTGAAATGAGCAGGAAACCTTCAGAAGGGGTTAACTTTGTCACTGTAAGTACACCTACTGCAACACCAACCTGAATAAATTAGTGTGGACAATAGATTCCTCTGAGCTTGATAAGCTGATAACAGGAGACATCTGAGCTCTCATGTTTCAGGGAGTCAACAGTCCCTGGTTGAATTATTGTTGTTTCTTCTGGAGCAGCCAGGGTCCTGCAAGTCTGACTTCATGTGACAGCTCAAGCAAATATTCTTAACAAAGGATAGGCATATATTTTAGGTAAAAATACTGAAAAAAAAAAAAAAAGGCTACACTGAAAACACTGGAACAAAAGAGGTTTTTAAGAAATAGCAAATTAGTCACTCTGCAATTCCAAGCTTAAAAGCAGTTGCTTAATACAGTCCAATAGATACAAATCATGGCACAGCTCTAGAGGTTAAATCTCATGATCTGACCACACAGTAATTTCATCTGTGAATGACACACAAAATATTCGGGTTCAGAACATTTAGAGTCTTTGAAGAGTAAACAAAGTCACTCAGGTTCTCCAGGTTCTCATTCAGAAGAATGTGGAAAACAAATGTCTGTACTGGAGAGAATCGTCATACTCTTAGGCTTTCCAATATTGTGAACAAGCAAAGAAATCTTCATATGGAGAAAGACAGAAGACTAATAAACTTGGATAGATATAGCAACAAGGTGTTTAGAAGTCACTCAGATCCAGGGAGTTGGACAAAAGCCTAATAGATGCTATACCATCTAGTTACATATAGGGAAATATTCAAGTCTAATTTAGCAGCGCTATTTGTTAATCCTTTATAAAAGCTTTTCATTACTGTATTTTATATATCACCGAAAATTTTTTATGCATATTAAACTGCTATTTCAAGATGTTAAAATTTAGAGTAAAAATATATATTTCTTTCTGTATATACACCCCTGGGGCTAATTCTGTCTTCTAACAAGAGTATCTCAAAACAGCAAGAATAAGCATTCAAGATAATAGTTTTCTTTATGGATCTTCTCTTAACAGTGCAGCAGATGAAGTAACAAGGAATCTGCCCAGCAGGTGAATTTCTATTAAAGGCTTTCTGTGTTTTGGCAGTGGCTCACAGCATTGACATTCTCTCACAAAACACTTTGTATCAAGGAATCAGCATTTTTCTAGTGACAAGTCATTTAATAAGAAAATTCCTGACATAGTCCAAGTACAATGCCTAAACAACCATTCTGCAGTTAGGAAGGTTTAAGAGGTGTGCCAAAATGTAAGTTTATTGCCATCTGTAAAAAAGTCTGCAGCACGCACAAAGGATGGTGGCTCACTGGAGAAAACAAGAGGTTATTGTCTTTGCAGACTCACAATTTAGTTCTCCCCCTCAACTTCTCTTGAGGTGGAATGTTTTCAGCATGTTCTAGGATCACTCTTCTGAAATGGGAGCCTCACTCTTTCTGAGCTAAACAGCTACAGCCCTGGCTGACACCAATGTCTGCTTTAGCTGGTCATTAGTCAGTGTACTAACAGACCTGCCCTGTAAAAACATGATCACATAAAACTAGTTTCACACCAGTGGACACATCCACTATCCTCACATAAAGAATGCATTTGGTTCACATCCACTCCAGCCTGCTCTTATATTCCTGAGTGCTTAGCAAATAAAACCTGCTGCAACAGGCTGATGCTCAACATACTACCCTCTGTGGTGAAAAGACTTCTCAGACTCTCAAATAAATTCTTCTTGGGACACCATCCTAAATTTCCATTAAGCTATAGGAAATAAAATATTTCATAACGTATTTCCAAACATACAGTCATTTGTCCTCTGAGTGTCTCAGGAATGTTTACAAACTGGATTCAATGAGAATGCTGTGCAGGCTGGATAGTAAAGCAGCTCTGGTTAAAAGGTCCATTTAAGGGTTTAGGACAATAATGGTCCAGTTTATAGAACTGAGGAGGCAGAGGCCATAGAAAGGTAAGGGCTGAAAATGAGTGTAATAAAAACTACAATTTCACTCACTTGTTCTATGGGAATGAACAATTTCATCCCCTCCTACTTTCCCCTGCTCCCTAGAAGGTCCTTGTTACAGCTGCAGTTTATAATGTCAGTCACTTGAAGGCAGAAAGTTTTCTTTTTTATGGGCAAATATGCAAAGTACTCAGGTAAATTGGGACCACAAATAAACTTTCCTAAATGCTACAGGAAAGTAAGTATTGAAAATAGAGGGGCTTCAGTTCATAAAGGGAACATAGATTTTATTATTATTATTATTAAGGTAATAACAGAAATCTGAGAGTTTCCATTCCAGCTCTTCACAGGCCTTTTTGTAACCCTGACCTGTGGTCTAAATGTATTTCTCCTGGAGTCAACAGGAGTTTTGTTCTTGTCTTTACAGAAATCAGCATTGTTTAAGAAATTTCACCAGTGCTTGTTGACCTCATATCCATCATGGAACAGCAAAATGCAAACACAGGCTTTGCTTGTGGCATTCTCCTGGTGCAGCCTAGCCCCTTCCCATGCAGGGATCCCAGCTGGGGATGAAAATAGCATTACCCAGTGCCATGCTATGCCCATACTAGTAATCTCTCCCTCTCAGCCTATCTACACAAGAGACATTTTGACATTATAACAAAGAATCTAAGTGAAAGAGACGCTTGACAACTGGACCCAGCAACTAGTCATTCCACAGGACTCACATAGTGCAGTAAGCTGTGGTGCAAACTCCTGCATAGTATAAAACATCGTTGCAGAAGTTTATCTCTTTTTTTTTCCTTGTGTAGGAGCTGCCAACTATTTTTACTGTGGGTGTGGGGACACTGAAATTACCGATATTTCTTCTAATCTACTAAATTGAGATTACTACACACTTGACCTGATTGATTCTGGAGCAGAACAGCTTTCTTGCCTCACTACTGCCTCCCTTCACTTTATTTTAGAAGGGATATCTTCCAAACAAAAAAAATGCTCTTAGCTGAAGGTAAACATTTTTTATTTAAACCTAGTGCAGCCTAGAACACAGGTTTGAGCCTTCTCCATCGTTTTCACAATTCACCTTTCTGTTACAGTTCACCAAGTAGAAAGGGAAAAGCAGGGTTCCCATAGAATAGATGGCATGCAAAATACCATAATAAATAGAGATACCTGTGTAAGATCCTTGCTTTCATGTAATGAGTCTCACATCTGACTTAATACACAATCTTTCTTAATTTCAATCAAACATGTTTTTATTTTAAGAAAATCATGCAGCAGAAAAATATTATAATCTTATAGCCAAGTGCTAAACAATATAACTTTCCCAATGAAGCAACTTTTATCTGAGGTTGTTTTAAGAGAAGAAGAAGAAAACCATGGGATATGCAGTATTGTTCAGATTGCTGTCTCTTTCTAAATTTTCTATGTTCAGTTCCTTCACCAGCTTGTGTCTCAGATTCTTCATCCATAAAATGGGTGGCATGATACTGCTCTACTCTCTCAAGTGCTTCAAATTTTGTGGAATTTCATTTTCTGTCAACATTTGGGAAATGACAGTGGAATTTGCAGAAATTTTGTATTAGAGGACAAACTATGCAGAAAAGGGACCTCTGGTTTCAAGTAAGAGTTGCAGCAAGTCTGAAGAATATTTTTTACAATACGTCAAATTCAGTTAAGCATTCATTAGACTGTATCAGTGGGTATTTTTCTACTTAATTTATTCTGTTCAAATGACATTTCTGGCTTCATCACCATTTATACTATTGCATGATAATAGCTCATGGAAGCTTTTCTGGAAACTAAAACTTTTAATAAAAATATATGTTTATGAATGTTTTCCAGAATTTCTTACTTGTTCCTGCTCCAGCAATAACTCTGTTTTCTGTTCTGCAGGCCAAATGCTAGGAAGCTTTTTTCCCAGCTTGTTTTTAATAACAATTTTTCTGTGGGAGTTGAGTTCATGACCCTCTTGTCTTGTAGGAAGAGGCTGTCCTGTCATCAGTCCTTCACTTCCCACTCTGCAAGAGTGATGTGTGTGAGAGCTTGCCTCACTCCCCTCCTGCCTGGGAACCAGAGTGCGGGGCTTGGATGTCTCTCCGATTTGTCAGGGAGCTATCAATGTTCCTCCGGCCCCTTTCAGTCCCTCTCAAGAACGCCAGAGACACTGCCTTCTTGCACTTTGGCTAGGAGGGAGGGAACGGTAGAGCTTCAGGAGCAGATAAAACCCAGGGGATTTAAAGCATGGGAAGTGCTGGTTCCCAAGCTCCCTCTGACTAATGGGGCTGTCTGACCCTCCTATTTGAAGACAAAATGTTCCATTAGACTAAGGCCATGATGGTGATGTGAAAGAGGTCAGGGCCTTCTCCTTGCCCTGACCTTGCATCCTCATGCCAGAAACCCTCCTCTTACTTCATTCCCTCTGCAAACTTGCTCATGAACACCACAGGCACAGTGACATGTGGATCCTGTGAATTACTCAATTGCTCTCCATGAAACACATGCCCCTGATGACTGCCAGAATACATGACAAGAAATGTCTTTTTTGAGTTAGGAGTCCTTCCCGACCTCCTCTGTACAGCAGCAAGTGCCACCATCAGGGAGTCATTTGTTGCTGTCACACTGCATTCTGGCATTATTGCTACGTTAAACTTGAATTAGGGAGCTGCAAAAGAATGGTGGGGTTTAAAAAGTATGAAGATAATCTCATACTGCCATCCATTTGCATGCTTCCTGAGACTCCAGGTAAACACACTGAAATGTAACTTTAAGGGCACTGCATCACTGTAACAAAATGTATAGGTAGGAAACTGTAAATCGGTATAATTTTTAAAATAGAAACCAGAATTTCCTCATCCCACTGCACCACATTTTTGTTTCACAACTGCAGTCCTAAAGTGCTTTGTGCCAAATAGCAAAGCTACTAGGAAACATTTCCTGAGAAATTTTCAAAAGCTTTCTAAAAGAACAGAGCACTTCCAAGTTCTAGAGGGGGTATCTCTAAAACTAGCAAGAGTCCCTGCAAAATGAGGACTTGAAATAAGTCTATGCTCCTTAAATAAAGTTAATAGAAAAAGGAAATATTTTTCTGTCCCAGATAAAACAATCTTTAAACAGGGTTTTGTTCTTTTGATTTGAGTTTTTTTTCCCTTAGTTTTCATATTATTTTGTTAAGGAACCTGCAAATAATATTTTCAACAAAAAAAAAATTAAATTATATATTTAATACTCTGTTTTGGGACATCTTCTAGTTCATGAACATATTTTACTTCACATGCAGACATTTCAGTAAAGAGCACTTAGTATTCAATTAAAAAATATTTTCAAGGAAAATTGAGATCTGGCTCTTTCTAGGATTAAATTCTCCTCTGGAATTTTGACCTCCATTTGAAAAGATTTTCCATACTTCTACTTTTGTACATATTAAAGTATTATAGCCTGGCTTTGTAATTGATCTATCAGATTTTTATAAAAGAAACTTACAGCTAAATAAGCTATGGCTCAGAGAATGAGAGTCATCTGGTTAAGCAATGGATTAGTGATAAAAGATAGCTGAGCTGGCTAAACAATGGATTCTAGATAATGGTAATGATATTCAAAAATAATCCACAATAAAATAAAGCACTGATGTCCTAATGATGGGTACTTAACACACAGATCACAGCTAATCAAATTTTTTTTTACAAATTAATTATCTGAAAAGTTGAGCAGTAAATTTTCTGTAGATATGCTGTTATATTTCTGTACTGTTTAATGAATTTATGGCTACATTTTAGCCTGGGGTTTATTCAAAAACTGGTGAATGGGCACTCATTATCTGTGACTGCCTCTGTGAATAACACAGAACAATTTCTCTCCCAGAACAGGGTGCTCTGCATTCTATTAAAAAAAAAAAAATCTCATTTTCCTACTCTGACATGATTTGCAAAATCTCAACCTATGTTCAGTGAACATCACAGCACCAAAGTAGAAAAGTATTTTAAAATATTATCCTGAGAAAATATTTTTTACAAACATTTCTGTAACCAGTTACTTAATTTTCCCAACAGTCCTGCTTTCAAATAAACTTGTGAATAAAATCTCACACTCCAAAGTTGTGCAGAAGGGCAGTAAGCTTTATTGATAAGAATATTTAGAAACATTATTTGGCTAGTTACCTCCAGCTGAGCCATACACACATTGTAGCTACTGCACACATACCAAAGAACCTCATCAAAACCTTCTTAAAGGTAACTGCAGCAGAAGAGAGTAGTGTGGAGAAAGGTGTGTATTACAGTATACACAGTGATTTAAAAAAAAAAAAAAATCAAACCAAAACCATAAATCCACTTCAAGAAGACTTTCATATTCTCTGAGAAGAAAATTCTCTCTCCAGACTGCAAGTTCAGCATTTTGATGCTTCAAGGTGGTGGAAACCTAGGCCCGCAGGGAAATTTGTGGCACGATGTTCCAGTGGCAGAGAATTGTTTTTCTGACAAGAAGCAAGAAGTGTTTAAGAATGTTCTTAGGCCATGAATTAGTTTTGGTTTCCTCACTACTATCAGATATTTAAATTAAAATAAAGTATGAGGTCTAAGAAAAAGGAAGAGGCAAAGATTTTCTGTAAAAAAACTAGACATAAGAATTACATCTATGTTTAACACTTGCCTGTCATATGATTTCATATACCAAAACTAGCATCTGCTTGTGTAAACCAATAGAATCATAGAATCATTAAGGCTGGAAAAGATCCTTAAGATCATTGAGTCCATCCAATAAACTGGCACTGTAAAGTCCACATCTAAATCATGTGTGTAAGGACATACCATACCATAGTATTAACGTGCAAAAGATACAGTCTCCCCACAGCTGAAGAAAAGTGTTTTTAGTAGTTGCAGCTCCAAACCCTTTGAATCCTTTCCCACAAACTATTCAAATTTTACCTGAACCTACATGAAGGGATGGTAAGAGATTAACTAGGATTCCAGCAGTATATGGATGACTTTAGTGTATATCTCCTTTACATCAGTAGCAAACAATATGAGCTCCAAGATCTCCCCACGCCTGTACAAAAGCAGCAGCTGCTTGGGCCATGGAGAAGACAAAAGAGAACGGAAGTACTCAAAGAATTTCCTTTCTTTATGATTCTAGGATCACCGGATTATCATAGGATTATGGAAAAAATCAGGCTGGAAGGACCGCAGTAAGTTCTCAGAACAGGTCAAAGCTGGATACACTGATCTTCATAAACCGTAAACCCGCTCCCAGCTGGGACTATTTTTAGTCTCTGACATACTACTGTCCCTAAGAAATTGCCTGGTAGACTGTACCTATCCTATCGGACTCACATCTGACCGTGGTGATCCATGACTTTCTGGACACCAGAACAGGTCAGATATATTTGAGGATTTTGAGGAGTACCAAGGGCAATACTCCCTTCAAAACTCATCACAGGTTTATGACTTGCTCATTCTCTTTGTTTAACATAGATGACAGAGAGTAATTGAGAGCCTTCCTTCCTCATGCCTAGGATTTTGTATAAAGGCAATTTTGTACTGTTTAATGAATGAGACTATTTATGAATGAAGGGAGACAGCACAGCTAGGTGCCAGTAGTTCTGCACCTAGATTTGAAGAATTATTGTCTTCTGAGGTAAAAGCAAAAACTACTCCTCAGTGAATTCTTTATGCAAATAATCATAACCAGTCTTGTATATTGAAGCATAAAATAGGGCAGAGAATACAAAAGCAAAATTAAACCACAAAACTGTACACAGATTGTTCTGTGTCACCCGCTGACAGGAAGATAAATAAGAAATTGGAAAAAGTCATTAATTGCTCTTACAATATAAAAGAGGAGTTCAGGTAAACAAAGAATATGGGAACATACATAACACCACGCCATTATTTTTACACTTTATTTCAAGAATAAAATCATGCCTACCGGGTTACACTTGGCCTGTTTCCTGCATCCTCAGTATCCTCTGAATTATGGACTGTGTTTCTCACTAGATAATGTGTATATACCTTCTTCCCTTTGAAATTCTGTCACTGCTTTAAAATTGAGAACTAGTGAAAAATATCGGCACATTCTCTTACAAAAGGCTGATGGTCTTCTATCTCAGGTAAGGGTATCAAATTAGGCATTCATGGATTTAAAACAACCTAAGAAAATATGATTTTTTTTCTGGTTAGGTATAGTTTCTGCTGCTTCCTCTACTTCCAGTAAGAAACTGTGGTATTTTTCTCTGTGAACCAAATATTGTCTGTCTGTCTGTCATTTTTATCCTTTTTGGAGAGACTTTCCTACCTGATGAAAACTTCATACAAAATTGAAGAGGGAGCTTCTACAGTACAAAAATACAGAGTAGACATAAGGAGCAGGAAGACAGAAACACAAGGATAAAAAGGNGGGGGGGGGGGGAAGGGGAGGGTATTTCTGTTTTCTGTAAATATATAACAACTTTTTGAGGGCAGCCCAACAACTGACAGAGCATCCCAGAAACCTCACCTACAAAATGATCTCTCTTTTATATTCCTTATGAAGGGAACAAATGATCTTTCAGGTTACACATACTCTCAAATCTTGGACAGAGCTTATCAGGGTCATGTAAGAGAAAAATAACACCAGCTAAACCAACTCACAACACTAGATCATGATTTAGGACAAGGGGAATAATTTTTTTTTTCTCTATTGCAAACTTGACTGTAAAATCTTCAGTAAGTTGCCTCACCTTCCTGTGCCTCCATTTCTCATCTGTAAAGTCAGGATAATAGCATTTGCCAGGTATACTGTGAGGAAAAAATACATTAAAGGCTGGGAGATTGCCCCAGTAGTGCAGTGGTAGGAACATAAAGGAGCCAAAATAGAGTTTTGCTATTGAAGGTTGTCATTAAAATACTGAGTAGTGCTCCTTATTTGAGCTGGCTGGAACACTTCCCATCAAATACAAACCGATTTCATCATTTGGCTTTCATCAGAGCCAAAAGCTTTTTTTAAAAAATCTCAGTTTTGACAATGTTTTTGAACGAAAGGTTTCTTTGATGTGGGCTGGACACCTCAGTTATTTCCAGAGACAGGGGTCATGCTTTTCAAAACATCTAAGAGGTTTATCTTTGACCCTATGAAGAAGAAAAAGTTGAAACCTAAAAGGCTACTATGCTATACAATCATCATTGTCCAGCCTGTCCTGCCACTCCTGACTCAGAACACACTGGGGAGAAGAACTCCTGTGCTAAGCAAAGAAAGTGCCTCTTCCAGAAAGGCCATGGAAATGAAACTGTTGGGCAGAGTTTTCAGCAGCTGCCAAGTAATCCATTCAGAGTCAGCCAAAGTGCTGGGTCTGACCTACCAGCTTGGGCATAAGAATGAGCTGCAACCTGATTATTCACACCTGATTATTTAAACCTGCATTTGCAGGCCCATGCAGTTGCCTTCCATTTACATTTATTTTTTTTTCTCCAATCCACATCAAGAACACAGAATTATGCTTACACAACATCAGGCCAGTTTGACCCGGGGGGAATCTGCTACATTTTTTTTCAGTTCCTAGATGCACACTTTGAAGCAGTATCCCTCATGCCCAGCAGTTCAGTAGTTCAAATAATGACGTTGCCTCTTTTTTTTTTTTTTTTTT
>VXBA01002157.1:518007-530026 GCA_013399895.1 Serilophus lunatus | reverse complement strand
TTTTTTTTTTTTTTTTTGGAACTAGCAGCAATTTAAATGTAACCTGATTCAAAGCATGTATATGCTGGTACCAGCTGCATTAGGTAGCATATGGATGGATGTGATGGTTTCATTGTCTAGCCTTAATGCATAACAGGGATCCCTGTAGAAAACATAAAAATAAAAATAAATACACCGCGGAAATATCTCATTGCTTTCCTGCACCACCTACTTTAACTACCTACAAGTTTCTGTGTAGCTGGACTGCTAGGACTGCTTGGATTTACAAAGGCAAAAAGCCCTCTGTGAAGGCGTGGGAGGAAGGAGCCGGGAGTGCAGGACCGAAGGGTTCAGGCTCCACCTAGTGGGAGCACATTCTCTTCTTCCCTCGCAAAATCCGCTCCTGGGTGGGCAGACTGTGCTCTCACCCATTACTGAGGGCTCGCACACACCCCCAGAAAGAACAGCTGGGAGCAGAGATCCCTGTCTAGAAGCTGTATTCCTCACAAGCAGCCCCTGTGGCACGGCCCCGGCGCTCAACATTCTGGTAATGCTCAGCATCCCACGCTTGCCCTACATCCCACTGTGCCACTCCCCCGCCACCTCGGGGCAATGGACTGGAGGTAAAGAGCACGGTTTAATCCAGACTGTTTACTGGGATGTGCGTCCTCCTCAAAAGACCGAAATGACTCTACTTTCAGAGTATTTCAGGGCAGAGTGATGCCTCATAAGCAAATGTGGACTTTCCCTCCAATGTTTAATCTCTGCCTTCTACCTCCCTGAGGCGGCAACTCAAAGAAAATGACCCTCAAAGGGTATGATTTTCTGCTTCATACAAAGCTTGTTATCCTGGGGCTGCTTTTTCTGTTTCCTCTCTTCTATTCTCTTTCTCCCCTCCCCTCTCCAGAACAAAAAAGATCATACATCTCATCAGGATCTGTCTTCACAGGAGATTCTCTTTTGGTTTTTTTTTTTTTTTGCTCTCCTTTTGACAACTTTCTTTTCATAAGAAGAAAAAGCATTTTTTTTCAATAAAATTGTATGCTGCTTTGAGTACTTTGATGTAGTAACGACTGTCATGAGGTAGATATGCTGCTTGCTGCTTTATTAAAAAGACATTTAATCTGAAGTACCAATCATTTAGTCTCATGACTTTTCCCATCTGTTACAAGCTTCTTATTTTTGATGGGGGGGGTGGGGAGGGTGTTAATTCTGGACATTTATTTTGTGGGGAAAGTTACAGATTACTTATCTCTAGTGGAAAAAAACTGTGTGTAGCATGTTAAAAATAGCCCTTCCTGAATTCATCTTTCTTTTTGAGGAATTTTAAAGTCCTTCATTTTCCTCTCTTTAGAAAGCAATGTTTTGTAATTACGATCTAAGGATAGAAGAGAGGCAAAGATTCAGAGAGATCTGACATCTTTTATTAGAATAAAATAGATAAAAAGAAGAGACAAGGCTTCAGGCACACACACCTAACACTCGAAGGATGCTCTGCAGAGCCCAGAATAAGTCCTTTTTTTTTTTTTCAGAGAAAAGAATATGGACACTCTTTAACTCTCATTGTATCTCTTCAAATAACTGACATAATTGTAAGGAGTGCCATAATACATTTTGTGTCTTTTCAGCTAACAGTAAACAGGAATAAAAAATCCAAATCTGAACAAGAAATCCAAATCTGAACATTGCAGATCTGTTTTTTGGACACCATTAAGTTAGATTCCACTTTAAAAATTTAAGTTACTGAGTGAAATTAAAATAAAGCAGGCTTCATACCCAGATCCTGCCAAAAATAGAGCATGTCTGATGTTGCAGAGGTTTAACAGTTCAGCCAAGTGTGTCAATATCTTCTCTGCTATCTCCCTGTACTGGTTGCATCAGTTATCTGTGTGTTTGGGCCCCAGTCTAGCTCTATTGGAACCAGGAATAAATGCTTTCAGCCTGAAGCTGAATAAAGGTTTATGTATAAATCCAGAAAAAGGGATCTGAAAAGGCAGGCAGCTCTGCAAGATGTTTGGGCTGGACACAAGGCTGTGCTACAGATGCTAGTTGCAGGAATGGGCATGAACCATTGCAGGCATTGGCTGCATGGACCCAGCACAGGAGAAATGCTCTGACCCTGCAGAAGAGGCACACAAAATCAGGCAACTCAACTGCTGGCCTGCAGGCATGTATGAAGCATCATCAGTGACACTGTATGTGATGCTACTTGCTGCTAATAGTCTCATAGAAGCAGTGCTTTATCATCTACTACATCTGAGTTATGCTTTCCATGTTGGTCTGTTAGTGGCATTCCCTTATGTTCATAGTAGTGTGTTTTCTGCTGTTTGAGTACTTGCATGAGGTGGCTGTTTTTGCTAGCTAATTGGGAGCTACTTGCTTCTGTGGAACATCTTTGCTGCTGTCTTAGGTAATCTGGTTTTCATCTCCTCCATGCTTAATTATAAGAAGTTTGGGCTTCCAGTTTTTGAACCCTTTAAAACTTCCACTCATCTCTACTTTAAAATATCAGTTCCATCACCCTTAGCTCCTGCCAAATTGGAGCATGATCAGGGCCCGTTGTTAGCAAGTAGAAAATAAAATTTAAAAAATTTTTCCAAAATATTCCAGGGTAAAGGGGACTAGAAAGATGAACTTTGCATGGCAGAGAAAGCAAGTAGCAGTTAGGTAGAATTGTGTCTATCAAAGGAAAGCTTTGCTCAGGGAGCTAGTTAGTCTTGTGAGTCACAGCTTGCCCAGGACTTGGAAAATAAACCTCTCCTTCTGTGCTAGCTCACAGAATTCAAAGGCAGTGAAAAGGAGAGGCCTCTCACACAAGGTGGGATTTCTCTATCCTGAAGGGAGACAATGAGTTTGTTTCACGGTTTCTTTATATGTTGTCTCTGCTGCTCCTTCTTCCTCAGGGTGAGGACTCCTCACACTCTTCCCCTGCTCCAATGTGTGGTCCTCTTACAGGAAACAGCCCTCCACATACTTCTGCAACGTGATTCCCTCCCAGGGGCTGCAGTTCTTCATGAACACGTTGCTACAGCCTGGGTTCCCCACACAGTCACAAATCCTGTCACCAGATCTGCTCCCGCATGGGCTTCTCTCTCCAGAAAGTCACAGATTATGCCAGAAGCCTGCTCCAGCACAAGTTTGCCATTGGGTTATGGCCTCCTTTGGCCATCCACCTGCTACAGCGTGGAGTTCTCCATGGGCTGCAGATAGTTATATGCCCCACTGTGAATCTCCATGGGCTGCAGGAGGACAGCTTGCTCACCATAGTCTTCATCGGGGGCTGCAGGTGAATCTCAGCTCCAGCACCTGGAGCACCTCTACCTCCTCCTTTTTCACCAGCCTTGGTGTCTGCAGAGCTTTCTCATGCTGTCCTCACTTATCTCTCCTGTTATAGGTTGTTGTGCAGTTTTTCTGTCCTCCCCCTTCTTGAGTCTGTTATCCCAGAGGTGCTACTACCATTGCTGACAGACTCAGCCTTGGCCACACACCAGCAGGTTCATCCTGCAGCTGGCTTGCATTGGCTCTCTCGGACGTAGTGGAAGCTTATGGCAGCCTCTCACAGTAGCCCCACTATCAAAATCTTGACAAGCAAATCCACTACAAGCAAATATAATAATGTTCTCTTTTAAATATTGTATTTATTTATGTTTTGAAAATGTTGCAGACTTTCTGTGCTCATTTTCTTTATTTTTTTAAAGACCGTTTCTCATTAAAAGAACAGGTGGAAAAAATGTCATCAGCTATTTCAAATATATAAAGTTCTACACCTGCATAAATGTCTGGGAGACCTAAGGAACTGCCCGTGGGTGGTTTTATTCTATGTGTTTGAATCTCTTAATAAAATAAATTTTCAATAAATAAAAAGGTAGATGCAGAACACTATTACTGAACCTGTGCATACAGATGTTACAGCTGAGGCATATTAAATAGGCTATACCACCTGATGAATGCCTTGTGCATGTACAGGCAGGAATCAGGTGAGTCAATGAAAAACTGCTATAATTAGGTGACCTTTTTCATGTGCATGACATCCTGAAATTTTGTTTGAATAGGTGAAGTCAAAAAAAAGTGTTTCCATCAATTTCTAAAACACACATTCTCTTAATATATGGCACTCCACATTGAAAGAAGCAAAGTTATTTCACAAAAAGACAGTTCACCAAATGTTAACAGTGGGTACTTCTGACTTTTAAGGCCATTTCCATCTGCATAAAAAATTCTAAAATATTTTAAGCTTTTTCTTTATAAATCAGTGAGAACCTTAAAATGTTAGTGCTTTTCCTTATTTTTATCCAATAGCCACTGGTCTTTATACAGATAAAAAACAAATCAGTAGCATGTGGGGAGTGGAAGAGGACTGCTCTCACCAGGCTCCCTGACTCCAGTCCCCTAAGCCTTCTTTCCTTCTTCTTCTCACATTGATTCTGCTTCTGATTTTCTGGTGTCCCACATCGAATTACTTGAAGACTTATTCCCAAGGCATCAATCTTCTCCGTGGTATGGACTCATGAACTGTCCATGTTGAAAATATAGGTAGTTCTCCTTGGTTTTCCGGTATCACAGGCTGCAAGCTTTTCTGTGAAACAGTCTGCAACAGAACAGACGTTTCCATTACATCATGCATGGAACAACTTCAATATTGCGCTAACATTTTATACAAGGAAATAGTGTAATACTGCCTTATAAAAATGACTTTCAAATGTTAAATGTCAGCATTTTTAAGGAACGTGAGAACAGCTGTACCTGGTCAGAGACAAGGTCAGACTAATTTAGCATTCTGTCTCCATGAATACCCAATTCCCTAAGTGCTTTGTAAAAAGCGTAAGATGAGGGCAAGCACACAGAGATGCTAACCTAGGTTATTCTCCCAGCCTCCAGTAATCTGCAACTCAGGAGCTTTTGGCATCAAACTTAATGAAAAATACCAGGAAAGCAATAACATGTCAAAGTAAGGCGTGCACAAGCTTAGTTGCTTTATATATTCACATATATAGATTGAAAACACACAAAAGTCTCTCAGTCTGATCCTAAGACCCTTCAAGTAGAAACTTCTTTCAAACTTTTTTGTTAATCTTACTAACAGGTAAACTTTTTTTAACCAGCCCAAGGAAATATGGCTCTTCATCTTCCTCATCAATTCTCATCACCAATAAAATTAAACCTTGAGTGGTCCAGGATAAGTGGTTAAAGAGCAAGGAGAAACAATATAAAACAAAGGTTTGTGGGTAACATTCTGGGAATTTAGACCTAAAGCATCTGTGTGTCAGAAAGGGCCAGTGTATCTTTCAGATCTTCTGCCAAAATTGTTAAAAATTACTGCTCAAGGTTAGGCATCTAGGGCTAGATGCATAAAAGAATTGGTGTATTACAACAGCCATTGGTACTTTGCCATCGGAAACCTCAGTTGTAAGGCTAGGCGATTCTATACAATTCGTGGCAAAGAAAAACAGCCAGAAATCAGATTTATGGGAAAAAGAAGGAATTAAATCTTTCTGCTCCAAATTGTCATCCTTAAAATCCTCATTCAGCTGCAACCTAAATTGTACTCCTGACTCCATTTTCTACCTTAATGCAGTCCAGGTCCCTGGAGTGGTTCTGGATTTGTCTGTTGTGTATTGCCAAGAGTGCCTGGTTTTGATACACACAGTTATCTGGGGACTTATGACTAAGATCCTATAAAATGAAGAAAAAAGGCACCTTCCTGTGAGAGGTCTTATAAACAGTGAGCTGGAAGGTGGTCTCACAGCACCTCTATAAACTGTAGCTTCTTATAGATCAGGTTCCATGAGGACCTCTGATCCAGCCACTGCCCCAAACACATTCCTCACATGACAGTATCTGCAGGCAAGAGCCTTTTTCTAAAAATGCATCTGTAAGAAAGCAGCTGTGCCTCTTTTCTTGGGCCTGTACCCCACAGACCCTCAATCAGAAACTGTCACTAGAGTATTTCATTCAAATCACAGTCAGAGATGGTAATTTATTTTCACCCAAAAGCCTAGCAGGATGCCCTTGAGGGGAGGTGGTAGATTTCAGTTCTTTGTCCCTTCTCACACTGGGAGGATTTGAATTTATGTATAACATTCCCACTGCAGGGACCCAGGTACCAGGCAAAAAGATATTTTGGAAAAAAAAAAAAAATTCCTTCCTTTGAAGTGTTCAGCTTTGTATAAAGCACTTCAATTGCTATTGAAGCCCAGTTTGCTACCACCTCTGGCATTAGTTATTTCATGATTTCAAGGATGTCTTTTGGTAGCAGCGGCGGTCTATGCAGGTTAAAGTCTGTTTATGACTGCTGACCATTCACAGGTAAAGAAGTTGGTCCTCTCTGTGTGGGTTTTTTCCATTCATTTCATAGACTTTTGTTCCTTTGCCTAGCTCTGAATAGCAAAATCATGCTGGGAAAAGTGTGATTGAGGTTTGTCTAAGGATTGGATTGTTTTTTCCATTCTGCAACCACGGCTTCAAAAAAGAAAGTATTTCCACCACAAGATTTGCATGGAACAATATCAACAGTAGACAAGAAGAGATAACTCTGAGTACAAGCCTAGCTTATTCTATTACTAATTTGTTTCTTGATACAGGTATATCCCTGAGAGGGATTTCTTTTTCTATTCCATGGCTTATGATTTTTAAAAAAATTAATAAATGCATCTTTTAGTTTTGCAAGGACATTTTGAAATCCATAGATAGGTATTGCTATGGGAGCATGGCATATTAATATGCCACAATATGCCACACTTCGGAGTGAAGTGTACGAACAAACTTTGAATGCAAAAAGTGGAGCTGGAGAAAAATTAGGCAATAAGCTTGAACTGAGATAGCAGTATTAGTATTAAGTAGTATTATACAATTAAACACTATTTGCTTATAAATATAAACAAAAATGCTAGCTGTATTGTCATGAAGAACAAGTATTTATTGCTAACAGAGAAAATATAAAGAGTTCTAGATGTTGTGAACTAATTATCTGTTACATTTGAAAACACACTTTCCCCAATAGAGAATTTTACAAATGTCAACCCCAAGGCCAAGTATGTTTGTATTATAATTCTAATGTGCCTTTTTATTCTGTTTTGTTTGGGGGGGTTTTTTTGTTGTTTTTTTTTTAATAATTCCCTATCTGGTCACTCTTTTTCCCATCTGCCTTCTTGTTCTTCCATGACATCACTTTCAGACACGGAAAACTTCAATTTCTCTTCAAACATGAGAGGTAACTTAAAAGCCCTGTTTCTCAGCTACTAACAGCATTGTACTGCCACATCACAGAAAGCAGGGATGATTTGGAGGTGAAGACACTTAGAGGTATGCTTTTGATCTACTGATTCAGACATGACCCAAACAGTGGAAGAGCTGGTGTCCATCTGCCCCATCTCCCTCACTCAGCACCGGTGATTTCTTTCATTTTTATCAGGACTGTTCAGACAGTCCAGAACAAATTTTCAGTGTCTAATTTTCAAGTGCCTGGTTCCTTGAATAGCATGTAGGCTGTTTGTAGGAAGTGCATTGGGCAAGTTGGGCTGGTGGACTAGATGACCTTTAAAGGCCTCAAAATTCAAACTATATCAGAATTCTATGATTCTAAATGAGACGCTTTCAACAAGAGTCAATTAGCCTATATACTGGTTGAACTCGATGTTTTTCAGTATGTCATGGCCAGTAGAAATTACCAACATTATAAATTAACAGTTAATGCTTGCTACCTTTAGATATTTAACTCCAGATTGGAGCAAGGTACAATTGTTCATTTTGCACAGAGCTAACAGTGGTATTCAATACATATTTTTTCTTAACTTTAGGTGATACATACCTAAGGGTATATATTTTTGCTATATTTTTTTTCAAGATAATTGTTTTTAAATACAACTTGAAGTGGCAATATCAATACTGGTACTGACTTTCCAAAAAGCTATCACAAACAGTGTGCCATTTTTCAGGTCAACCACCAAGGCAGCATGTGCAACTCAGCATCCCAGGTTTTCACCAGAAAGCCTACTCTGACTTGCATGTGCATACACACACATGTAGAGATGAACACACTTGCAAGTCATTCATTTCCTTAAGTGGCCTCCTAAGTTATCCATATTGCAGTGCCACACATCCCAATACATCATAAATCTGTTTACGGGTCCACTCTTTTTGTTTAGAGCACTTACATGGAAAGCACACTTTAGATCAAGTCTTCCACTTAAAATCATCTCTCTCTAGTTTAAGAATCCTTAAATTGACTTAATTTTCTTCTTATTAAAAATTAAAGGGAAAACACTATAATTATTTGGTCATGAGACCTGGTATTAATTAGTCACATTTGTCATGAAAATAGAGGGAACAGGTTTGCCACATTAGACAAGAGTCTCACAAAAAGGCAGAGTTAATATTCATGTAGTAAATTGGAGATCCATGTGATAAATTACATTTATCATGCACTTTTGACTGCCTCACCCGTGTTCTGCCTAGTAATCTATCTCTGTCAGGATTCATTCTAGCACTCTTAACCTCTGGTCAATTCTCAAGTGTCTGCTATTTTTTAACATTCTGCCACCAAAAAACCCAAACGAAAAACCAAAAACCAAAACCAATACAACCAAAAATCCACCACACCACTACCCAAAAATCATTAAGCAAAGTTTTTTTGTTTACCACAAAAGGCACAAATTTATCTCCAAATTATATTGCAATAAGGAGGAAGATAGGCAATACTAAGTTCTGAAGCAAAGAGATGTTTGAGGTTCTCCTTATTCTCAAGAATGCAGAGGCATATGCCTTTCAGGGGAAAAGAACTGATAAGTTTTTTCCATCTGAACTACCACATATTTCTAGCTTGGATATCCTGGCATATATACGACCTTAAGAGTGGAACACAGTGATTTATAGACAAGTTGCTTAGGATCATTTAGAGGTTCAGAACTGTATCAGTAACGATTCTGAGGCTTATGTAGTTGTATCATAAGAACAAGTTAATTTAGCTTTAATATAGAAGGAAGTGCAGTAACAGTATCAATTAAAATAATCATAAAACCTCCTGAACCATTTCTGAAACAGTTTTTATGTTAAATTTGTAACATGGCTTAACTGCATATGTGTTATAAAGTTTTTATTGGAACTCATTTGGGATGATCCCAGTGATAAACTCTGGGAATGCACCACAACTCATATATACCATACCATACTGGAGTCCAGACTCACATCACTTTGCTAAAAATCTATTTAAGTGCATACTTCCAAAAGGGACTTTGATGAGTGGACTGGCAACTGGTTTTATTCTTACATGTTTTAATAAAAGCACAGTTTAACAGAGTTTGCATAGTTTATTAAATTAATTTGGTGATGAATCTTTAATTTCAGTCATTTACAAATGTACACATATTTGCTTACTTACGCACAGACAAAATTTTAAACTTAATGACTTAATTTTGGGATTGTTACAATCAACTATATACAGAGCTTTCCAGTTTGGAAAATTTCAGTTATAAGTCACTGACACTTGAGCTGCCTGTATTATAACACCTAATTTTTAAATTTAAATTACCTAGTGCTGTAGATTAAGGTCTAAATTGCAATTAAAATTAAATAATCATGAATTAATTAAAAAATCATATGAAAATTATCCAATGGATAGTTTTAGCAAGAGTAATCATATGACAAAACCATTCCAAGAAATATTTGGCTTCACAGGATGCTCAGTTCAATATGAGTGTTCAGATATATGTGTTGGCTGGTTAAGTGTATCAAGTGATATTATGTTGTTTTTTGACTGCACAAATTATTCTTTTTTTTTTTTTTTTTAGCTAATCAGCAGACTACATAAAGGAACTTCGAAATATAGAATCCAGAACAAAATTCAACACCAGTTTCAAAAAGATATTTGATTATTAGACAGTAAATTTGCTTATCTTGAGTTTTTCACACTAGTCTTTCTCATTTGGTGAGTATTTGCAAAAAGCAAATAAGCATTATATCAACATGCTTTTAGTAAATTTATTTAAAAATCTGAATAAAGATATGTAGTGTTTGCCTAGAGCCAAAAGTAATAGGGTTATGAACACATCATAAATACTATGCAAACCTTTGAATTCCATTGCTGAGACACATTATCAAAGGTCATGCTATCAAGCAATACATAAAACAAAACTGTATGATCATCTTTTATCTCAAAGTTCAGAACACTGTTAGAAATTACAAATTTTGAAGTGATTCCAACAGAAGCATAACCATGCTTTGGAGATTGAGTGTTATCAAAAAAGTGCTGAAGCAAAATTCTTTTTCTGCATTTCTTAGGTATTCATAAAGTTTTCATACTTCTGATAAAATTCATCTTGCACAATATGATATGATCTCAATGTATACTTCTAAAGGTGGATATGCTATACAGTTCTACTCATGCACAGGGTGTTTTTCTGTAAACCATTTTTAGTTAACAAGGGTTTTGTCACATACATATATTGCACACGCATAAACCCATGCCCTCGGGAAAGAAGAAAACATTTATTTGTTTTCTTTTTAAGGACCTTTCACATTTTGGGGGGTTTTATGGGCTATTCTAGTTTTTTCTTTTCAAATAAAGCAAATAGGAAAATACTGTGGAAAATTTTAATCATAATTTTAAAACTATTTAAGGCTCAACCAGCACATAACAATTGAGAGCAAAGGGCAAAATTGCTAGTCTCTCTCAAATATTATCTGAATACATGGTCATAATTATGTTTAACTCTGGAACATCAGATTCTTCCACATTTGTTGGAGGCACCATCAAAATATATCTTGGCTAAAATTCCCAAGATCAAAATGACCAGACCCACATCCATCAGGGTGTTTTGTGTCAGGAAGGGCATAAAAAATGTGGGGCTTTTTTTTCTGATCAAGGCCTTTTCACCCTTTGTGAGTGACAAACCTACAAGAAAAGAAACCACTAGATTGTTCCCTAACTGAAGCAGAGGTTCAAGGTAGCTGTTTTCTTATTGCCAAGAGAGACCAAGGTATATCATCTTTCATGTTTTGTAAGAAATGAAAATAATAGAACTAGATTACTTTCTTTTTTTCTTTTTGCATGTCTGGTGTCAACCACGAACAGCTTTTGGGTCAATCTTCCTGCTATATACTCTTTGTGTATCGTGAGTTTTCCCTCCATCTGTGTAAGGCTGGCTGCTGATGCTACCATTTTGCACTGCCTTCTGAAAGGTTGGCAAGGTGATGTATCAAATGGGCAGGCTCTTGTAGTGCATTTTTTGCATTTTGTAGTGCTGGCAAACCACAGCCATAAGATAGTCAAAAAATCTTGGTCCCAACTGGTATGTGCAGTGTTAACATTGGGAGTAATTTGTTTTCAGCATTTTTTGCATTGATAAGAGTCAAGAGAGAAAAAGAGGTATGCTTAGTTGAGTAGAAGATAACAAACATGCAGTGCCACATTTCCTCTGTGTGCTCTTTGTTATCAGCAGGACTAGAGGCATTATGTACTGTACAATGAAAGATAACCATAGAGTGAGAGATAGCTGGCTTTGTAGCTCTATTGATTAAATAGGACTGCAGGCTAATCAGAAAAAATGTTGCAGGGATGGGAGTTGAGCCACTTGGAAAATGTGAAAAATGAAGGCTACACTTGAAATGCTAATTTTTTAATAAAATTGTAGGGCAAAAAACTGTTTCTTTAATTAATTATTTCTATTTAAAAAAAAAAACAAACCAACACACAGAGAGGTATCACTCCATTAGCAGTTTTGCAAATATAATAGCATTACATTTATCTGAAACAGTATAAGATGACACAATACAGGTTTTGAAGGCTTACTAAATTAAATGCACAGGTTTAGAGTTTTACTATGCACCATGATTGACATGGGGATAACTCTTCAAGCAAATGTGTATACCAACTGCCTCAAGACTTTGGGGGGTGGGGGTTTGCATATAGAAATAGTTAAAGATTTCAGAAACAAGTCATATAAAAAGAATAAACAAACAAAAAGCCCTGCACAAGCAACAACCAAAAAAAAATTGAAGGGAGAAGAAAGGGGACGGGGAGGGGAAAGGGAAAGGGAAAGGGAAA
>VXBA01002157.1:441934-517904 GCA_013399895.1 Serilophus lunatus | reverse complement strand
AAGGGAAGGGAAGGGAAGGGAAGGGAAGGGAAGGGGAAAACAAATGAACAAAACCTAAAACATCATTAAGGCTTTTGTGACTTCTTTTAGACTTAATTTGTTTATTGCTTTGCTCAGCTACAGGCATTTAGACTAATATTTTTCACAACACATGTCTTTTTCAAGATGAATTTGCTTGTAGAAAACACATTTGTGTAATTTGTCTTCCAAGCTCTTGCTCGCTCTAGGACTAGGAAGGGACAAATCCAGATTGGAATATGATGGATGTCCTAGGTGTATGGCCACAGCACATATCTGCAGATAGTCAGGCCAGCTCTCCAGGAGTAGCCTAAAATTATGAGGATACAGAGGTAATGTAAAGTCATTATTTTCCCTCTTGACTTTTGGCTTTGAGGTGTATGCTGCATCTCCTAGAGGCATAACATAGATTCTCACCTGATGTGCTTAGCATTGAAGTGAAGGATTTCACTGAAAAAGCCTCTTTCCATGCTTCTAATATCTGTGTTCTAATTTTAAAAAATTGTCCATGTTCCTTTGGAGTTTCATTCATAACCCTCTTCAGTGGGGTGTAATCTACTGTATTTCTGATCCATCCCTCCCTGCTAGGAATTTCCTCTGCTACCTGCTGTCATGCAACATAGCAATTTACAGACAGTGTTATTGCCAGTAGTTGGATATGACTCAGTACAGTAATTTCAGCTCTTTCTTGCCAATATATGTTGGCAAGGATTCATAGGCACATCTGTCCAGATTTCATATTTGCCTTAGAAATGTTGAAAGGGAAAAGGAGAGGGTAAAGGTCACAGAAGGCACAGCACTTGCATTTCTGCATTGGTGAATATGTTAGTCCCAGCTCTCTGGGATGGCATATTTTAGATACTTACTGGAAGTTAAGAACATTGATTTACCTTTTTTTCCTTTCCCATACAGAACAAGGCCATTTAGAAGCAACTGATAGAGCAATTTATACTATACTTTTGACAAATTGAATTTAATAAGCAGTAACAGCTTAGTACAGATTTAACAAATCTGCTCATTCCTCCACAAGTTCACTCCTCCACTCCTGCCTTTGCCAGGTTCCTGAAGCCTACAGCAGCCCCTTGGCAATATTCAGCATTTAGACTTTGAGATGCCTTTTGTCTTGGAGGAACAAAAACACTCCCAGGTATATTCTAGGTTTTCCCTGAACTGGGAAAGTGAGTCATAATAAAGTAAAGGTCACACAGATGCTTTGTAGCTTGATCCTGCAGCCACTTAAGTCAGTGTGCCTATCCCTTGTTCCTTTAAGAGGAAGCAGGATTGAGCTCAAAGCTTTATCATGCAGTTGCAGGTATAGTGCTCTGTGCCTTTTATGTTTCTTTACATAGAAGCAACCTCATGATCTTTGTCCAAAACACTTATAATTTGTTAGAACCAGGAATACTGGGAATTTTTTAGATGAGTCCTGGATCTTTCAGCAAATTATTTTAGTACAGATCCATTTTATTTTCATGCATTTTAAAGTGAAAATATAAAACCCTTTTTTTTGCTCCTGTTATCTTTTTCTGTCAATTCAATATTTAATTAATAGATGAGCCACTTCATCTGCTTTTTCAGAACTTACAGATTCAAAAGTAATTTTTAAGTAATACAGTTACTTATTAAAGAGGCCAGTTATACAGGTTGATTCATTAAAATACTGGTGTTCAAATAGATTTGGTTCCATGAGAATAAATCTCATGACATATGACTGCAGTATGCCTTACTCAGTCACACTAACCAGTCACTGCCCGCTGTATCTGTTCCCCATGAACATAGGAGGTGTGGTGAAAGAGACTCCATTTGCAATAAGTACTGAAAGCTGCTAATCATTTTAGTCTAAGTGAGTACTAACAACAAGAAACATCTTTACTCAAGAGTTGGAGGGATTTTTACCTTGTGCCTGTGTATTGCTTTTCTGGTGTATGCATAGCACCAGAATATCCCAAAGATGACAGACTTCATTATGCAATATTTTTCTTAATTGACCAATATTAATCCCCCATGTTTTGCTAGGTACATGTGTGTTCATAGTTATTCAAAGCCCTCCCAGATTACAAGATTAATAAAAACAACCTTGCAAAAAGGTCTTTGGCGCAGTTTCATCCCTATTCTAAAGTCCTGGAGTCTTGTTTCAGGCATGGCTATTTTCACTCATGGATTTACATGATTTGGCACTTATCATTGAGACCTAAGGTCCCACTGTCAATCAGAAAGCAAGTGACCAACCTGAAATCAATTGGCCCATATCCAAATTTAATTAAACTTCTCCCTGCACCTCTAGAGGAAACTGATTTCCCTCATTATTGCTTACTTGGAGAATGTGAAATTAATTCTCCTTCACTAAGTTATCACTGCACTGAGCAGACAAACTCAGATATAATGTTATTAAAAGTAATGAAATAGGTTCATCAGTAGGTAATGTTAATGTTTTGTGTCATTGCAATCTTGTGTGCAGTTTAGGACAGAATTATTCAGCTTTGCAGCTGAAAGATGCAGAAGGTCAACAGCTCAAGGGTTTGTGAAGGTTTTAGCATAAGGCACTAGTTACACACGGTTTTCTGTAGATAAAAAATGGAGGCAAAAAAAATGGATCCACCTTGCTTTCCCTCTCATATTCCACAGAAGAACAGAGGGGGACAGAAGCAGAGAAGGAAACAGGGCTTCCTCTCTGCAGAAGGTGAAAGACTCCTGCAGTAGCCCTGTAGGCCAGTAATCCTGTACTGACATTTTCTTGGCTAGTAAGGAGCCACAGCTTTTCACGGAGTTTAAAAGGGCTCAAGACCAAGGTTTGTCAGGAGTGATTTGTCCAAACCTTTCTCAAACTACTATCAACTCTGTTTTAATAAAGCATGTGTTAGCTGTAAGTAGTGGTCTAATGACCACAACTAACAAGGACTGTCCAGTAGTTAAGCTGTAGCGAATTAGTTGTTTATGACTCTAATACAGTAATGTACTGTAGAGGAGAAGAATGCTGGTACAACAGCAGATGTCTTGAGAAGTGGGGACACAGGGTGTGATATAAAAAAATAGGCAAGGCATGGTAAGAGATGAGAAACTGGCTAGTTCCAGAGACCCTAAGAGAGTAAATAGTTCGCCACCAGGCTGTTGAAGAAATGCAGATGTGGAGCTGTTAAAAATGAGTTTTTGGAATATCAAAGAATAGAAATTTAACATCCATAGACTGCACCATAAATTCAGATGCAATATCAAGCTGTAAACCAAGAAAAAGCAAGATATAACAGCATGTTAGAAAACATAAAACAGCCTCTAGTTAATCCAACTAAATATGTAAAGGAGAGGAGGAACCAAAAGCCATTAATATTAATATCAACACCATCATCCCAGTACAGGATTCCAGATGCTATTGGCTTGTGCCCTGATATACACACCCCAGGTGGACAGAAGAGGAGTGGTTGATGGTAGGAAATAGCACTGGGAAAGAGGGAAGCATGTGCTGTCACAGGGCAAAGACTGCCTGAAAGGACCTGACAAAATGTCTGGATTGTATTTGAACAGACCTAACTCATTAGATGACTCTTGTAGGCAGTGTAAAAACTAAAAGATCATAGGTAATGTTGAGAGATGAACTGATAAATCTACATATTTGTAACATGTTTGGTTGGGAGAGCGGGTAGAATGTGATAACAACCAAGGTAATGACCACTAATTTAAACAGAGAGAAATTCAAAGAGTTTGGCCTGCAGCTACGTGATCAACAAAGCTATTCACAGCTTATGCTGATCATCTACCCTAGAAAGCAACAAATATTTAGGAGTAGTGCCATGGAAGGAATATATCCTTAAGTGCCTAACACTGTGCAGAAAGCTGAGCCCAAGGTGGCTCCTAGGAAGCTTGTGGAAGCCAGGACACCTGTCAAGGCTTGGACAAAGTTGCCATCTGTAGTGAGTGTCCAGCGTGCTCAAGTCCACAGTGCAGGCTGAGACTAGATCAGAGTGGCAGAGGCTTTAACTGGTGTGTGTAGGCAGAGGGTGTGTATAGTAAAATAGAGATCTTGGACTAGAAACCACTAGCCACCTGCTATGCCCATCCCACTTGGTAAGTAGATTTTAGATTTTATGTCAGCAAGTGGTGTGGGTTATGCCTTGAGGCTGTTAAGGAAATGTCATAGTCTGACCACTCATGACGCTCTCTAGCAGTCACACTCACAAGGCCAGAGACTTCAGCTTCTGTGACTGAAGCCCCTTCATAGCAGCTGGCTCCAGTGACTGACATGTACCCCCCTTGTCTCCTTACACATCCCAGTCACAGTCAGACAAGGTTTTCTTACTGGTTCAATCACAGTTTTCCCATAGCAGTTTCAGACATATAGATTCAAAAAGCGATTTTTTCATAGGACAGTAACACACAGAAACAATTCGACTTGGTGCTTCCAAGGAGATCCATAACAAGGGAATCCCATGACTTTTATCCCCTCCCACTCCAAGTGCATGCAAGTCTCACTCTTCTTCCTGAGTCTTCTGCTCCTGCTGTGTCTCCCAGTGTGTCCATAAGGCTGAGGGCAGTGGTCATCGTGCATTTTGTTATTCAAAAGTTTCGCAGTTCACGGCTCCAGCTGTGTCTGTCAGTGTCCATTCACCTGGCTGCCAGTACTGGTCTTCGTGGTCTTTGTTGAGTGAAGGGTTGGCAGTTCACAGCCTCTTGCCTTAGGACTCCCACCCAGAGCTCAGTCTGCACCTCGATCTGCAGTTTGCAAGCTGAGCTACCTGCATCAGATGTATTCCCCATCAAGGCCACATTCAGTTCTCAATGACACTGTGTAGAACAATTTTAGCTTTTACTACTGAGTCTCTTCCTGTCGAGTAGTATTTTTTGTTTTACTTTTCTTTCTTTTTTCTACAATAATCGGATCTGAACTAATAATTATTATTTGATTATGATAAAATTTTATTTTTCCTAATCAAAAATTCAGAATTTACATATAAGATGTGATTTCATTTTGATCATAATACAATTTTGAGTACAAAACACTGCTGTCTGAGCTTTGATTCTACACACTGACCCAACAGCCACAGGAAAGGATACCAGATTTATCTAAGGTAAAAAACTAAAGAATTTAGCAGCATATAATTGAATGGGAAAAAAATGACTAAAAGCTGTCATGTTATTCAGCATCTCTTTTTAATGTATTAGTTAATTTATTTTCCCTTAATAAGACCTCATGTAAAGAAAGAAAATTCCAAAGCATATAGTTTTCCTGAGATAAATTTGAAGGACTGCATTTCAAAGAAAGTAATAACTCCATTGAGATATGAGCAAAATTTTGTAATCTCACAGAATGAGGTTTTTTTCTGACACCAATAACATGATAATCCTTTTTCTTGTTTACATAATGATGTGGTCATCTGGTAAACTGTGCTGATACTCTCAGGCCTTTATTGTGTACAAAGAGTAGATAAATAAATTTATCTACAAAGACCTTTTTGTAGTAACAGCAAGAGAACTCAACAGTCAAGCTTAAGAGCCTAGAAAATCAGCATGTCAATTCATACTCAGTTTTTCAGACTTGTTACTTTGATTTTTAACCTTAAGAGCCAAAGGTTATTATAACAGCATAGACAAGATGTCTGAGAGGTGTGAATCCACTTTGATCATCATGACAAAGAGATTAAAAAAAAAAAAAGGATTAGCTGCTCATCAGCTGGAGACATTATAGGCATGATAAGATACCTTTCGGATATCTGATTGTGAATGCTAGAAGATGCCTTTCCATTCCTTGGTCTGCAGGCCGTCTTGGACCATTCAGATGTTCCCAGTGACAACAAAACCACTCAAAACCAGATTTCCTTCTCCTGTGAAAGGGATATCTGCTGTTTCTCTTTCTAACTTGCCTTACTGTTGTGGTAAGCTTTTTATGGAAATACTCCTGTCATTTCTGCTTTAGGTGCCTAACTTAGGTTAATAGACAAGAGTATAATCCATAGTGTAAGTCATAGCATTTAAAAAATCGTGGTGTTTCCTTGTGATTTGCAAAGCTATATCCCAGCCCTGAGATAAAATTCTTCCCTGTATATCAGAAGCAGGCTGGAATGCGAAGCATGGCAGCTATCTACTACTTCTTAAATTACTAAACTGAGAAAAAAATAAGATGAATGCTAAACTCATGACAAGGTAGATATGTTCATGGCTGGACAGACAGAATGAATTGAACAATGACTCGGGACAGTTAATCATGGCAAAACTACAGCAGGTATTTATGTGCTACCTGGCTACATTTCCCCTGTTGTTTCAATTAAATTTTATCTTCACTTCCTCACATTAAAACAATACTGTGTAATATTGCTGTCCCAGAGTTGCTATTAGGGAAACTGTACTTCACAGCAAGCCTAGCAACCTTTGTAAAGTCTCTGAGAAGTTCTTAGTCTCCTTCTGGGTACACATTTCTATAAAAATTCAGAGTATAATAGTATGCAATGCTGCTACTCTGCTATTCATAAAAAGGAAAAAGAAAGTAGGTCAGTATGTGAAGAACACAGGATACTGTGAATCTTCCCAAATGCACCTTCTGCTTAACGCAAATGAGGCCACACCAAGTATTCCAATTAAAGTGCTCCTTTTTGTCTTTAAGGATGTTGAACAGCATCAACTAAGAGGTGCAGAGCACCAAAACTTTGATTTTGAGTCATACACTGAGTGGTAATGTAAGTAGATTTCCCAATATTCTTACTGACTCTAAGACATTATTCTAAGAATTCATCTAGAGAAAATCTATGTTAATATGAATATGGACATCTTTTCTTAAGATATCTGCAGGCACTACATACATCCATATATCATAATGCATATAAGGCTTCTAATGGATTCCTGGGTTTATTTGCTTTGATTTTTTTTAACTGGCTATAATAGTAATAATGACCTCAGTGCTGGGCATTTCCTGGGAACTAATGACCAGCTGGGATTAATGACCTGAAATGTAGCCATAGGCCATCAACTCATCCCTGCTACCCATTAACCCTACGGAACTACCAATGCCTCTACAGCTATTGCTTAATTTAGCCTCCCTAATTTTAGGGTAGCTTTAAAAACCTTGCTGCAGCCGCTGAGCACCTCTGTATTTTATTAGTCCAACATTTCTACTGCTGAGCACAGGTTGTT
Organism: Serilophus lunatus; assembly: GCA_013399895.1. Lineage (NCBI taxonomy): Eukaryota > Metazoa > Chordata > Aves > Passeriformes > Eurylaimidae > Serilophus > Serilophus lunatus. The sequence goes on along the minus strand of VXBA01002157.1, from coordinate 510,770 downwards.
TTCCTAGCTGCTGATCATCTCTAAACACTGAATAGACTTTATTAAAAGTTGGTTATCAAGCTGCTGAGCATCTCTAGACATCTAAATATTTTATGTGCGCTTACTTTGAGTGGCCCTGAGCAATTAATACATTGTTTCATTAGGAGGGTTTTTTACTAACCACTAAGTGACTCTAAACACCTAATATATTTCATAAGAAGTTTGTATTCCAGCCATTGAGCAGCTTTAAACACTAAATTGGCATCATACATTTTTAAAAAAATCACTCGGTGTTATACATTTCTCACAAGTAATTTCCTGTCTCTACGCTTCTAAACATTATTCTTTTATTTTATGTGGGTTTTTCTCAGCTGATACATTCCTATTTAGCTTGCTGGACCTCCAGTACTTTTCATTCAAAAGCTTGGAGCTTTACTTGACTTGGCTTTGCTTCATTTCCATAGTCTCATACAAAGAAAAAAGACCCATGGGAGGCAATGCAGACCCCAGTATCCTTTTAGCACCAAATTAAGGGATTAGAAAATATTTGTCTTTTCTGACCAAGACAATAATTCAGACTCTAGACTTAAAAATAACCTGTGGAGTATTTCCTATATATACAACCACCGGCAGCATGACAATCAGAATGACAGTGATTCAGTAGGTGCTCTTAATCATACAGATATCCAGCCTAGTGCTGTCATCACCGAGGTTGTCCAACATCTGCTCCCCAGGCATTTCAGCAGACAGACCTTTCCGATGCTCTACTGGGTTTGTGTGCCAAGGTTTTTGTAGCAAGGGTTGAAGGGTTGGCTTCAATTTGAAGCCGCTAAAAGCTTTCTCCATGTCCAAGAGAGCCAACACCAGCTGGCTCCAAGATGGACCTGAAGATGGGCAAAGCTGAGCCCATCAACAATGATGGTAACATCTCTGAGGAAGCAGTCTTAAGTTATTGCACAGCAATCAGAGAAGAAAATGATAATATGTGCGAGGAATAGTTCTACAGACAGCAAGGTCAGTGGAGAAGAAACAGACTCCCTTGCAGCCCTTGGTGAAGACCATGCTGAAGCAGCTGTGCCCCTGCAGCCCTTGGAGATCCATGATGGAGCACAGATCTATTTGCAGCCCATGGAGGACCCCATACTCTCCAGAAGGTGGATGGCCAAAGGAGTCTGTAACTGTCTGGGAAGCCCACACTGGAAAAAACGCCTGTCAGGACCCACAACCCGTGGAAAGAGGAGCCCACTCTGAGGCATGTTTGCTGACAGGACACATGCTGGAGAAGCCTGTTCTTGAAGGATTGCACCCTGTAGGAAGGACTCACGTTAGAGAAGTTGGAGGAGGACTATTTCCTGTGGGAGGGACCCCACGCTGGATCAGGGGAAGGTGGGAGGAAATGTCCCCCTTAGGAGGAGGGAGTGGCAGAGACGATGAATGGATCATAACTCCTATTCTCCATTCCCCGTTAACTATTGCCCTCCTCTCCCTCCTCTTCCTCTCCATCTTCTGCTGGTAGTGAGGACAGCAATTGGGAGTGAATTTGAGCCTGGGGAGAGAGGAGGGGTGGGAGAAGGTGTTTTTAAAATTTGGTTTTATTCTTCATTACCCTACTCTGATTTAACTGATAATAAATTAAATTAATTTTCCCCAAGTCATATCTTTTATCCATGACAGTAATTGCTGAGTGATCTCTCCCTGTCCTTATCTTGACCAATAAGCATTGCATTTTGTCTCCATTTTTCGGCTGAGAAGCGGAGTGATAGAGTAGCATTCGTGAGCATCTTTTCAGGAAAAAAATTACCAAGGAAAATTAATAAAAATCAAAAGTTATGGGGCAGATAATCCTATGAGAAGCAGATTTCCATCTTTCTAAAATAATGTGAAAAACTTGTCCTAAGACAATATAGGCATAGATTCTGAAGACTGGAGCATTGATATAAAAAAATAAACAGCTCTTTTGCAACTATTATCTCATAGGTGATATTTTTACAATACCATCTGATTGCATACACTATCTGTCTTCTAAAATACTATGGAATTAGTCTCTCTAACCGTACAAACTGGAATAACTGAATTCAAAATAAAGGACATATTATTGCCTTAAAAATTATTGGTCCGAGTTGATGGTCATGGTATAGAGGTGTATCCAATACAAATGTAGACACACTTTACCAGGGTGGACCAAGAGTGTTTCGATTTGTTTAAGTCTCCTCAGACACTCCTGATATTCAGCAAGTTTGTGCTGGTACTGCAGCAGGAGTAGCAAAGCATTTCCTGCATTCAAATGACATCCAGTGCACTTTACTTCAAAATTTGGCAATAAGATATTGCCATATAATATTTGGATTGCTAGTTATACGCCAGCTTCAACTGCAATATCTGTCTTTGTGCTGATACACCTAGGCATGAGCTAAGGAATGAGCTAGTATGTGGGGAATAAGTAGAGATTATGCTATAAGAGTGGAGATTATTACTTGGACAACTCCAGTGCTTACAGTGCTGTGCATTAAAAAAAAAAAAAAATTGACTTTGAATTCTCTGATTTGGCACACTTGTAACTCAGACTGATATCATCTGTGTATCTCAGTTTGTGTATGTGGGGAGAGTGCATGTACAACAAGCAAGAGTCTTTTAGTTTTAAATCTCTAATCACTATTACTTTCCTGAAGTTCTGTTAAAATTACCTGGTTCCCAGGAGTCAGCTCTGGCACCACAGACCTTTTGGACCAAATCTATTTTGGGCTATTCCTTGTGGGAGATTTTTCTCTGGCTTTTTTTTTTTTTTTCCTTCTAGGCACTGAAAACTTATATATTTAAAAGTTGGATAGCAATATTTCTTTGGCAAGCATATTTTGTTTTGCATACACATGTGGTTTTCATGCAGTTAATATTTTAATCATAGAAAGCCTAAAATAAATACAACAAAAAACAAAATTCAAGTTAAGATCTTTAAAAATAAAAGGTATAAAGGAAATATAAACTGACCCTCAATTGTGTAAATACGGAAGCATAAATGTGTTGACTTTGGTTTGGGTTCAGTTCAGAGAGGATGAATGTAATATTTATTTCAGCATGAACTGCAAGCATTGGAGTTACTGTCAGTTATTAGTGAAGTCTTATGATAATCAAAATATAATGGAAGACTACATTGTCATGAGACTAATACTTTATTCTTGTATTAAAAAGAAAAATACATTATTTTTGTATTGAAAAGGAAGTCTGCCTCTTTTCTCTTACTATGATTAATGCTTCTAATTTTTGTGTGTTTAACAGTCCAACGTTATAATTCTTGGACCTTTACAACAAAGGCATATCTGTTGTAACAAATTTTAAAAAAAAGAATATGTAGTTTTACACTCACAAAGAGTTGCAGTGTTTATTTTTTCATCAATATATGATAAAGTATCTGTTACTAATACAGTCTTGTGTGTTGGTTTTTAGCAAGGCTTTCTATATATAGTTCTTAAGTAGGTCAAAAGTCCCTTTGGGTGTGTGCATCCTAACAAATCAACAATAAAATTCCCACTGTGTTGCATTTTCTAGGGAAAGCTACCCATTTCACAAGTTCCTTGTATCTGATAGCATTGTGCGTACTTAACAGTATGACAGTTGCACTGATAAAATATATAAATAGCTCAGATTTGCCTATCTACTCTAGTAATTAAATTTCATAGGACTGCAATGGAAAAGGAACATATGCCTCATATTGCAGAACCCAGACAATCAAAGACAAGCTTCTCATCAAAAATCCTTGTTGTTTTAAAAGCAATCATGTCTGCACAGGCTAAAAACCTTTTGTCATCAGGGCACTGACATCTCTGTAAGATGTATTTATTTGTAATATTTATTATTTAATAAAGACCAAGGGTTGTTTTTACAAGATTATAAGAAAAAACTCGTGATCAGAAAGCTCAAACTTGAGTTCTATTTTCTATCTGGATAGTAAATACAGCAAAGATTTTGTCACTGATCTTCAACAAGTTGCTCTAATGCAAACAGTTCTATTGTATCTATTTTACATGGCCCAAAGGGATATGAAATAGTGTTTGTGACTATTATCTCGAGTTAAAGATTTCAAACAACCTTATCTTTCCATATAATATTGTTGTTTTTACAAAGATATGTTTAACAGTCTTTTCACTTTCTTAGTATATTTCATCAATGTATTTCTCAAAGCTTTTGTTAGTCTTGCATTTTTTCTTTTGCATATTTTATAGTTCTCATTTATTTCAGTTCTTTTCTCTTGCTGTCTTAAGATTTTTCCGTCTAAAAAATCAAATTACACAGCATCTGCTTCTTAAGACTTCCTAAGGCAACAGTGATCTCAGTCAGCCATTCGTTTCTTAAAATTCTACATGAACCTTTTGCAAATACATTGTCTCCGGAACACATCTTCCCATTGAGTTCTGTGTAGGCTGCGAATTGGACACATGTAAGTCTTGTCTCGGGTCACAAACGGTGATTACTCCGATACTGTCTTCATGTTATCCCAATGCTAAACATAACAGTATTACTCCACAGTTTAATAGGACTGTTGACACCTCTGTTGGAAATATCCCAGAGTAGAAGATAGCTGGAAAGAAGACAACCTTGCAACCAGAAGCGGCACAAGCTCACATATAAGACAGTCAGAGTGTGGCCTTGAAAATTGTTACAGCACCATTATTATTTTGTGAGCCCAGGAAACTCTCAGAAACGTGCAAGCAATCAAGAACACAAGCTGGTAAGCCCTTAAGTGTTAGCAACTGTACTGTTTGTAATCTGACCACCGTTGTCTAAAATTCACCCTGCCATAGTAAAAATTACTGATGCAAATTCAGAAGTGAAGAAAGCCACCAAGTTTTCTTCCCTTGTGGAAACAGCATATTGCACTCCTTTTAATTCAATGAACCTAAGTTCTTCAGTAAATCTGCAAAATAGAAAGATTATTGGATGGCTTAATGTGAGTTTGCCTGCTAGACCACTTAAACCAGGTCCCTTAAACTAAGATTCACACATAGGTCACCCTTCTCCTAGCATCCCCAAAGTTTTCAGCATTGCAAGCCGAACTCTGTATATTTGTAAACCATTCCCTCCTCATTTTTATGATGTAATTTTTAATTAACAGGTTAAATGTCAGAGCACCACATCACTGTTTATCATCGAGCTCTTTTAAATTGAAGAACATTAATTTCTCTGTTGAGATGTTCTCAAAATAAAAATTATCAGGATTAGAATACATGGATTTTTTCACAGAAATGTCTTGGATTGTGATAAGTCCTATGATCTCCAATACTCTGCAGTTTTCTGACAACCTGTTCTTTTCCACACTTCTATTTAACAAGTCCTCTCTCTACTTGGGGATTTATAAGCATCCTTTTAATAAAAGTTTCCAGGAGGATCACAGGCTAGAAAAGGAATTTGGAGAAAGTGTCAGGAGTATGGGTGCATATGGAGGACTAGAATTTTTATGCCTGTTCTTTAAAACAGTTTTTCTAATTTAAAGCCAGCTTATTTTTATGGGCATGATTCCTAGCTTGTAATTAACGAGCATTCAGTCTATGGTAAACATAAAATAACAAGGTCTGGGGTCATGTAATATCAAAATGTCTAAGGTATTCAGAATGTTTTATTGAACTCCCTCTCGGAAATCCCATCCCAAACCAATGAAGAAACCACACTAGAGTAGCATTTTGACATCAAGAGTTAACAGCTGGCCTTTCCTTAGAGATGCTTATAGACTGGTTGTTCTGTGAATGAGTTTTCTTTCTCCTCTGTCCCATTTCTTTGAGACAAACGAGAAAGCTCTCTTTAATAAGTAAAAATCCATACTTAATTTTTTTTAAGAAGGTAAAGGAGTGATCGATGAGCACAGCAGTTTATTTACTTCATCCCTCTCCCTACTGATGTAGTTGCCCTTCTGCAGCTCCTGCTTCCTGACTCTTGCCAGAGACTGTGATACAGAGGGCACCACCTCTAACCAAGACCCCAAATTTCTGCACTTAGCTCTTGCCTTATACAAGTTTTTAGCAGAATAGAAAATTACTGTAATTTGAGAAGGGACTCTAAGTAGCACATCTGGTTGGATTTGCATCTAGAAGGAACAACAGTTCAGCAACAAAAAGTTAAAACTCTTGTAATATAATTAAACACATCTGTGAGAAGACATGTATTGAATAATATGTAAGTGTCAATAATATTGGGCTAGGAAGACTCTCAGGAAATGAGGTAGCTAGTCAAGGCAGCCTTGAAGTCTCAAGAAGAAAAATCTGTATATATACAGAATGAACATTTCTTATATACGCTTTAATTGAGTCGCAGAAGTGAATGTATGTGCTAAACAAAATGAAAAACCCAACCCTTGAAGGCTCAATGTAAAGATGCAGAAACAATAGCCATGAAAACAAAACAAAACCAAACAAAATTTTGCACAAAGTGAATAAAAAGTATGAAACCCAAGAAATTATAGATAAAATATTATAAAACATCATGCTTCTCTGGTATACAAGTTGCTTCAGAAGAACTTGCATGAGACTCTGGAATTGCAGTCAGTATTAAAGTGCCCACCTTCCTTTTCCTATAATCACTTTAAACTTTGTTTTCCTAGATAAGACATTGAGGTTCCGCTATAAAGTCAGATTGTCAAAAACAGAAGCGCCAAAGTTCTGGTATGATGATAGGACAGGGATAAAGGGGGAGATATTAGAATGCATTTACAGAAATTACTCCTCTTAAAACTAAAGAATGAAGTTTCAGATACTGAAGATGAAACTAATTAAAGGCAAACATCCTGTGAAGAGGTACTGAAAAGGTTAGGGCCTCTAAATCATCACAAACATGTTCTGGCATGAATCCTCTCAAAATACATGTGAGAAAGCAGCTGAGCAGGATGAAACAAACTAGAATGAGGAAATGTGCAAAAGGCTTTTATCATTGTAATCCCTTGATATTAAGAATTAAAGATCCTTCAATGCAGTTTTCTGGAGAACGATATGTTTATTCTTTCTGTGCCTCTGTAACAAATGCAAACTTTTAAACTCTGACTGAAGCTTTTAGCATTTAGATTCATGTAATCTATCCTATATATGTAGTCCTATATTGGACTGAATCACACTTCGTACTGTGTTTTGTCATTAGGCTTTCCCAATACCCCTTTAATAGAATCCTATGAACATTTTTTTGTTTGTTTTATTTTAAATAGCAGGATCCTGGATTAAATACATCTGCATGTCCACAGAACAATCCAAAACAGAGTATTCAGGAAAGTCTGTGAAGTCACAGTTGTAGGGTGGTAACCAGATTATGTTTATATTCGTAGCTTTCTTTGGTCTCTAATTGAACTCACATTTGGCTCTCACTACACTCTTTCTCATGAGAATTTAGACATCACAGTTTGATTTGTTCACTATTTGAGCAAAAGAAGAAAAAGTGTGGCTGGGAACAATGTTGCAGCACCACTGACTAGGATCTCTCAATGCTTTAATGTGATGCCCAGAAGAACTTGCTTCTGGGAACATCAGGGAGAGAAATAAAAAACATGAGTGATTAAAGCACATTTCCTCTTTGGAAAGTTATTGTATAAACATGGAAGTGCTTTATCCAACAGATGTGTAAACTTTGTGTCTTTTGAACCATCATATCTTCTTATCTGAATATGATTTATTATATTTTATTCCCATGAAACAGTGCAATCTGTGGAATATATACAAAGTTCGAAATAAGTTAATCCTGACTTGCATATGATTAAAATGATTTTCAACTGAGAGAGAATTCTGAAATATTCAGTACATACACATATTACATGCTAAGCATGTAAGCAGTTCCAGGGAAATCATTGTATAAGTAAGTATACGTTAAGCAGTGACTAGGGAAACATTCAAGTATCATAAAAGAGTTTACTGGTCTCTGTTAAAGAAGATAAAGTAATAGCTTTAGAATGCAGAATTTTATTCTTCATAATGTTGGTATTTAAAATAACAGTCTAACATGAGAAACACTTATACTTAGTTAGAAAAAGAGATAACTTCTTAACAAAATAAAATGGATAAATCTGAATAGAAAGAAATAGAAAACAATAAGTATAAAAAATTGTGATATTTTTTAGACTACAAGAACATTTGGAGGTGACAAGATTTCCAAAAAGGTTATTTTTCTGCTCACTAACATCAACATTTTTTACCTTCTCACTATTATATCTATCGATGGACTGACTATTTTACATCCTCATCACAAATTAACAAAATCATAAATGGAGGAGATTGAAAATGGCTAACACACCAAATTGAAAGCATTGAATAGGTCAAAGTCATAGACTTCGCTACAATTCCTTCTGAAATATGCAGAGGCAGCATAGCCCATGTTTCATTCTTGTGCTAATCATTGTAAAAATTTTGCAGTGTTGGTCTATGAACACATTCCCACAGCAAAATCATTTCATGAAAATAGGAATGAAGTAAAAATGTAATCCGCACTTACAGAATTTACAACATATTTACAACTGAGTAGTTCTTCAGTCTAACTGTATACAAAATGACAAGAATGAGCTATAAAAAACAAAATAGGTGGAAATTGATAATTTGCCTGAGCAGTAACTTCCAAGGAACTGTCAAAGCCTTTGGACAGAAGACTCTTCTTATTGGGAATACTGAACCCTTGGCTACTCATCCTAATTAAAATGTAATTAGGTAAGTGTAATTAGGTAATAATAGCACTCAAAACACTTAGCCTGTTTTCCACATTTAAATCCACAGTTGAGCTCAGTATGGCATAAAATTCTGAACTCAGATCTCCTGACACTAATTACCTTTTCACCCCAATTTAATCTGACATTAGTCGCCTAGAGCTACAAGGAATGTTTATGATAAGTACTATGAAAGAGACCTGGGAAGAATATCCATGACCTGGGTGGTAGATAGGCAACAAAGGCAATGTAAATACAGGCTGCTACAAGTAGTACCTACTTCATAGAAATACATCTGGTAATTTCAAGGAGAGATGTAATAACCCATCTAGTCCTTGAGGCTTCCTCTCACATTGTTTTAGCCATCTGAAAGAGAGATACGTGTCTTGCCTCTTCCTCAAGACTACCAAGAAGAGTTGGTGAAATTAATTTTGACTAGATGCCAAGCTTCTAATATCAGGAAAGTGAGCTGAAATCTGCTTCTGCTGCAGAAAATGTCTCCAGCTACTACATCATCATGAGCTTTTCATATCTAAGGCAATAATTTGAAATGCCGAACAACCTAAATCAAATATCGTGTGATATCTCTCATCAGAGTTTCATATTCTCTCAAGAGACCCTGGAAAGTCCATTTCATAATGCAGAACTACTCCACCATTCACAGGCCAGTCACATTACAGTCTTACCTTAGGTGCAGTGTGATACACCTGAAGCAAATCACAGGGCTAAATGAACATGTGTGCATGCACACATACACATTTATGCCTGTTTGAAAACTGCAGAAAAAATGTTCAAATCCCTTGGGCTGGCCCAAGTCCATGAAATATCAAGTAAGCAGCTCCAGCTAACACTGGCACCAACCAAAAACAGGTGCAGGCAGAAGGAACAGCAGTGAGCCCCATAGTCAAAAAATTCCTCTAGAGTAACCTGCTACCTTTCCTGTTTTCTTAGTCTGTACAACTGTGAAGATTATGAATGCCTAGAAAATAGCACTTTAATGATAAACAGCTATTCCAGCTTAATATATGCAAAACTAAGGTGCTAGTGTCATTCAGACAGGCTTCAAAGAGCTGCTTGGATAAATGAACTCATCTCCCAGTCAGGACAAATGAAGTTTCTTTTATATTGTGTCATCAAGCTTCTGTGAAGCCTGCTGAATTTATTAGTAGCTGCCAGTTATTAATGTGTGATTGGCAATGCGGGATCATGGTTTTGTTTTCCTGACTGCGTGCACTTTTTGCTATCCCTTTATCATCTCAAACACTTCAGCCTGCTTCTGTGGACCAGAGGACTGGCTTTTATTCATCATCATGGCTAGGCTTCGCAAACGAAGATATGAGAAGGGCTCTACCCACACTTGCTGCAAGCATGCTGATGGCTAAAAAGGTCAATGTGGAACAGACAAGTCCGGTTACAAAAACCACAGTGAAAAGCCTCCTTAGGTGGTACTGACGAGACATGCTTCTTTCTGCATTGTCTTTTCTCCTCAAGACTGATTCTGCATACATTCTCAAAGGAGGCAGCAGCATTATGGATGGTGTGTCTCCATGTCTCTCAATTGGAGGCCGGAGTGGACCACTGATGGCAGTCAATATGACCAACACTGAGATGTTGTTTCAGGAAATCCTTGTATCTCCTCTTTGGGGCTCTTATTACTGACATTTAAAAGGGATCAGTACCCGCTTACCACAAATTCATCATGGTCTGCAATGTTAAATTGACACATAAGGGAAAAAAACCCACAACAACGACAACAAAAAAACCAAACAGCCAGGACAATTCATGCTTGTCTCAGCAAAAGCTTCTTGCTCAGGATATTGTAAAATTTCAGTCAATTGGAGGAGAGCTGACAAAGGTAAACATGGTTTTGCTTGTTTTTCAGCTTTCACATGTATAATGCACAAAGGTCAAGAGCTACGACTGAAAATGGTTAGGTATTATTAGGTATATGGTTTCATGATAACTTTTGAAGAATCAAACAATAAATACTTTGTCTTTTGCATTTTTTGCCTTGTTGCCTTCTCCGGGAAGTTGAACAATATGTTCACCTTAGCTGGTCTTAGTTTTTATCATTCCTTGAGAATACAATCATATGCAAAAATACATTGATATCAAGCATGCTGCTCACTAATTAAATTTAGAAATCATTAAAAATACTTGACAATACAGATTTAAATTCATTTTTTGAATCCTAATGAGTACATTTTTTAATCAGTATTGTGTGTTCTTCTCTTGAGGATCTACTGAGGATGGAGAGCATTACAAAAATAATGGGCTTTAAACCCTGGTAGATTAATGTTTTGTCATGATTTACACTGTCTGTTTTATATTCAGCTCTAAAGTTGTTTTCACCTCTCTGAATCATATATTGATGATTCAAATGTAAGGTTCTAACTGTTATAATAATGAGAGCATAAGCAAAATCACTACATTAATGTCTTTTTTTGTTTTTTAATAACCACTTTGTCTCATGTCCAATCATTCTTTTAGATAAAATGACAAATTTTCAAGAAAAACAACACCTAAAGCATTTCCTGAAAGAATAGATAGATATGTTCTTCTACAGTCAGGGGAAAAGTGGATAAAAATTATGAAAGTCTTTTACACTCTGTAATATATTAATATTTTATCTCAATGCATATCTTTATGTTTTTAAACATCTCAGAAAATCATCACCAGGCAGATTTCAAATTACCATCAGTTTACCTTTCATTTAAGTAAGAAATAAATCATAAAAAAATATACAAAATCTTTTACTAGTTAAAAAAGAAATGCCAATTTTCCATCAGTCATACCAAAGAGTCTCTTAGGTCTTCCTCTTTGAAGAAACACATTAAAGGGGGTCAGAGGTTTCACAAATAAATTGGTTGGCGAGCAATATCGGTGGTGCCCTGAACTGACCTGGTATATAATTGTTTGCATATCACTGCAGTAAAACCAACAACGTGTTTAATCTCTGTGTGTTTATTTTGATCTATATATGGACCTTAAAGGTCAATGTGATATACTCACATTTACTGTTGGTTATTAAAAATGCTGAATAAAGTGATGGAAAGGTGTTGGAAAGCTTTTGCAATTAGGAAAGAAAATTATAGTCTGCATGGAACTGCTTACTCACAGTTTTATCCCAAATGTGTTTGGGTTTTTTCCTACTCTATTTTCACAAAGCTTTATAACTCACAGCATGAGAGAAACATATCAAAGCAATTTTTTGCCTTCAGTAAATGGGTGGCAGGACTAATCTTTCCTTCCTGGATCTTCTATGATCATGGCTATTGCAAAATTATGGGAATACAGAACACAAAGAATAGAGTATTTTGCAGTGTCCTGGTTTTGCTTCAGTTTGGGCTGGGTTTTTTTTTTCACTGGGCATTTAAATGATATTGCTAAAATTACTAGACTTTTCCCAAAACTGAGGGGGAATATCAGAGTACTCCCTAAACATGAGCCCAGTGTAGTCAGTTGGAAAATTTCTCACTTCAAGAGATTTTGATTTTTTCTGTGCAGTGAAAATTTTTCTGAGTCTCAAAAAACCTAATATTCAATCACAAAGAAATTGCTCAGCCTTCAAATTCAAAGTTGATTTCACTATTCTGTTTTACTCAGTTATTTTACTCTACTAGGAATTCCTAAGGGAAATTAAAATAAGAGAAGAAATGAGGAATAGAAGAGAGAAGTCAGAACAGAAAACATGAAGAAAACAAGAACAGGAAGACAGAATAAAAAGACACAGAAAAGAATCAAAGATAAAGACCAAAAGGAGCAAGTGAGTGTACGAGGAGAACAACAAGTCTTTAATCCAATATACCATAAAGGTGAGTTTGTAGCTTTAAACACATGAATGAAGAGGAACAGAAATCAAAGACCTTTTCAAACCTTTGAACTAGCTGCACCCCAACTGATGCATCTCACTGAACCAGTTCCTCTGACAGCAACAGATAAAGGGAAGGACCAACGTAGGAAAACATTTTTCCAGATTACAAGTTTGTCCAAGTCCAGTTGTAGCATCTTATGTGCAGATGAAATTATTAAATGAAAAAGTTGCAGATTTATAAAACAGATTAATGCCTGATTATGGCAAAGCAGCACTTAGAGAATGTGACAAACATTTCTTTTTCTAAATGCAGAAGTTTCTCAAGAGCAATGGCAATGGCAATAGTCATTATTTTTAGAGATTAGACTGGATCATTCATATTCGTGTAAGTAATACATAAGGGGTCAAAAATTTTCAGACAAATTTTGGCAGAATTCTACGAAAATGTCATTTTTGCTGAGGTCTATTCACTTTTCTGCCAAGACTACCTAAACAAGGTCTTTCACTTGGAGCTTTGTGATTCAGCATCAAAACCTGTTCATTTGCTGAACCTGGCCAGAATGCTTCCTGACAGAAAATTTGGATACGAAGTCTGTGTTTCACAACTGCTCCACGAACGTAACATTTTGCCCCCAGGAGCTCAGTGTCATAGCACGCAGCACTGACAGGAAGACCTGGAGTGATACCATCATCCCTGTTCTTTATCATTTCCTCACTAATCTCCTGTATACAAATGCTATGGTAAGATGCTCAGAAAGTTCCTGCTGCCTACCTCCTCCATATAGCCCCAGGATAGCAAAACATTTAAGTTCAGGTTTAAGCAATACCAAGAGGGCTAAAGTATGTGCTGAGGTGCTCTGCAGAATCAGGACTTGAAACAGGAGTTTTTTAGGCAGTCAATAAATTTTCTGCCCTCTATCCACATTGTTGAATGTCCAGTTCTGCAAATGAGCTAAGCTGATTTCACCACACAGTCAAGTTGTAATTTTTCTGTTTGTTATCATACGGGGGGATTTGTCTAGTAAGTGCACTTGATCATCTCTCTTGGTATATCTCTTATTTTGCTAAATACCAAGGACTACCTTGCAGCCACTCTGAGAAGTTGTATCTCCACAGGGTGCAACAGCATTGTAAAATGCTAGTTGCCATTTTTCACTTGCTCCTCTAAGGGACAAGCCCCTCTTGGCCACTAGTAAAGCTTTTGAAAGCCCTTGTTTTGCAGCAGCCCATTTAAACCATGTACCCAGGCTACAGAATTACTACAGTCAGTTGCAGCCCTCCTAGCTAGAATCCAAGCCTCACAGGAATCTAGCCAGAAAATTCCTTGCTAGCATCAAAGTAAGCAATTCCTGCCTTTCATCATCTTTTCCCCATGGGGAGAAACAGCCCAATCTGATGGATAGTTAGGTACCACAGGTCTAATGCCCAGATGCACACACAGGAGTTATTTAGCTGCAATCACAGACCTGGAGCAGAGACCAGGCAAGGAATGGAGCAAAAGCACTGTACTTTACATGTCACATTTCTGTACTCTGATGCTTTTTTCCGGCCACGTTACTAAATGCACTAAATATTCACCAGTGGATGTTTATATACGAGAAGGATGACTGCTGGTTTATCTATGAGCCTTTTGAACAGATTTACCTACTATTAGGACAGTAACATAACTGACAGCAATTATTCATGAAAATGCATATCTAGTTTTGACAAAAAAATGTGTTTATTTTTTCCAGTTTATTTCCTTACTTTCCACATCAACAGGAAATAAATGGACCCAATTAATAATACAAGACTAGAAGTTACACCAAGTCAGTTTCAACCAATTAATAATTGTCTTTTCACTTCATGCATCTTCTATCAGTTTGAACCCAAACTTTTCTTGGAAAACAAAAAGGGCAAATATCTAAAAGCAGGGAAATATGTTTTACTAAGATTTTCCTTATCCTAAGAAAATGCACTTGATATGCTTTTAAAAACCCATTTCATTCATTTTAAGGGAAATATTTCACCCAATTTATTTTCTTATAGCAAAGCTCACTTTGTTTGTTTAGATGTATCTGTGTAACTGTTTTTTTTTGTTTTGATTTCAGAGTTCTCCCTTTTTGAAATATTAGGTGTATAATTACTACATGTACTTTCCTATTTACAGAAACTACTTGTGTCCATCTATAAGCTTTAGGCAAGAGTTGAAACAAGTATGGTATAAGGTGATTAATGGAAGGCAAATAAAGGAGTAATTAATCAAACTTTGTAAGAAAGCAAAAATAAAAAATTATGCAGAAACTGACAAGAAATGTCTAAACTCCTTATGCTTTGCCACCAATGAAAACGGACCACAGGAAAAGGCTAAAAAGTTCATGAATGTGCTCCAAATAATCTGTATGCATACTGCAATGCTCCTTAGTTTGGTTCATTTAAATCTGAAATTCCCTTCCCTGTTGATGTCAGCTAGTTAGCCAAGATGGTGCATTACTGTTATGATCACTGCAGTGCATATAATTTAGATTTATCTCTTTAGGGACTCAGCTCCACCCCCTGCTAGCTAATATGCTCACCATGTTTAATGATGCAAAAAATTTCCCTGAGTACAGGTTATTTATCTTTATCAGGGGCTGCTTTTGGCTGGCTGTCAGTTATCAGCCAGAATATTTGTTCCTAAATGGTTTGTACTCATCCATATTCCAGGGCAATTCTGAGGCCCATATTATCACTGATGTTTGCAATAAAAGTGTTTCAGTTCTTCAGATACACCTTAGTAATACTGATTAATGAGTCTGGACTGGCTATATTTCTGATGCAGTGATATGAACCCTGAAATATCTATAACTGTCATAGAAATGAAATATCTATCCAAAATCTCAGAAACAAAGCCCACTTGTAGGGGTCTTGAAGAAATATGAAGAATGAAGATATCTCTTTGAATACATTTTGAGAGGAATGAGTCAGAGGTTTTTTTTTAAACTGAAGATCTGTAAAAAATAAAATGAAATTAAGAACAGACCAATGCAAAGAAGACAGATGAAAGTGGGAGGAAAAGGACCAGTGAGAAGGAGACAAGTCTTGACAGGGAGGTAGGGAGACAAAAAAAAGGAAGAAAAAAGAAAAGAAGGAACTTTGGCTGCATGAGATGAATGAGCGCTTTCAACCTCTAAGATTGAAAATGATATCTAGAAAAGAAGAAAACTGAAGTTTTTCACTTGAAAGTTCTTGCCTGCGCGGTAACATGAACAAGCACCCAGCCTAAAAGTGAGAGACAGATATTCCTAGTGGAGAAAGAGTTCAAAACTCTGAATGTAGTTCTGCAGCAAAGACATGAGCATTATGCTACAGTTCAAAGAGGAGACCAGCGAGTCTGGCAAGTAAGAAAGACTAAAGAGATGAAGTAAGTAAGTAAATTTAATTTTTTTATAGTTTTTACTAGGATGACAATACGGGCAGCAAATGCATGTCAAATTTGACGTATGAAGTATAATAGGCTGGATCTGCTTTTCATGGCATGCAAACATCTGTGGCACAGAGATTCCCAAGCTTCAAGCAACTCAGCCTGTTCCAAAACTGGAAGCAAGAAAGCCAGATGCACTCTCCCCAGGGTGGCATGCTGAGATAACACAGCTTCACTGCTTCCCAGACCTGAGCTAATGCCTGAGCTATGCTGGAGAGCCACACCAGCTTGTTTAGTGCAAGTTCAGGTGCCTCTAACAAAAGACACACTTCAGAGAGTAAGAAAAATTAATTCCCCAGTTTAGATCCCTCACCCGTGTCTGTAAGGATGCAGTAACACCCAGCACTGTGGTTCTTTCCTTACTATCTATGTATCCACTTAGTAAGTAGAATTATAGAATCATAAAATCATAGAATGGTTTGGGTTGGGAGGGACATTTAAGGTCATCTACTTCCAACCCCCCTGCCTTGGGCAGGGACAGTTTTCACATGAACCAGGTTGCTCAAAGCGAGTCACACAACTAGAGAAGTTTTCATTCATAATTCAAACAAAATTTGGTGTTGAACCTGGCACACAAAAGGTTGTCTTGAACTTAGGAACGTGCATAAGTGTTGACTGAACAATTTTTATTCTGAAGCATCCATCTAGCAGACAGGTGTCCCCTAGGGCCAGCACATGCATGCTACAAAGGATTTTGTAACCACTCACTACAGTCATTATCCTTTGTCTAGTCTTAGTCATATGATGACCACTCCTCTGACTGCAGTTCTGTCAGCAAAGAAAGTTGTCATGCAGACACTGATGTAATATAGCCATTACAGAATTTGGGACCATTTTAGATCTTCTGACTGACTTGTTCATGTGTTTGTCTTTCTTTCCCCTTGTTCTTTATACTTCTCTGTAGGTCATGGGCTCAGGCCTATGTAAGGGTAAGGATCTGTGTTGAAAACCTTTTCCTTGCCATGCTGAAGTAGGAGGTGCCTCCTTTCTAAAAAGGCTGTTAACAAGAATCCCTCTTTGCTTCATATACTGTGGAGTTAAACATGTAGAATGCTGGAAATAAAGTGGTTAAGCAGAGGTGTTAAACAGAAGAATAAACCCCTTTATTGATTTCTGAAGAGAAAATGCCTGGCCTATTTTTAAAAATACATCAGATTGGAAAAATTTTCTGAATCTTTATAATGAACATATACTTTGTATATATGTAACAGCATTGCAATGGACATTCATGTAAATTGAAGATGTTACAGGTTAAATTATTTTTGACATTTTAACCACAAAAGAAAAAATATCTCAACATAGTGTAAAATACAATTAATTTCCTTCAAAAGCCACTTACGTGTTTTCAGCCTACATCACGTAGTGATGTTAGTATCGCAACCAGAAAACAGGGTGTAGAATGGAAATACAGCACGCATACTTGAATTCCACTTTTGTTGGCTTAAGATGATATATTTGTTTGATTTTTACCATGACATGCTCTTCCTGTTCTGAAGTTTTCCAGAAGCCTGGATTAATGACAAAATGATCTCCCGTATAAACTTCCACAATGATAATAACATATGCTGGCATAGACAGAATACTGTTACAGTGCCACTGAGATCCTCTAAGACCATGAAATAAATGCACTGCAAAAAAATAACATAATGTGTGTGTTATTTCCACTAATACTGATATAAATATGCAGGGACTTAAGTAACTGACCATTTAATGTTAATAGTTTAATATTTGTGTGCTATGATAAGTATTTGAAATACTCTATGTTGTTAGATAAATTCCCTACTAAACCTGTTCCTTGAAAATGTGCGTATTGTTTCTGAATGCACTTTCTGAATTATTTAGAAAAGACATATTTTTCTACTGAGACATAAAATGAAAATGAAATGCAGATTTTCTGTAAGTTCTTATTACCATTAGGTTTAAACCACATTATGACCAAATTATGGTGAAAACCGTTGAATAAAGTAATTTCACAGGAAGCTGTTAACCTCTTAAAGCACCAAGAAATACAGATCAGTCTGAAATGAGCTTTAGTTGTATGCTTCTTGATTCAACTATTTAGATAATGTACTTTCATTTAGATCAGCAGCTAAACGTGTGAAAGATAATAGCCTTCCTTGTACAGGTATAATGAGACACCGGTGCAGTGGTACAGAATAGCAGCAAAGGAGAAGGAAAAAAACCCAGTTCTCCTGTGACAAACACTTTTTTGAAAGAAAATATCTATGGAAGAAACAAGCATTTATGTCAGACACTTTCATACAGCTGGAAAACATGAATCTGTCACCTGATGAAAACTGATTACAGGCCATCAAGCTCAGAAGTGGAAATTCTACTGCTATTGACAGAAAAATATCCCACAATATAAAGATAAGGAGATATTTATGCACATGCTATCTCTTAAGCAGAAAATAAGCAAATTTCCAAGTTCAAGTTTCCTCCTTCCTCCATCCTGTTGTACATAAAATCAGTTCAGAAACTTTAAGGGAATGATGAGACAATGTAAGTTTTCTCTTCACTCTAAAGTTCTAACATACCTCTACTATAGCCAAGGTAGACTGTATCCAGAAAAGAATCAGTTCAAACTGGCATTTTATTATCAGGTGGCAAAATATCTTCCTTAAGTACATTAATGTGTATAGCAATACTGATAATCTGATTTTATTTTCTTTGTGTATTTACTTTACAGCTTAAGCACACATTTTTCTACACTTTGGCTATATTGCAGTTCACCTCAAAACAACACAGAAACACTTCTGGATCTTTGAGTTTTATCTTTTGTATTGAAATTTGTGTACATGGCATACTACTCCAAAAATATAATTAATCTTGACCGTAGAAAAAGAGAAAAAATCTGGGGAAATTTAAAGGGGAATTTAAGCCTGTGCTTAAAATAACTCCATACAGAAGGATTTGATGAATGGAACTCCTTAACCTGTGATATTATCAACTGTCTTACTGTATGACTGTTAGTAATAGAATCTGCAAAAATTCAGCATTTCTGTTTTTAAAGATATTTCACTATTTCAAAATTTTTCTTCACTGAGAGTCAAATGAAATTTGTCATTTTCAGAATTAAATACCAAGATTAGCTTCTGTATACAAACTGAAGGTCTGGCTACTTTCAGCAGCCCTGGAAAATTGTTCTAGGGATATTGAAAACACTGGGGTTTTTATTTTTTTAAAAAAAATTATTTTATTTTTTTTATTAGTTGCTGTTGCCATCTTTGTTGCAGGAAGCCAAGATGAGACCTGTACCCTGCTTGGACTCAGCACTGCAAAATAAAGGGCAGACCAAAAGACAGAGCTGGTAGACCTGTTGAATAGAGCAGATTGGAAACCTAAATGTTTCAGTCTCTAAGACAGAAGGTATATCTTTCTCTCTTGCATAACAAATTTGAATTAAATTTTATTTACTATATTTCATATGTACTTTATCTGTTGGGGAGGGCTATTATTCTTTGTCTTTCAATGTAGGCATGACCAGAAAAGAAAAAAGGAAAGACACAGCAAAATTCTTTAATGAATTTAAAAAAATTATTGAAAGCTACTATCAGCACTATATCTTTTCTTTTAGGAAGAAAACATTGAGAGAAAAAGCTTTATGAGATTTTTTTTTTAAATACTCTTACAAGCTGTGAGAGAGACAAAATACCATAACAGTGTATTAGAGGTGACAATGCAATACACAAGGTTGTCTTGATAGCTAAAGTAAAATTGAAAGCTTATGCTCTTAGGTATAGAAGGCTGATGAAGAAAATTATTTCTGTGCAGTGATAGATAGAAATATACATTAGCCTACCTGGCTGACATTCCAGGGCTGGGAATAAGAAATAAAGAAGGACCTTCACTTCCTATATCTGACATTCTGGAAGCACCAAGAGGCAGGCTATCTGTCTATCTGTCTATCTATCTATCTATCTATCTATCTATCTATCTATCTATCTATCTATCTATCTATCTATCTATCTATCTATCTATCTATCTATCTATCTATCCATCCATCCATCCATCCATCTATCCATCTATCTAAAGATACATTGCGAGATATGTAATGTGACAAAATGGAGAAGATGGAAGTGGGGGTTTTTCTTTTGTTTTGCCTTGACTGTTAGCAGTTTGGTAACATATCTGAAGAACTATTGTATACAAACTTATACTAAACATTAACTATATAATTAATAGAAAGTGTGCATTTTTATAGTGACTTATGTTTCTAGGATTGCTTGTGTGGATTTAAATATTTGCAATATCCATTGTACTCACTTTTTACCCACTCCTACAAAATATTGATTATTCATATTTTCTACTGACTTGAAAAACACTGTGAAATTCCCTGTCTTACAAGAGAGTTTAGTTTCTTTGGTGTTTTCTATTTTGAAAGAATATGTTATTTCAATGCGTTTCAGGATAAGGGATCAAAGACCAATGTGTCTCAAATTCCACACCCAAGGACACATCCATCCAAAAGTGAGATTCATCCCATGAAGAATCTCAATAATTGTTTTGTCATCCTGAAGTAAAATAAAGAGTAAAAACTTATTCACATTCCAAAGGCATACTGGAAGGGAATGAATGGTCTAAACAAGTTTCACCTTATATGAAAAGCCAGTGTCTAATACAGATAAACTTTAAATTCCCGTGAGACACTATGGCTGCTCAGCTAGGTAAAGGCTGTTCAGGTAAAACTCTTTAAGTTTCTTTGAGGAAGATTATAGTGCAAAAACTTTTCCATCTTTTTTTAATATAAATTTGAATTTCCAAATGTGTACTGGTTTGGGGGGGGCTGAGATCGCTGAGGGTGGTCAAAGGGGGCTTTGGGGGCTTGGGGTGTTCCTTGGACTTTGGGAGGGGGAAGACTGTAAGAAAACTCACCTGTTTGTAAAATTCAGTTTCCCTTAAAAAGCTACGGCGGCGGGGAAAGCTGGGACCAGGGGTGTTTCTCACTTCTGCCTGCCGTTCCTGGGGCTGGGATGGCCAGGGCCAGTGCCAGGAAGGGGGGCTTTTCGGCGGGGCCGGCACCAGTCCCGGTCCCCTCGAGGCCAGGGCAGCGGCAGCTCCTCACCCTGGGCTCCCAGGAGTGTGGGGCCGGAGCAGGGACAGCGGTGGGCTGCTCCCCCGCCTCCGCCGTACCTGCCCCCCCTCCCCGCACGGCCGTCCCTCAGTCCCGGACACAGGCGCGGCAGCCCCGGGCCAGAACCTGAGCGCGGCTGCCGCTTTGGACAGCGACGGGGGGGCCGGCCCTGGCGCCGTGTTGGCGCTGGGGCGTAGCTAAGATGCCGCGGCTGTGAAAACAAAGATGGCGCGTGGAACCTGAACCTCTTGGTTTGTCAGCGGGAAAACCCTGGAAACAAGGCGAGGTGAGGCTCCGCTGGACCAATGGAGAAACGATTTGGCCCAGAAGAAGGCAACGAGATCCACGCAAGAACTGCAGGGCTTAAAAGCAGAGGCAACAGCCCTCCCCTCGCTCTTCCTTGGCTGCTGCTGCTGGGGGAAACACAGAGCTCCTGCCCTCTGTGCATGCAGGCCCATGCCGTGATTTCACCCATTTCTCTCGGCAAGCAAGTAGCCCTTCGGGGAGGTGGTGGGAGGGAGTTGTTTTCACTTCTTTTTGTGTTTTTCAGAGAGCCTGAAGGGCTGGGGAGTGCTTCCAGGAGAGAGGGAAGGGAGAGAGGCGGCTTTTCCTACCCTTCCCCCCTGTTGTTCGGCTAGCCATCTAGCTGAGAGCAATTCCCTTTCTTTTTTTGTTTTTCTTCCCTTTTGTGTTTTTTTCCCTGCATGTCGTGTGTTTTTCTGTGTAATTTTAGGGTCCCTTTGGGGTATCCCTCCTTCCCTAATTTAAACCCCCTGTAATAAACTGTTCACCTGCTGCCAACTCTGTTCAGTTTTCCATCACCCTTATTGAACCTGCCCCTAGATGATAAAAGGTGGTTTAAACCACCACAAAATGTCACTGCTGTTTTAATAAAGGACTATTTAAGAAAGCATCTATAAAAGCTATAATCCATACTGGAATGAGACTACAGTAATGAGAAAGGATGTAAAAAGACACACAAAGGAAATGGCCACTTCAGGCATTTTCGATATAAAATATGTTTCTATTCAAATCTTTCCCACACATTCAGAGATCTTCAGTTCACAGTATCTTGATGCTCATTGTATCATAGTAATCTCTTTTGTTTCCTATTCTTTTAGAAGATTTTATATTACATTAATCCTTCACGTATTGCAGACTTGAAAGTCTTCTCTAACTCTAAAATCTGGCTTTAAAGTATGAGACTGGATGGTAATAGAGTAAAGAAGGCACGCTTCTTCTGGATATAAGCAGGAATTAAGTTCTGCTAGAGTTTTCATCAGGCATAACTCCAGCCCTGATAAGCCTTATACTATTAAAATACATATATATATATATATATGTATACATGAATAGAAGTTGTGCTAAGAAATAAGTGTCAGAGATTTATTTATGTTTTGCATCCTCAAAGTAATGCAGAATACAGAAACACTTAACTGCAAATTATGGGTCTTTGCTATACACAAAATAGAAATCTGCCACCAGAGAAGAACAGCAATGACTGATTCCAGGTAAGTGTTTCTCTAAACTTAAATGAGACCTATTTGGTACAAATCACTGTTTCTCCTTTGTGTTTTTCTCTGTAGCCAAAATACAAAGCCATCTGAAGAAGAAACTCTTTGTAAATGGCAGCAAAATGAACTCACTGCCTATTTTGACCATACCAGAGTTCCAGGAATGGGGGTCTCTGGGATGTCAGCAGTGGCAGTGGCAGCAGACTTCCCTGGCCTCTGAGCATTGTTTTTAGGACACCACCGTGAAAACCTAGGACTGCTACTGCTTTCTGAAAGGCAAAAAATGAGGTCTACTATCCCAGATCTGCAGACTTACAAGGCCCTTCTCTTCCTATGCTTCCCATATTGGGAAAAATGTTACTCTGACAAGGTCTAGTATGTTATCCTTTATCAACAATATTTGGATTTTATTTGCACCACCATGAAGCTTTGAAGAAGCTCTCCTGAAGGATATGGTTTGATCTTCTTTTTCTGTGAGCATTAACCATTGCCTGGAAATATCCCTCCAGAAGCCTTCTTAAATGTCTGGCTCCGAGGATGTTGTGGCATGAGATTCCCATTCACATAACACTGTTTGAAGCATTTATCAGACATTTAAGATGTTTCACCAATAAATTTAACTCTTCTAATTCACTGCATTTTATTTTATCAGTCAAGTGTTTTGAGCAACAGGAGGTAGCACATATTTATTTTAACCTTATATGTCTTTTTCTTATACCACAGGAAGCTGACATTAACTGTAATGTGAAGCTTACTCCTGCTTAGCCATAACTCGTAAAGAAAACAGTTAGAAATTTAGACTGTTCAAGAAGAAAGGAAGGAAGTATGTTCAGAATGAAATATGTACACAGTGCCTGTAATTGGGCCTACTTTCTGAAGTAATACTCCCTGGTGCCTATTACTTTCACTCAAGGGTGTGCTACTAGGAGGCACTGCAAGTTATTTTGATGTTTCTTTCAGTAGAATTTTAAAACATCTATCATGCTGGAATTCTGAGAGCAGCATACTCCTAAGATATCATTAGCAGTCAACATTTTAAAAACATTTTCTCAGGGGATTTTTTCTTAGTACCCATGCATGTAGTTTTCACATAATTAAGCAGATCTATTAGTTTCATATCATGGGTGGTATGGAATTTTAAATAACATTCATCCCTTTCAGAAATAAATAGTAGTCTGAAATGGAAAAGTGCTCAGTTCATTTGCTGTTGCAGTAAGAGTGAGAAAAAGGATAGAATGACAATAATGCAAAATATACCATGCTGCAGTGCTGAGAAAGGGGTGGAAGACTTTCAATCAATACAAACCTAAGCAAAGAATGATCACTTCTGTGACAGGCTTCAAAGCCCTGTCTCTGCCTAACACAGATGTAACCTTTCAAGGATGTTTTGCAGAGGGTTGATTTCAGTCAAACACTGAACTCAAAGCTGTATGTAACCTGCTAAAACTGGAACATGAAGATGGTTGAAATGTTTGGGGATGCCAAGGTGTGCCCAGGGAGAGGGATATTTGGAGACCAGTGTTCTGTTCAGCCCAGTTGCTGTCACTTCTCAGTGCATAGGATGTTCAGCACCAAGGGAAACATTAAGGTTCTAGATTTAAAAGACCATATTTCTTCACATAATTGGGTTGGTGGAGGTGGTCAGGGTTGTGGTTTCCAGATTTTTTTCCATTTGGTTGAGAAATCAGCCTTTCACAAGAATCTGGGGTTTTTCACAGAAAACCAAGCAAACTTAACTCAATAAAAGCCATTAAATGCAGGCATTCTTCAAGAATTCCCAATTTCACAAACCCAAAAAGTCTGTGTACAGGAAGTCCTGCTCTCGCTCTGTCTCAAAATAATATTTCAACTTTTTCTGTAAGTATCCATCACACAGAGCATACATCACACGGTAAATTTTCATCACACAGAGCACAACCAATAAACCAGCCCCATCTTGTGTAACCAGGGAGATCCATTAGATGACAGCATCTATGTCTGAACTCCTTAGACACAATAAATAAACACATAGCAATAAATATAGCAATAACCAAAATCATAATGCTAACAAAAAAATGGTCTTGTGTGAGTGTCTAATGGTACAATGAAACTTGAGGGACCATAGATACTACAGTTTTTTACACACAAGAAAATTAAAACAGACCCATACTTGAGCTTAGTGCAGAAAATGCTCAAATTCTTAAAGTCATTTAGACTTTTTGATTAAGTACGCTCTGATTTACACCAGATTTAAGCTTTATCCACCACTAGGGAACATCTTACAAAGAAAAAGGGAGGTTTTACACTTGCATATCCTACAAAGAAAGATGGAGAGTTTACCCTTCCATCACTTTGGCACTCCCTTTTTGATAAGCCTTCTTATCTGACATCAACATCAGAGCTGCATTCGTTGCTGTCTCTGGGCTAAGCTGTGGAAGGGGAACATCTGATTACATATCAATCAAAGTATTTACTTCCTTTCTATAGTACAAATAGCAACAAAAGTAGTTTCTAGAACAATCCTTCAGGTTCCATCTAAAATATTTATTGTTTCTCAAGCAATATTTCTTAAAATAGAATTTTCGTCTTTCCTCAGCAGGTCCCCATTCCCAGTCAGCACCTGCCATTGACTGGTTGCACCACAGTGTTATTGTCTTAACTGTTGCCATTAACTAGCCAGACTCTGTTCCTTTCCTGAACTTCATCCTTTTTCCCTGTCATTTTCTCTCCCGTGGCAGCTTGGACCCCAGGACTACTGTGATTCTCCTCTTAAGCATCTGGCTGCAGAAGAAGCATAGATACATACACCTGTGTTACATGGAAAAGAGGAACATCTGATGGGAGCATCAGACTGACCAACTATATTCCAAACTGGAGAATGCAAGGCTTCCCTCAGATGAAATCAGTGGTGCCTCTTCTGTTGGCCTTTCTCTAATTGTGGAGAGCCCTGGTCTATCTCCAGGCAGCAGACTAAATCTATGGGAAGGGACACCAGATGGGAGGCAGGCATTTTCATTTCTAGCCAGTTTGCCATGAGAATCCTGGCTTTCCTCTTCTGAAAAGTCTTGTCATCTCTCAAAATGCAGCTGGAATTCCTCACTTCAAAAACAAGCCTGGACTGCTGATAGCTGAAAATTGCAAAGGCGTGGGATGATTTTGTGTACAGTAAGCCTACACATTCGCTGTGCCTCTCTGCCCAGTGTTAACTCCATGTCTGATAAGATGTGGAAAGAAGTGGTGTGCATATCAGTAAACCTGCATCAGACTCAGCATGTTAAAGAAAGGCTACGATGGGAACTCTGACAACTTTAATCAATCTACTGCTTCTCCAGACTTGCTCCTACGCATGCCTCCAGCCCTCCTGCTTCCTCTGTGGCTGTGCCAAGCCTCAGATTTCACAGCACCAGTCTGTAAACACCATGCTGTTCTTCATCTATCATGAACTCATGTGCATGGTGTCCCAACTTCTTTACTGTACAGCTTTGAAATGGATCCTATAGCGAATAATGACTCCCTGTCTATTTCTGATCTGATCTAAAACACATTTCCTTCTTTGCTGTACTTCTACTTTCTATCTCTGCTTTCCATCTTATTTTTAAACTTTACCATGGAGTTCCATATGGTATATTCGATTAACACAAAGAAGGTGATATATTTTGTTGTACTGTTCCCCATCCCACCACATCAAACTATGCTATTGTAAAGAAGGAAAAATAAGGCAAAATTTTCTGCCAACCGTAACTCCTATTCTCTGCAAATCTGGAAGAGAGAAAGTCACAGTTTACTGCCATATTGGTTAAAAATGATCTGTAGGACAGAAATTTCCAAAACCAAGTTAGACTGCATATAATGGACCAAATTAATCGCTACTATAACCTATCTTAATTCACTTTAGAAGAGCTTGGTCCAATATTATCCAATTTCAAAGGTTTTTCTACAAGGATGAGCTACAATTTAGTGACATTTATTATGGAAGTCCATAGAGTGAGAACAAAGAAGACTCTCCAAATGTGTATCATAGAAGCAATTGTAACATCAGCAATATGGATAGGAGGAATAAGGATACAATTAAATAAATATGAAATCTTTCAATTAAAGTCCTAGAATTGTGATTTTCCAAACAGTTGGCAAGAGCTGCAATATTTTTAAGATAATAATAATCAATTCTTGTTGTACAATAAAAATAGTTATAAGAGGAAAATCACTCAAAACCAAAATGTAAGAGGACAAAAGGTCGTAAATTGCAAAAGAAACCCCTAGGGAATCTGAAAATGTATAGGGGTTGGGGGTTTTAAAAAATTGTCTAGCTATTGAAGAAAAGTATTTTATTAACAAATGGACAAATGAGAGTAGAGCTATCCCTCAGAGTCACTTCATCAACCACAATCACATGAAGAATCCAATGTACCTTTTGAAAAGTAGTTGAAATACTGAATGTGCTAAAGCAGAGAACAAACCTTTGTTAGCTACTTTTGAAGGTCATCAGTAGCTTTTACTGTATAGGACGTTTTTACAACAATTAGATCAAAACTCAGATTGAAAATGTTGGTGGATTTCATAAGTTAGAATGACATCAATGGTTGACTCCTCCAGGGCACTGCCTGGGAACAAGAGTTTTATTCTAAAAAAATCTCACTTCCACCTGGAGCACCACTGGAGACGCACATTAATTTTATGTGATAACAAATGATTGTTTGTTCATTTTAAATTTAATAGATGATTGAAGAAAGATAGTTTCATACTGGTCACCTTGGGTGTTGAAAATCTGAAAACCCCTGTTGCTTGTGCAACTCCTGAGCAGTCATGTGGAACCCAATAATCAAAACAGACGTACATACAATGTCTTTGGCATGACTGTACTTTTACCATCTGTTAGGCTAAGTTTGCGCACTAAGGAGATATAAATCCAGCATTAAGAGGTCATAACTTCAGAACTGAAGTGAACCCCAACAAGCAGGCCTTCAAATCAATGCAAGCTTGCCCTGTCTCTGAAAAAGCCTCATTTCGTGGGGCTAACAACCTCCATTAAATGGCATGGTAAATATAAATGTTGTAGCTATTAAAAGCCTCAGCTCCTTCAGACCACAGTAGTATACAGAATGTAAAATGTAAAAAATCAGTTCACCCAACAGGCCTGCCAAATTTTATTCCTCTTAATATCATGTGAGCAGAAAGGAAAGTAATCATTATTTTTCCACATGACACTAATTCCTTTTGCAGTTGACAAGCTGAACAAAAGCTGCATGTGTTTCACTTGGCCAAAAGGCTAGTTTCTGTTCAAGAGCATAATGGATGAATCATTACTTTAAAAACAACCCTGCAAGAAAACAAAGAAAAATGTCATATTGGTGAGGTGCTAATACAAATATGGTATCATGCACAAACAATACCTGAAAAGTTGTTTTCTGTTACATTGTCAGGACATACTTTTTAACAACACTATTCAAAGGAAGCAAATTTCCTCTATTTACTTGTGGATATAAATTGAAAATATTCATGTTACTTCCAGGAGTCCCCTCCCATAACATGTTTTAGGGTACTTCTGTCAGTTTCTGATACCTGTAAGTGGAGTGGGTAATCTAGGCATTGTGTGTAAACACGCCAAGATAATGGAACCAGCTGAAGGTCTCTCTAAAACCAGTAAGAACTCATGTTACAAAGGCAATGCAGCAATGTCAGATCTGGCAAAGGCTTCATAAAGCTACAAAGGGAACCTCCCTCCTGAGAGCAGAAACTCTCCTCATCTGTTTCTGCAGACATGGATTACTTTTCACTCATGAAAATTTTGTCCTTCAAGATCAGCCACTAGTGAAAGGATGAATCAAAGGCTAGAAATTAAAACACCTGCGGCAGGTTGTGGATAACAAGTTAAAACTCACTAAGCAGGTTTCTCACAGCCAATGGACTAATTTTGTTCAAAGCCAAGTAGACCAAATTTCAAATGTAGAAATTATAAATATTGGAAGTTGAGTGTGCCACCGCAGAATATTGAAAATGGCAGAATTCAGCCATGGGTCCATAAAGTCCTTCTCTACTTTCTAACTATGCCTTGGAAACAGGGCGAAATCTGCATCATCACCATCATATTGCAAAGAAAAATATATTTAGAAATGGCAAAAGATTTGAGTTAGTAAAAACTATGATTAAAAAAAAAAAAAAAAGCACAGAGATAGCATACAGTCAGGAGAAAAAACCCTAAGTGGTGAAATTAATTATAGAGAGGATGGGCTAAGACTAAGAAAATAAATGTACACAATAGGCTTCCAAATGTGGTGATAGTAAAAAATGTATTCAACTACAAAACACTGGTAAGGAGAAGGGTGTGGTTTCCTAACTGCAGTGTTAGGGAACATTTCTTATGTTCGTTGTACTTCTAGTTTTAAAAAATGACATTCTCTATTTTGTGAACTTGAAGTTCAGCAGTCTTAACATGGGTGAAAAACAGTTTCATTGCACAGACCTAGCATAACTTTTATTATTCATTGCTGTATTTTCATCCAAGGGAGTAACACACTTCCAGAGATACAGCATATATTATCACATACTGTAACACAAGATAGAGAAAAATTATTTTTATGATGCTTTATTCTTTTCTTATTAATAGTATATTGCTCCCTGTGTAGAAAGGTTTCACTACTTCCAGTTAGATGTCACTAACATCAAAAAGAAATATGATTGAGCATATTTGGGTAAACACCCATATACTTGTCAGACAAATTTTTAGTTGCTTTTGCCATAATTGTTTATAGCAACGACAGTTAATTTGTTCTTATTTTTGCCCATAGTAACCAAAGTCTCTTTCTGCCTGAGGACGTATCCTACAGACAATTTCATTTGGATCATATTATCTTATATGTGATGAATGCAATTACTTATGGTGACTACACTCTAATTTTAAGGCATGCTCCTTGCTGACTGTTCCAGTCACTATTCTATCTGACAGCTTTCTTTTGACTTTACTCTGCCTAAAGCAAATTGCAATTTTTCCAGAAAAGTAGAAATTCTTAGAAAGCATCAGTAAAGCTCATCCCAGCTTTTCCTAATATAATTCCTCAGAAATTACTCTATTTCATTATTATTTTTAAAAGCCTTTGAATTTTCACTAAATTCTATTTTGAGATTTTCAGAATCATGAAGGTGTCTTTTCTTGGTCAAAATGTCTTTTAGGAGATTAACAGATAAATATGTTTCTAAATGAGAAAAATCACACAAAAGTTCTTGAACTAAGCTAAATGACACATTTTGACAGACCAAATCTGATATTTCTCTCAGCTGGATTTTCAGTTCACTCTTACAAAATATCAGTTTTTTCAGCTCCAAATGAAATAGTGCCAATATTAAAAATCTTTCTAGCCCTCCTCTAACTCGAGCTGTCAAGCTGGTATTTTTAAATGAATCAGTAGGTCTACAGTCTCTCAGAATTTATTTCAAGAATATTGTCCCAAATATTTTTTAACAACTGTTAGGTCTTTTGCACTGACACGCTGAGAACTGTTCATGAACTTGTTTTGTACAACTCCAAGAGTACCTAACAAGATTCCAGAAGCAGTGTGACCACATTAGGACAGTGTCCCACCTGAGGAGATAACCCTCTCCACTGGGTTTATTAGCTGAAGAAGTTGCATGTCATATATACCCTGCCTCTGATTTCAGAGCAGATATGGACAGACGCAGAGAGTTCACCCTCATATCTTCATCTTGCAGTGCTTCTACCCCTTGGTTGCAATAAGTGGCATTAGCTGAACATCTTTTATCTTCCATTCGTTGTCTTTCACAAGCCTGCTCTATCAAACCTCTCACCTCAAGCATGGTTCTGAAAAACATCTGTTTTCCTACTAAGGCTGCTCAGTAGCCTCTTGTGCATATGGGGCTTTTTGAGCTAAGAACACCCCTCACTGTCTTGAGGAATTGAATAGCAAGACAAATTTGCAATATATTGTTGTGCAAATTAAAATCAGTTTTAATAACACATTTCTTCTCATGGCTTTCCCCCAAAATATAGAGTCATTGTGACTCCTATCCAGGATATTTTAAAACACTGGAAATAAGGTCTATAGAAAATACATTCGCTTTCCTTTTTACTCCCTGAAATGGGCACTTGTGGTTCCAACCTCATCAGGTCACACTTTGCCTGTTACCTAAGAAGGCTTTCAAATAACCATGGCTTAGTCTGAAGCTTCCTTTGAAGGGAAAATCAATGGGTTTCTTTATTTTTTTAAGTGTTCTAATTCTACCGTTCATAGTGTAAAGAGAAAAAACCTTACTCCCCCTCATTGCCTCTGCCAACCTTCTACTTTCTCCCTTTTGAATGCCTTCAGCCTGAGCCGTGGGGACTTCAAAGACTTCAAAGGCAGCTGATACTGCTGCTGGGGCTGATGCTGAAAATGGCGCATTCAGCAGAGAATGCAAATGTTATTGATTGTGCAATATCTTCATTTGTTTCAAAAGAATGGTGGCTTCATTCACTTCAAACAAATTAAAAGGAATATCCAAAATGAGAAAACGAACAAAAACAGAGGAGAGAATAATCACAGAAGCAAGAAGGAATTAGTGTGCAGCAAACAAGTTAAATTTTTTGCTGTATTCAGCATACACAGAAGAGACAGGACATTAGTTAGGGCTCTCTCCATGGTTTTCTCAAGCTGAGAATGCAGAGCGGTATCAGCCAGCAAGTATTTCTTAAGTGCCTCTGCCAGCGTGCATCATATTCAAGCTGGCTCCTAAACCTTGGTCCTATTCCTGCCACACGCTATGGGGCAAGGGCAGAGAAGCCAATACAGTGTCCCAGAGGGCACTGGAGAGTCACATGCTGTAGAAATCAGAGGCAGAGGCATTACATGCACAGAGATCTCTGCTGTACCACTGGCAAGGGACTAGAGGGGTGTGAAAGGTGAGCTGCTGAGAATGAAGTCATAGGAAAGCTCAGGGATAAACTAGGGAAAGAACCCCGTTTATTTCTGCTCTAGATTCATGACAGACCCTAGGAGAAAACGCTGTGAAATAAGTTAGGCAGCTTTCTGCTTCTCATGTATCAGCTGAACTGTCCCTTTCTAACTGGTTTCTTGCCAGCTCATCATTAAGTCTGTTGCTGTCTGATCTTACATCTGCTGCAGAGGTCAGAAACTTAGTTAACCAAACATGTGATTTCTACTGTTCATCAGGATTTAATGGTAGAATTATCAAAATAATCCTAAAATACTAATGCTTTATTTATACAGATACCTGGAAGTGTAGCAGAACCTCTTGAAAAATTCATTAGCTTTGGATACCACATGAATTTTTATTTCAGGCATTTTAAGCACAGCATCAGAGCTTTTTAACTAGTCCATATCAGCTGTAATGGGCAAACAATGCAATTAATACATAGGGGATCCATATCTTTTATTACAGAGGATTCTGGATTTTCAATTTTGGATTAAACAACTAAGAAAACACATTGAAAGAGTTTGAGTAAGAGCACTTCAAAATGAAAAAAAAATATTTTCCTAACTGGTTCTGGATGAAATACTCTGGTAAAATGAGTATTGTTTAATTTTCTTGTTGAATTAGAGACCTGGAAAGCTGAGTAATACCCAGGCTAATTCTGAACTGAGCTCTGCTTCTGCTCCTCTGAGTGCCATAAAAATGTATTAAAACAGGAATTATTTTGTACACTGTACTGTACTTCTACATTTAATTCTCAGCAGGCTTTAAAATTACTACAGAGATAATGAAATTAAAGAAGAATTTTAATTTCATTTTCAATCTCTTATCATTACAAATTACTAAGAAAAGATGGTCAGAGGATGACTAGTGATATTTCTACTCTCTATCATCTGACTGGCCAGGACTTTTTAAATTAAATACCTGCAAAAGACTTTTGCAAGTAATATGAATGAGGCATAGTGCAGAAGATCCTGAAATATGAAGTTGTGTGTATCATTTTATGGATTATGAAAAGACTGCTGATAAAAAGGATTCCAAGAGGAATAGGTAAAATAAGAATAAATAGGCAAAATAAATAATAAACAGACAAATAATAACAAATAATAACAAATATCACAGTAAGGGTTAAAGGTAAAGGCTTATTGTAACAAGAAGACCAAAAAACCCATATAATCCGGGTGTCAGAACAATAAAAAAATAACTATGCTTGGGTGCTATATCAAAGACAAGACAAAAAAAAAGCTTCCAAGCGCAAAGATTTTCCCTGCAATTTGCAAAATATTAAAGGGTGATTTCTTTTTTTTTTTTTTTTCTCCTGGG
Organism: Serilophus lunatus; assembly: GCA_013399895.1. Lineage (NCBI taxonomy): Eukaryota > Metazoa > Chordata > Aves > Passeriformes > Eurylaimidae > Serilophus > Serilophus lunatus. Next base: position 478,064 of record VXBA01002157.1, on the reverse strand, counting down.
CCAAAGTCCACAGTTGTCGTTCACTATTTTCTTTTTGAAAGTTAGGCAGAGGCAAAAGCAGAGGCAGGTCTTATAGGAGTGAAGCAGAAGTTACTGGCCTGTTACAAAGCAGATCTTAATGTAACTATTCTTTCATAAACAGAGATGAAGGGCTGGATCTACAAATCATTTTAAGCTTCTGCACATTTAAAATGCTGGTTTGAGCTAAAGACTATTTGACACTGTAAATCCCCAGTAAATGAACAGCAGCTGCTCAATGATCAAGAAATGGAAATTCAAAGAAATAATTTCTCCAAGAGTAGATTTCTATAGGTGAAACAATAAAAGTACTTAAATTGTGTTCGACTGCTAATGTCTAGACGTATACACACCCACAAAAAAACCCAACAAAACAAAACAACCAAAACACCAACAAGTAAAGAAAAAAAACCCACCTCAAAAAAGTCCCCTAGACTTTTCTATAAGCAGTTTCTCATGAACAATTTGTCACAGACTGTTAGATTGAGCATGTCTCACTTAACACCAAATTCAATGCAAAGCCTAACAGGGCAGGCAATTTCAATTATCAGAGAAAGGCCTTGGATTACCAAGTTTTGTGCAAGCACAAAATAAGACTATTCTACACCACTGGTAAGGCAAGCTCTTTCACTTGCAGGAGTGGGCAGGGTAAGGGGGGTGGGAACAGAGCAGAGCAGAACATCCTGCCTCCTCCATCAACTCTTAGTCCTGGCCAAGCAATATCTGAGCTTCTATGAAGAGCACCACATCTGGATGACCATGACATGACTTGTGATTTTTATCTTCTATAAATGCCTGTCTCTGTGATTTAAAGCAGTTCAAGCCCTGTTTCCTAAATTGTGATGTAATATCTGAGGAGCACAACCAGAGATCTTGACGTATTCCTACCACTGAACTATGCCCACCTATGTCAGCCTATTTATGCATTACAGTTCTCCAATCACCCAGCAACAACCCTGTGGGATTTCTAAGTTTTGGTCTCCATTCCAGTTGCAGTTTGTGCATTTTATCAAATGACCTGTAAGAAGAAAATGTGTAAAGGCAAGGGCTATATGAGAATAGAGGAAAAGAGAAACAAAACAATGTGCTTAAGTCTGTAGAGCTGGACACAGTCCAAGCTTGCAGCTGAACTTTCCCACAACCCTGGTCAGTGCTTCAGGTTCTGTCTCCTTTAGAAAATAGAAAAACTAAATCAGAGAGGGGAGACAAGGGAAAATATAATGGAAATGTGTCTCGGTTGTTTGTTTCAGAAATGCAGCTTGGTTTTACAGTGATTTATACCTGCTTAACAGATGCCTGCTCTAAGCTCTCATACCTATTCCCAAATAACCTGTGAAGATAAACCACGAGTGCTCTTCCAGCTGAGGACACGAGACATATTTCATTTCTTGTGTAATACTACTGCATTCTGTGTTTTACAGGTTTCTCTCCTTATTTAATTTAGTTTAGTACAACTTGTTAGCTTAACACAGTTAAATTTATGAGTCACATTATTTATGCCCCTCAAACAGCTCCATTGTGATGTATGTGATGAATACTGAAAGAGAAGTGATTCCAGAAGGTGCTTAGGCATCTGTGTATCCATGCCAAATTCCACAATATATTTATCTCTCAGTTATCGCCCAAACACAGGCTCAGTTCATAATAAACACATTTTCTGTTTCCACAATATTTTCTTTTAATGTCATCCATAAAATACAAATTACAAATTATCTTTATCTTTCTGTCACCTCTCTTTACTAGCTCTTCTTCACTTCCTTTTTCTTTCCTTGCTTCATTCATCCTAATGTTGACAACCTTTATAAAACTTAAACTGAGAAATCTGCCTTTTGCCCCCACAATTACAATGGCACTGATGAAACTAAATGGCAGGTGACTTCATTATGTCTTATGGGAGGGAGTCCCATTATTGTTTGTAGAAAACAAAGGCAAGGTGAATAAGAAGTGGAAATGATTTTTTTAAAAAATAGACCAATGATGTATAAAATCTTTTAGCATCCACAACTAACTTGCACAATTGACTCTTCCACTTCTGCTCAAAACTATGACCACTAACAATATCATTGATTGTGCCTTAAAGATAGAACATCTCTGTTATTTTCTTACCCCTCAAAAAGCAAGGTCCTTCAGAGAAATTTAGCAGCTTATTTGATTTAATTTCAAAGCCACCAGGCTTCTGACGTTCTTTAAATGGTGTACCTGAGTTCTGCTATGAAAAGGAAACCCACTGGGAGATCTGAAAACTGCCAAACAAAAATGAAGGTCATTCAGAGTTTCATAGTTCACAACTAACTTGTGTTAATCCAGAAAAAGTCAGGAATCAGTTGACCTTTTAAGTCATCAGGCATAGGGTGAGTGTGATGATTTAACACACATGGATTTGAAGGATAGATTATTCTGTGGATAAGGCATTTTCTGGATGATTGTAGCCAGAGAGTTGTGGTTAATGGCTCTATATCCAGTTGGAGGCCAGTGATGACTGTTGTTGCTCAGGACTAGTGTTCTTCAATATCTTTATCCAATATATTTTGAACAACATCCGTGAGATCAAAAGCACTGTCAACAAGTTTGCAGATGACACAAATCTGAGTAGTAGAGTTGACACAAGAAAGGAAGGGATGTCATCCATAGGGGCCTGTAGAAATTTGAGAAGAAACAAGTCTAAGGTACAGCACTGAGTTGAGGCAATCTCAGACATGAGTACAGACAGAGAACTCCTTGACTGCAGCACTGAGGAGAGAAACTCAAGGGTTCCAGTGGACAAAAAGCTGGACATTAGCAAACTATGTACACTTGAAGCCTGGAAAGCCAACCACATCCGGGACTGCATCCCAAGAATTGTGACCAGCAGTTTGAGGGAGGTGATTCTCCCCCTCTGCTCTCTTGAGACCCCATTTTGGGTACTGCAGATATCTTATCTTTGGTATCACTACATAAGAAGGTTATAGACGTCCAGAGGAGGGCCATGAAGATGATCAGAGGACTGGAGCCTCCCCCCAATGAAACAGATCGAGACAACTGGGATTGTTCAGCCTGAAGAAGAGAAGGCTCCGGGGAGACCTTAAAACACCCTTCCAGTACCTAAATGGGACTTTTAGAAAAGAAGGAGAGTGACTTTTTTTATATGGGCGGATAATAATAGAACAAGACTAAACAGTTTTAAACTAAAAGAGGGCAGAGACATTTAGATTAGATATCAGGAAAAATACCTTACTCAGAGATTAGTGAGACTCTGGAACAGGTTGCTCAGTGAAGCAGTGGGTGCCTTATCCCAGCAAGGGTTCAAGGATGGGTTGGATACATCCCTAAGCAACCCAGTCTAGTGAAAGGTGTCCCGATGCATGGCAGAGGGGTTGGATCTGGATGATCTTTAAGGTCATTTTCAACCCAAGCCGTTCTAGGAGTCTATGATTAAACAAATAAAGCTTTTCTCGCTTGCTTCTTTGGCAATGACAAGCACTGGTACACATTTTCATCAAAGATATCATCTTCACACTAGTTCCAGTGTCAATGAGCATATGACCTGGTTGTCAAAGATACAGGGATTCACTAGGAAATATATTATAACCAATAGGCCAGGTGACTGGAAAAAAAGAAAAAAAATTGGCTTGATTTAGGTCTTAGAAATAGGATTTCAGGGGTTTTTTCTAGAAACTGCATTGAAATATAAGTGCCCAGCAATTCGCTGTGGTACATGGATTTTTATCCTCTTTTACGTAGGTTGGCACATATAACTGAGTCTCAAATCTGTACTTAAACTCATAATATGAACGTTCTTGTCATTTTTTTCTTGCATTGATAGAGGGTGAAGAGCTGACATTTCCACAATTATGAACATGTGAATCATCATTCCTTTTAAAAATATTCTCTTTACATTTCATTTCTAAAGTTTCATGTTTTCTGTGGTCTCAGGTAGACATTAGGAGCAGTTAATACTCAGTTTGTACTTTTACATTCTTGTTAAAACTCATAAAATTTTAAGTTGGAAAGCCACCATCAAAAGATTATTGTGTTTTACTTCCAGCAGAACATCACCACAGAAACCTCCAGAAATTAGTGTTTGAACTGTGGCATATGTTTCAGAGGGATATTCAACCCTAAAATAAAGCATCCACAGGGTGGAGAATCAACCACATTCCTAGGTAAGTTAAGTCTATGTTTAACTACCACCAGTGTTAAAAATTAGTTCTGTACTTCAAATCTAAATTTGTCTTGCCTCAGCTTCCAACTGCTAAATCTCATTATGAGATTTTTACTGGTAGATTAAAGAAGCGGCTATGAGAAATCTGTTCCTCAGGTAGGCACTCACTAACCATGATCAAAACATCCCTTAGCCTTCTCTTCAGCGAAATAAGTAGACAAGTCTTAAGTTTCTCAGTATAAAATATGTTTTCCAAACAAAATCTTTCATTTAACTGTTTTGAATGCTTCACACTATTCATAATACTTTTAAACTGCATCACAAGAAAGCTCTTCTGTGTGAAATAATCGTTTGTGATGACTAGAACTATTTTAAATGTAATTATTATTAGAGCCTTAACAACCTTTTATGTGTGTATTTTGTTTAAAGACATCTGAAGCTAAATAGAACCAAACAGAGAAACTGTAATGCTGTTAGATGCTAGTCTGAAGCTAACCACAGAATATTAATCTCAGCAAGAGGCCAGTTGTTTTATGTTTCTATATTTCCTCATTGATAGATAAGAAAGTGAGAGACAAATGTATCTGGAGGAGTAGAATAACTGCTAAATATTCTTCCTGGTGCTGAGCTTCTAACAATCAACAGTTAGGCACAGATGACTGAATATTTAAGACCAGCAGGAGTAAAAGATCACCTGCTTTGCATATAACAAACAAGGTCAGCTGCTTGAACAGCATATAAAGAAAAGGTAATGCTTATATTTGATCCATACACTTTCTCCTCTCATTGCTGCTGCTTCTGCTAGGGAAGTTGTCAGCTACTTCAGTGAGATAGAAGGAGTTTTTATCTCTTCTCTTCACCCACCTAGTATTCTACTCCCAGCTCTTCATTTTAATTACGCAATCTTACCATCATACAATTTTGCTGACATGTCTGGGAAGCTAACAAACTACTTTCTGAAAAAAGCTGATAAGCATCTTTACTCTTTTTGCCCATTTTTTACTTTGTTAAAAATAATTTGCAAAGAAAAATAGAAAAAATTCTCTGTTTTGAAATGAAAAGAGAGACTCTGGCACATTTTTTTCTTTGCTTCCTTTAACCAGTCTTACAGAAATTCTGTTCTGTCTTTAAAGTGACAAAATGAACATGTAGGTCATACTAAGTAGGTCTATATCTAAATGGAAAGGACAAAGTCTCTGTGAGACATAGAAGACAAAACCACTTTTGGCAAGAAATACCACCTCCTCAAGCAAAAATAAATGTGTCGAGATGTCAAGACCACACACAAGCTTTACTACTGCTGTGGTATTGATCTTTCCAAATGTCTGTGGCCTGTGCCAACTATTCCTCTCACTGCTAAACTTGGCTTTACCCTCTTAAATTCACTCATTCCCCACCTTTATCCACACCTTTCAGTGAAGGAAACAGCAGCAGACAAGAAGGGAAATGTTTGTGCCATCTATACCAGAATTGTGTTCTGGGTCATTTGTATTCTCACTTGGGTACTTAATGGGCACTTGAATTTGAGAGGTGCCATGATACTCTCAGTGAGAGTCCTCATGTGAGAATTCTGTGGTGATACTGTTGGTCCAACTCACTCTGTTCCTCTGTTTCTTTGTGGATAAATCCGCAGCAGCAGCAAAATGAAAGACTCAAAGTCAATCGCTGAAGCCATGCAATACTAGGAAAGGTTTTTCATTTCTATCACTGGCTACAACAACAAATACACATCAAGATAAGCAACATTTTTGGTGACGCATATCCAGCTCCACTACCCGGATCAGTGTATTAATTTCAGAAAAGCTAGAAAACATCTTGAAGGGAAAACAAAGGGTAGGTGCTAAATGCTAAATGTTCGGCACAGTACATGGTAATTAACTTAGCCATGCTGTTCCCATTAGTGTTAATAGGAATCAGATGGCTAGATCCCTGTGCTAAAAATGTTTTAAATAGGTATCTGCATGCATGCCAAGCACAAAGAATCAAGGTAGTGGAAAGTATCAATGAGGAAGGTACAAACACTGAAGATACTGAAGGTATCTAGAAAGGTTACAAAAGGATTTATGAAACTAGGGCAAAACTGTACTATGAGATAATTTACTGGAAGCAATTTCCTTACAAATCGGATAAGGTTTTAGAGAACAAGTGTGCACTGGCTGAGAACAGAAGTTTTCAAAGGCAAGGGAACAGCTGTGCTTCTACAGAAGACATGAGGAGAATTAGGGGCAGGCTGCAACAGGACTACACAGAAGTACACAACTTTGACTTGCTAACTAGGAAACTCCACAAACACATTTAGTGGTGAGACAGAAAATGGCATAGCTGTAGCTGCTGAATTTATAACTGATTTGCAGGCCTGGCTTACTTCTTCAGAAGACAGGGGTAATAGAAGAGCTACTCCCTGTAGAAACATGTTGAAAATATATATTGCAACATATACACTTCTTATTAAACTTTCAGAATACAGAATTGATATTAAAACACCTGAAATCAACTGAATTTTTAAAATTCAAACCAATATTTTTTCGGACATATTCCTTATACTTAAATATAAAAATAAAGATGATATAGAGGTATATTAACATTCAGTAAGGGTGAGCTTTGCTGAAACAAGGGTTAGCAAATATACAACCTGGAGTTATATTCATGTTGTTGGTTAGCCATTATATTCAATTTTTAATAATACTATATTGCATTATTTTGAGATAATTAAGCCCAGACTGTCTGTAGTGGTTTAACCCGGGCTGAGTGCCAGGGGCCCACTACAGCCACCTTTTCACTCCCCCATGCCCAGCTATAGAGGAGAGAGAATATAACGAGAGGTTTCGCTATTTATAACAACTACAGCAGATTCTTTCTTAATCACTGTCACAGGCAAAACAAGACTCTATGTGGGAATAATAATCAAATTTATTACTAACAAGATCAGAGCTAAGAGTGAGAGACTAAAAGACACCTTTTACCTCCCAGTCCCCCTCCTTCTTACATCCAACCTATTCTCCCGCAGCGGTCAAGGGAAAAAGGTGAGGTGGGGAGGGGATGTTGCTGTGGTCAGCTGCTGTTCTCAGCCGCTGCTTGGGAAGAGGAGTCCTTCCAGCCGCATTCCATGGGGTCCATCCCTCACAGGATACAGTTCCTCTCACAAACTGCTCCGGCGAGAGTCCATCCCATGGGCAGCAGCCTTTCACAGACTGCTGCCGCATGGTTGAAAATTCCACAGGGTGTAGTCTCTTAAGCACAGGCTGCTCCAGCGTGGGCCCCACGAGCCACGCATCCTAACAGGAGAATCTTACTCTAAGTGGGCTCCTCTCCCCACAGGCTACAGTCCCCTGCCAGCTTCACTTTGGGTCTCCCACGGGCTACAGCCTTCCCCAGCGTCCACCTGCTCCGGCGTGGCTCCTTCCCGGGCTACAGGTGGATCTCTGCACTCCTGTGGTCCTCCATGGGCTGCAGGGGGTCACTGCTTCACCATGGTCTTCCCCATGGGCTGCAGCTGGATCTCAGCTCCGGCGCCAGGAGCATCTCCTCCCCCTCCTTCTGCACTGACCTTGGTGTCTGCGTTGCTGTTCACAAGCTCTCACCCTGCTCCTCTCCGGCAGCCATCTTCATTTCCAACTACTTTTTTTTTTTCTTCCTTCTTAAATATGTTCTCACAGAGGCGTTCTGTCAACTACTGATTGGCCTGGCCTTGGCCAGCAGCGGGCCCAGCCTGGGCATGGGGGAAACTTCCAGCAGCTTCTCGAAGAAGCCTCTCCCTCAGCCCCCCCCCCCACTGCTACCAAAATCTGGCCACAGAAAAACCAATACACTGTCATAAGTGTTTACATTATTAGATGGGATAAAACAGTGAAACAAGCAAGACTCAGGGTCTGAAGAATGAGAACTACTCAGTTGCCGTGACAAACAAAGTGAGAAATCAGTGCCAAAGTCTGGACATTTATTGACTCAGATACACAAAGGGAAAAGAATCAAAACAAAATAAAGAGTCTTCTGAAACTGAAATAGAGTTTCTGCACGAAGGATAAAGAATAATCAAACTGTATCAAAATCTTTTTTTCGAAGACAGGATTTTGGATACACTCTGTGATTCTGTCTAGTAATCTTTCTTTGTCAGGATCAAAAAGTTATTTCTGTTGTTCAGGTATGAGCTGTGAATGATAGTTTCTTTTCCTGTCTTTGAAAAAAACAGGCAGACATGGTTACAAAAGGAAAAAAAGACACATAAAGGTGAAGGAAATACAGCTTTTATTGATGTTCTCAAGCTTCATGGCAGCTGTCAAGTTACAAACAGACCATTCTGGGCTGCCAAAGACGATTGTGATGCTCTTACCCTGAACTTTATCTTACTTTATCTTATCTTGCTATCATCTGAGTAAGCTGATCAGAGTACTGTCCTTGCTCAGCCAGACTCCTCCAGGCCACTTTGTCTTGCCTTTGGGACACTGTGAAAGGGTTGAAAAGGTACCCACTTAGGTATCTCAGTGTAAGCATGGGACAGATCCTGTTCTGATGCTATGGCATATTCAGCACCCACGCAACACCTCTGCAATCACCTGTTTGCACTCCAAGCCTTGCCTGAATACCAGTGCTGCGTTTATACCAGCACAGTAAACAGGTTGATGGCAAATGGCAAGACACAGTGCAAGTTCATACTCCTTTTCCTCCCAAAATGAGGTGAGCATCTCTGTACTGCCTTTTAAAGATAGTCCCAGGCCTGCATTATCCCTTCGGCTATGTCTAGAAACTGTCTGTGAGAGTACTAGCTGGCCCTGGCCAGAGACACCCTCATCACACCACTGCTGATGATGTGCCAGCAATGACCTGAGTGTACTTAGCCTGGCTTGGCTTACTAGCAGAGGCAAAAACAAAGAAACTCATTCAGGGATATGATTTGGAGATTTACAGACTAGATGGCATGCTGGCTACAAATCAGAGGCTAAGAGTCACAGGGCTTTGAGGCAGTCGCTCCTCAAAACTCTGTCTGTAAGACCTTGAGTTATTCTGGTCACTGCTGTAAGAGGATTTGAACAAAACATGATTTTGTAACAATTCTATACTCAATACTGTACTAAACAGTCGGTATAGTGTAGCAGTACCTCTAAAGTCAGATATCCAAATATCCCCATCATCAAGATCTATAAAGGACTTCAGGATGGTGAAACTGAGCCATGGCTTTTTGGTGAAGATTTTTGGCTCAATGAGCACACATTCAGCACCCGATCAGAGTATCTTCTTCTTTACCCTCTTTTCTGGCTCCAGTAATCCTACCTCAATTTCACTACTACTCTCTGGATTTCAGTGGAACATGCCATCTACACCAGCCTGGCCTCTGCCCTGAAGACCAGGAAACTCTCAAGAATGCAGGATATTTCACCCCAAAACTCTCAAACTCAGATGTCACACTTGCTAGACTGGTGCTGTAACCACAAGATATTGTGCACAGCTCTTCCTCTAGCTGGGCCTCTGGAGAGAGCAAAGGAATTATCAATCCACAGAGATGAGTCAGTACCACAGAGCAGAAGGATGCTTTTGTGTTACATAGGTGTTCAGCTCTGGAATGTGGAAAATTTTATTTAAAAAGTGGTATTTAAGATACCTTTCTTCTTTCTGAACATTCACTTCTGACTAGCTTTGCCTTCCTCCCAGTCATTGCACAGGGCCATGGGTGCTTACTTGGGCTCTGTGTACTCCACTCCTAAAACTGCAAGACTTGCTAACCCTGCAAGGCTCATGCTTCTTTGTGCATTTGAGTCTGACTGTCCTTGCTTCCAGTTACCTCTAAACTGAGGAGCAAAAGCCATTTAACAGACCAGTGAGCTTGGTCCTTTCAAGTCAGTCGGAAATGAGTTGCCCTCAGAAACCATTCTTCCCTTTTGTCCTCTCATCAGGATTTTGCAGTTATCCTTTTTCAGTCCTAACTGTGGCTATTTAGAACTTGAGTCTTTTGTACTGATATGTCACTGCCACAGAAGTGGGCAGATTTGATTATCTTTCTGATCCTTGTGAGTAATCTCATTTCAAACTTTGACCTCCCATAGGCACCTGCTCTTTTTGACATCAAAGCCAGCCCTTTATCACGGAAGTAGCTTAGCCTTATGGCAAAATTATTGATTGCAGATGACTTATACATTTTTCCTGCTGTGCTTTATCAAAAGCTGATCCACTTTTTTGTTGCTTCTTCTGAAAATTAAGTTGAATTTGTTGCTGTCTCAAGCAGCTGTCTCTATGCTGGCTTATAACTTCTAAGGAATTGCTTCCATCTTTCTCCTTTTTGCATCCTCCACTTCCCTTCTTTACATTGTGCACCACTATTGCTCAGTGCCCCAAAGGCAGGCTGACACAGACCAGGATCCCTGTGTTTTCATCCAAACTTTGTGCTATGGTGCAATTTCTGTCCATTGTAAATCTCCGTCTATATTCAGCATACTGCTGTAGGAGAACAGGCAAAACCTCCCTCTAAACCTGCACATGCCACTGCCTTTACTTCCTCATTCTCTTTCATTTCTGTTGGAGGCATTTCAAGGCAGGATGTATCTCATTGCCTCTATGAGCTGCCACCTGTGACACAGAGATCCATTTTTGAATCCAGTGGCTACTGTGATTGCATTCACATTGCCATATACACAAATGTCTCCTAGCAGCCTTACTAGTATCTTAAATGATAATTTATCACAGTTGACAAGTTCTCGTTTTTTAGACAATAGATCTAATTCATTTGGCTGTGATCAGTTCCCTTTCCTAGTAGAATATTTTCCTATTTTGGCCAGAATCCAATCATTCTTTTCTGGGGCTAATGATGCATTGAATGAATGTATCTGTTTACCAATGCCAACCTCTTCTATCAAATAAAATTACTTTTGCTACCTTCATGTACTCAACAATTTTCTTAGATTTTTCCTAAAAGGGTAATGACAACTTTGATACTGTAAGCCAAAAATTAAATAACTACCTTATGTTCTAGCTTCAAGATCTTATTTTAAGTAGTCTATTCTTCTAGTTTTAAGCAATTGCTCTTGACAGCCTTTCCCCTTCAGTGCTTTATTCCATTCAATTTCACTTACAACGTTCTGCTTGCTTCAAAAGTATTAGGGAGTAAGTGACCATTGAACACAGACTCTTCAAATCAAGGTTGAGCTGCAGAGTAAAACACAGAGAAAAGAAGTCTTGCAACATTATCTGCCCCTTTACATAAACAGCCTCAAAGTGGTGTTTCCCCAGAATTAATTCAAACCCATGTCTCAATTAGAATTTTTCACCAGTTGTAAAATTGGCATTGCTTTATAAAGCTGGCTGACGACATTACACAGAATGAAATGTGAGCTATGGGAACATGAAGCTTCAGTCTGTACATCTGGCAAATCACAACTCCATAGGAAGAACTGCCTGCCTAGCAAGTGTCACCTGCTGAGAGCGATACTGCAAACCATGGCCCCAGACTCCCCTATGTCTAGCTATGACTGCTTAATTTAGTGCCTTCATTATCATCTGCACTTATTGACAGAATGTGGGGTTATATCTGTTACTGCTTTGAATTTTTCTTTTCTTTTTTGTAAAAATGCCAATGATAAAATGTTAAAACAACTGAGAATGATGAAGTTTTAGGACTGAAAAATGGTCTAGTTAAAAAATAGATTTCAAAGGCCTTTTTGAAATAAACTGCAATTCTTATGCTCAAATGCACATAACCAAAATAAAATAGCATGCTAACAATAAATAGAAACTTTTCTAGTATGCCAAATCCCATAAAATACATGTAACAATGCCTGCATAAAACCATGAGGTATCTTATTCTTTGAAGAATTAGCTTTTTGTCTGAGTGATATCTATGAGAAATAAAAATAAAAAAAATAGTTAGCATTTACATGTTACAACATTTAGATTATACGTTAAATAACTTGTGATGTTATTAAAAACTTGCCTTTTGTTTAGTTTAAATTCTGTGTTTTTTTCTTATCTTTTTACATTATTACTAGTGTAAATAACCCAGACACAAAACACAACCACCCCACTAGGACCAGTTTTCAAGGATCTGACATTTAACATGACATATAATTTGAGACCATTACAATTTCAGTTTAAATCCAAAACTGATTTTTAAGAGGTAAAAATTAAGCTCTTTATACATAATTGCACCCTCAGGATTAAAAAAAAAAAAAAAAAAACAACCGCAAAGCATAATAACCATAATAAGGTGATAATGTGTAAATTAGACTAAAATATATGTTCACCTTTCAGGTTCTTTAGAACTTCAAAGCAAAGCCCATTGAAAACAAAGGAAATTTTAGTGAACTTGGTGGCATTTGGATTCAACATCAACAAAGAATACTTTCTACATTACTTTAATGAAATTAATTGGATCTAGGAAAAATAAGGGATCCTAAATTTTTTAAAATTAGCATACTACATGCACATTGTTAAGTCTGACACAAAGGTGAGGTGGCAGATTTTTTCTCTTCCTCCCACCAGATAAAGAGAGTTAAGTACAACAGCCATTAAAATATTTCAGTTAGGCCTTTATTGTCTTTGGGTACAGATTCATCCGTTCTTATGTTCCCTATTTCCCTTTGGAATTTTTTTCCTCTGGTCAACTACACTGAAAATTATCATGTCACACTTTTGTTTCCTTCAGAACAATCTGCAAAAGTTTAAAACTCCTATCTTTAGTGGCATCTACTAAGAGATCCCTAGCAATCTCATCATTACCATGCACCAGTAGCAACCATTGCCAGCACTGCTGTTCACACTGGTACAGGCACGGAAAGGAGATGGCATCATAGCCACAACAGTGTCCTGTTGAATATTTGCTGAGAGCACTCTTGTGATCACATACTCAATCTTTGTCGTTGACCATGCTGCTACAAAAAACCTGAGAGACACTGCAATTTTAGCTGAAAACTTCGTTTCCAGGCTAAAACCAACTTTTAATTATCTCCATAAAGCACTGGTCTACCATCTTCAAAACTACCATTCAGAGATGGGAAAATTGAAGTGTCTAGAACACCTTCCAGGTTCACAAAATGATCTCAGACTGATTGTCTGCCAAGAGCACTGAGAGAACCAGCAGTAGGAAAGTACATGGCTATTCTTTGGCTGAAAACAGAGGGTAGATGGCCAAGCAGAGCATACAGCATATGCTCTCATGGTATACGAAGCAGATCCAGGTGTTTGCTAGAGGCTCAAAGGGTTATCACAGAGCTCCCACGTGATTGCACACTCCTGCCCTTACAGCCCCCATCTCTTAATGAGGGAACTACTGAGTACTCTGTGGTAAGACTGGAAGAGAAGCAGTAGATAAGAAAAAGGTTCCTATGTCTCTCTGAGTGCAAAACACAGTAGGAACCAAGAACTGGATACTGTTAACAGATGACACCCTCAAGATAAAGCATCTCTCAGTTCCTAGTCTTGCCGAGTGCCATTTGACATCTGCTTTCAAAAAGCCTTTGGTCCCTCAGCAAGAGATTACTGATCCTTGACTTTGGGCATTTCTTCATGGTGCAGTGAATCACAATGCATGCTGCAGAGGCACTGAAGTAAAGAGTACTCAAAGTGCTAAAAAAGCAGGGCAGTCCAAGTCACAGAGTTATCAGAGATTTGTCCTATCCATTCCTTTGAGCCAATACCTCTGCTCTGTGCTCTGTGATCAGCACTAACTCTATTGAATAATTGTAGCTGTGCCCTATGCAATTTGTAAACACTGTTGTAAAAAAAATTACAAAACACATTTTTGTATTTTATGATGTTCCAGTCAGATAGCAACTAATTGCCATTATTCTTCTCAGTGGAAAAAGATATTTCAATATAATGTTACAGAAGAATTAGAGCATAGGAGTAATGGGTACATTTATGTATTAACTATGTTTGTTATAGATATATACATAAAAATTTAATTGCCATGAGAGCCGGGTCTAACATGTTTAGCCTATTCCTTCTGTCTTGATTTTCCTCATGAGAGAATTTTGCCTTTTGGAGATGGAACAATGATTATCTTTAGGAAAGGCCCTCTGTTTTGAACATAAGTTCAAAAAACTCTGTGGTTTAAACACTCTCAGAGCCCTTGAAGATAAATAACTGATTCTTTCTGGCATTTTCAACATATCTTTGATAACTCTAATGAATGCTTGAATAAAATAGAAGTCTTATATTTGCATTTATTTAATCTAAGTGCCTTGGGAGTGAAAATTAGTGACTTCCATTTTATCATTCAACCTTTTCCTTAATTCAATTCACATGTTTGTCATCAGTCTTCAGCATATTGGCATAAGATGCTGACTTTTTACAAAATAGTTCTGTAATAAAATAGAGTTGCTAAGGTTTTTTACATATGTAAAATTAATTATGACCCTTCCTCTCCTTGTACTGAAAACACACGGTTATCCCAACCTAGCCATTTTGTCTGAAGGGCAGTGCAGCCCTCCAGGATGCAATGTCTCCCACCAATGTTTTCCTTCCTTTTTGCTAAAATATGACATCACAGGTGACCCATCTTCTGTGGGACTTGCTCTGCTTCTGGAGACTGAACCAGAAGCAAATGATACTAATCTAGTTCATTAGATCCTTTGTCTGGTCCTCAGGCTGGACTCTATGCAAATGTGGCCACATCAAAACCTTTCATGGACACCAAATGCTCATAAAGTTGAATAAGAAGGATTTAAGAATGGGTTTTCAGAGAGTTATCAGCCAGCCTTCCTTAGCTGGTCTTCTTACAAGTCCATAACCCAATCTTGTGGCTATGATAGGAGGACTCAGTCTTTTTATTTCATTGGCAGAAGTAAAACTCCCTAATCCTCCAATGATTTCAGGATCACTGGAATCCCAGGTCCTCCATTTCCTCTACTTTTGACACTAATTTTTTATAAGGAACTTCAATTTTCAAAACACAGTCAGCAAATAGACCAGATGGTTATTTTAGACATCAGCTGAGAAAGTGCACATGGACTCCGACAATGTAAATACATGGGCACGTTTGCTGCAGAACTCCAAATTTTGGCATATTTTTTTTCTAATTTTACCACTTTATTCTTAGTCTGCAGGGATTAGGAAAAGAACTGAAGAGAAGCATTAGTCTGCTGTATGTGGCAATCAGCATCTACATTCCTATAATAAAATCTCAGTCTTTAAGAAATAGGCTATTAAATTTCATCTTCCCGCAATATTTTTGCTCATTATTTATTATTATAGACTGAATTTCCTTAAGGAGCCTAAAAGATTTTGCTTCCTAAATGTCAATGAAATTAAGCAAAATGTTTGCACTTAATGCTAGTAATTTCTCCTAAAAATTTCGGTCTTCATACATAATAAATAAGACACTATTAAGTATTGCTGCCTAACATCATTAATGTTTGATTTCCCAGAGGAGCATGATGACAGAACCAACTCTCACTTTAGGCTGACTTTCAGAAAGAGGAGACAAGGTTAGTGACCTTACCTGAGTGTGTGACTTTAAATACTTAAGAGGCAAGGTAGATAAAAGTTTGCTAAATGAAAAATGGATGGCCTTTTTCCTCACAGACTGGAACATATTCCCCTTGATGCAAAAGGAAATTGTGATGGGAATCTGGGACATCCTAAAATCTTAATGCAGGAATGGGCTATGAGGAGCAGCTCATAGCAAGCCAGAGCTAAGCAGCAGCTCACTGCTTATTAAAGCATTAGTGGATTCTAGGAACAGAAATTACTTTTTTTTTTTGGACATAATTTATTTCTTTTCGGACAGTTGTTGACCCTGAATTTACACTTGCATGAATTTAGGATTTGCTCAATGTGTGGGACAGCACTGGAATCTTCTATTTTCCTACTTTGTGAATTTGAGTTCAGTGTCTTCAGTTGTGTTTCTTTGCTTATTTGCTTTGATTTACTTCAAAGTATGATTCCTTTTAGAGTCCCTTGACCCCTTTCAACTGAACAAACTGTAGCCTTGTTCTCTTGCTGTAAACCAGGTACAGATACACTGTCACTTCCCAAAGCAAGCACACCTATAGATACCATATTTTCCTCTTTCAGAATGAAAGTGCAAAAGGAAAAATTAAAATTTGATTTGCATTTCTGGAAATTATTTCTCAAAAAGTAATGTAATTTTGGGGTTGGGGTCTTTTCCTTCTGCTATGCACTGGCTAAGCTATCTGAAAACGGAAATAAGAAACTAGGGGGTAGTGCTGGTTTGTTTTTTTAATAGACTCTGCTGCACTGGCACCACTTTCACATCTTCTTTAGTAATCTATTCTCACAGGACTTTCAAAAATTTTCTCTATGGAGGGCTCATTAATTAACCAAGTCCTGCCTTGTAGTTTGAGGAAACAAATAGGAAAAAAAGACTTTCAATAACCAAGGAGTTTCAGATAATGAAAGACCACGGGTCCAAGCCACGTCGTATCCCTGGTGTTTTACTTTTAAAAATATTTAAGGGTCTAAATTTTTGCCCAACAAACTTTTCCAAAACCTTTGTTTCTTCAATAACTTGAGATCACATAAAAATAGAACACTGCAGGTATCCCAAGAGATAACCTTTAATTTAGTAGAGGGGAAAAAAAAAAAAAAAAGGCATTTTGGCAAAAGTTTAAAAATGGTAACACACAATCAAGGCAGAGCATTCCACAAAGCACTCAGCACATACCAACTCACACAACTTAGCAAAATATAACCCATAGGTTTTCAGTTACCCAAAATATTAAGATTAAAGATATTAAGAGAAAAAAAAAAAAAAAAAAGAGAAAAGAAAGAGAGAAGAATAGATAAAGAGTAAAGAAAGAGATTAGAATAAGTAAAAAATATCTACCACCAAGAATCCTCTTCATATGATGATGGCAGGCTCTGGTGAAAAAAGAGGAAAAGCAAGCCCTGTGCACCTGTATTTATGTGCTTTGCCCACCTGTGACCACCCTCCCCAGACAGGACCTCCAGCTCACTGACCACTCTGTGGCTCCAGGCCAGAGTGAGGGGTGCAGTAACCAGCCAGGGTTCCAGGGGCCGTGGTGTGGGCAGCTTCCCAGACAGCTCTTTTAATTGACAGATACTATACGTGGGCTCCATGAGCTCTTCCATCTCAAACCCTACGTGCACAAGTGTTGTTATTTTTGTGCAACAACAAAATAATGCTTTTACTGATCCAGGGTCTTACAGACAGGAAACAGGTAAAAAGGAATACTCAAAGTATTTCAGAATAATTCCAAACATAAAATCAATATAAACCAAGGTGTTTTCTGACTTAACTTAGAAAATATGAACTGGATATTTGTTGAGTAAATAAGTGGAAAATAGAATCCAACATCTGCAGTCTATCCATCTGTTGTCCTGTTTCCAGCTGCAGCTACCTCTGATGTTTCTGAATTAACATGAAACCCCCCACCCACCCCAAAAAAAAGCACAAATTAAGACATGAGCCTCGAGAATACATCTTCCAGTACACAAAGGAAATCTTTTCATTGATCCCCTGAAGTCCTGATAAGCTGTAGTTGCAGTGTTGCCTTAATGCAGAGTTCCAGGTGTTATGAATACTCTCAGGGTTGTACATAACTTATTATCCTTTCCCTGGTCCACAAAAAGAGGACATGAATAAGGAATTCATACATTGATAAGCATTTAGGTCAGAAAGTACCAGCATAACTATTCCACCCAAGTCCCTGAACCTATCGAACACAGAATTTGGCCCAGAGAGCAGATTAAACTATATCTCATAGAAGGATTTAATTATTTCTATCTTTATAGATAGAAATCCATGTTGAGTTGTCCCTGACTTGTCCCTGCTCCAGGTCTTTTAGGAGACTGTTCCTTTGTTCAATTATCCTCTCTGCTACAAAGCTATGACTTATTCCTAATTTGTCTAAATTTTTGCAATAGATCTTGTCAGGCCTTTGTCAACAAGCTCAGAAACACCCTGATATTGGATCTCTTTTCAATATGTAAGTACCAAGACATAATGATCAATCTATCTCTCTGTCTTCTCTCGGATAAACTGGAGAGATTGAATTCTGTAAACCTCACATAGTACAACTTCTTTTCCACCTACTAGACCAAACCTCTCAAACCTTTCATATCTGGCCGTGTTATTATGCTGCACCTCTACCATGGAATGTGCAAGGGCTCTTCAAAGGATTTCAGACAGAGCATCTGATTTCCACACTGAAGCACCATCTGAGGGGATTTTGAGATTTCTTTTTTGATTCAGATCTTGGCTATAAGAACCTGATGGCTATGGCTGTTTTAGGGCTCGGTAGTGGCTTTGCCAAAAGACAGCAGGAGAACAGCCCATTTCTATGGAAAGCACATGTGCCTCTAGGTTTCTCTCTGCTGCACAGAACATGTTCCTGATATCCTTTTTTTTCCCCTCTGCTCTAGCAAATGAAGCTGTGAGCACATGCATGTAAGAAACAACAAAGTTCTGCTTACACCTCATACAATACATCATGTGGATGAAGAAGGGAATGCAGCAGCCCCCAAAAAGTTCCACACTTCTATATCTTATAAGCTCTAAGATTAAAAAAAAAAAACAAACTACCACAAGGGAGAGGACCACAAATGCAGAAACGCGTATGCACATTTCATTGTCCATTCATTGACACTACTAAATACAAAGAAGTGTGATCTAGAGCAACAGTTTTCAAAACACTTTCATATTAAAGATGGGTCTAATGCATTTCAGTGACATTTCAAATAATTCCTTTTCGGAGGGTGTGCCACATAGTCCACAAATGTGGACTATCATTCCATGTCTTTCCATTGATTTATGTGAGTTCTGATCAGTTTTTCATTCTATGTGGGTTTAAACTTTTAAAGATATAACTAAATTCACTAGTTACTTTGGGCTATCCTCTGACACCATTTCTGAATGAGATGGGGTGCTTATCAAACTCATATTACAGGACTTTCAAGTGAACTGTAACCTAATTTACAAGTAAATAATGCTATAATTTAGGAAACAGTTGACAATATGGCCCCAGTGTTTTACACACTTTTCAAAGAAAAGCTTGAGGCAGAATAGAAATGATTGAGACCAATGAAATGCATTATGTGCAAGTTCCTGAACATTTATATGTTCTCTAATTAATGAAATTACATTTATAAAAGTAATTAATAGAAACTAAAAATAAAATCTTGGATCTCATCTGTAATTTTCTCACTGTCCCATGGACAAGGAAACAAAATAGAGCATCTTTACACAGACCAGGCCCTTTGTTTGACAGGATTTTAATATACTTCTCACACACACAGATTCACAGTAGCAGAGCAGCACCATGTTTATTTCCTCACCTCACAGATGGAATATGTTTTTCTCACCTTTTCACATGATGCAGCACATCCCTAGAGTGATCTAAACCTCTTTTTCCTGGCTCCCATGTTCATTTATTAGCACTGGACTCCATTGTTGTCTAAAGTAACCCCTGAGAAGGTGGTCTGACTATCAATGTGTGGCTGTCAAGGTGTCAAAGCACAAAATTAGTACCTGGTTTTCCCAGACACCTCTGAAGCTTAAGTAAACTACCTACCCATCCTCAGCCACAAGGAAAGAATAGTGTGTCATCAGCTGTCCTTTCTGTGTTTGATATCTCTCCCCTCAGCTCTCCCAATGAAATCCTTTCAGGTGCTTATTCTACTTTTTGAAGCCTGTTACTGAATCTGCAGTATCCAAACAGTATAATAAGCATGTCAAAACTCGGTACTGATAATGCAAACACTTTTTCTGAACAAACTTGTGCTGCTGACACCAAAGCTCATTTTGGCACAAAGGAATATGTAAGCAGAAAAAAGGAAAGTAGTTTCCCCATTTCGTCCATCAAGAACTCACAATTTGCAAAGTTCTGTCCATTGTTGTCTCATGAGTAGAAGCCCCCATGTCTGAGCAGTGTAAGACTGGACTGGAGCAGTGCAGGGCAGAGCTGAGGGTTTGTCCCAAGACTAGATGCAAGACAATCATATGCCCCCAAAACAAGCCAAGAACAGGAGAATCCACAAGTAGCAATACATAGGATCCTTCAGTATTTGGCCATGAGTCTTGGACTCTTGTCATTGGCCATAGCTTTGCAGAGTACCTATGCATCTTCCAGAAAACAGCTGAAGATCTGACCTCCTTTGAAGGAAATAAGTCAAATTTGAATCCCAAATTCACAAATGATCTCTGCCAGCTCCAGTGTAGGAGTTCTGATTCATCATCTTGCAAAGTCTCCCACATACAGCCCTATCTACTGCTCCAAGTTCTTTATCTTAATTCATATTCCATTGATTCTTAATACTATAAATGCAACAATAATAAACCCTGGATACATTTGATCTCTGTAGCAGTTACCTGGCAAACATAATAATAAAGTTAGCTTTTTACAGCAGCATCTAGTAACAATCACATAACAATTTGCATTCTAGATCCCTGTCCTCATTTCTTATAACCTTCAGGTGTTCAAAAGAGGTGCCTCACACTGAGTTATTAATTCCTTATTTAGGCACCTTGACTTTAAATGTACTGAGTACTTCTTCGCTCTGATGAATGTCAAATAACATTCATATTTAGAAGATTGCATGAATTTCTAATTTTTTTTCAAATCTATGGGTCTGTCCTTGAAGGTAAGGCAACCTCTTATAAATATTTATGCATACATTCACATTGCATTCAATAATAGCACTAATCTTACCCTTATAATAATATTAATAATAACAAAATTAAAAGGAACATGCAGTATGGTACTTAAAAAAAAAACAAAAAACAAGAAGAGGATGGCCCAGTTATTCAAAAGTTACTGGTATTAAGGTTCACAGGAAATACAAAGTTTCATATTGAAAGAAAGCCAGGGTCATTAACAGCTGAGCTGCAATACAAACATGGGTACAGACATGTATGTTTATATACAAACATGCAGAGAGACAAGGTGTGTGTTTATGTACTTTATCCTTTACATTTCAAGATTTGCCAGAGATCAATCACACTTTTGCTTGCATATTTCACAGTTACTTTGCACTTAATGTTTTCAGATTTGAAATTGCAGACCACAATTTTTCTGTTGCTTAATGTTTTTATTCCTTTGTTGCACACAAGAAAACTGAGCCTTCTCAACAAACTACAGCCTCCTGATGTTGTGGCTTTACAATAACCATTGAAGCAGTCAGGATGCACTTTCGGGTATCTGATGCAGAGGGGAAATTGTTATGTGGATGATTAATACTGAAATATGAGGATGTGGACAAAAATTTGAAAACATTTAGGAGTTAATGGAACTCTTATGTAGCTGCTAGGGGGAAATTCTCAAGGGCTTCAACACAGGGAAGGAAAATAAATTGCCTGAAGTCACCCAGAGAACTGTTACTAGGAACAACAGATGAGAAGAAAAAGTTGAGTAGGCAACTGAGACAAGTCTTAAAAAAAGTCTTTTTTTTTTTTTTTTTTTCCATTGGAGATGTCTTTTAATTGCCCTCTTGCTTGAATCCTGACAAAGAAGGGAATTAAAATATTCAGGGTAATAGAAGGAAGATGGGAAAAGAAGAAAGAAGGATTGAAGAAGGATGAGAGGGAGGGAATGTAAGAAAATACCATGTATCTGAAAGGGATTGATGTGATGACCAGGTAGGTCTTTTCCAACTTCTGTTTCAGTAGCAGAGAGTTCAGTGTTGTCCAGATGGAAAATGCATCAAGTACTTTGTAGTGCTGGGCTCTGAGCCTTGTTGTTTCCTTATTTTTTTCAGAAAACATTTAGGTATTGTTAATTTTTATTTCATTATGGAGGGTTTCTTTCCCTACTCTATGGATCTGCTCTAAATAAATACCTTCTAAGATAAAATCATAGATTCCACTTAAATTTAGGTACTTCTAGTTAAAGCGTTTTGCAAGTGAAGAGTAAAATCTAAATGTTCAATTAATGTCAGGCTAAAATTATGGTTAAGTGACTTGCAATTCACCCTTCATATTCATTTTCCAAGGATGATGATTAACTAAGCATCCTGTTTCAACTGATTGTCTTTTGATCAACATATGATGTTGGGCTTTTTTAATACTTAAAATGAAGTCAAAAAAGAAAGAAAACAAAGACAGTTATTTTAATAACATAAATTATACCAGCAACATTTCATAGAATTAAAAATTGTAATTTTTGGAAAAGGATTAGCTTAAAATATATTCCTTAAGCAAGAAGGAGGCTTCTGTCTTAGAGAAAATAGTCCACTACGAACAGAGCACAAGAGTGGATTCTGCTGACCTTAGGTATATGGCCAGAGACTTAGGATTAGCTTCAAGTATTTCAGCAAGTTCAGAACCCTTCAGAGTACCAAGATCCACTCAGAGCAATGATAAAATAGGAAGCAGAAACTAAAAAGGCATTGCTCAGATGGGGAATTAATTTCTTGCATCTTGTTCTCCTATTTTATCAAGAAGAAATGCCAAAGGCTTTCTCAACAGAAAATGTGCAATTTCTTTATTAACAAACATACATCTATGCTTTGTTTTCTTATTGTTGTTGACAGAACCCTTCATTATGCCCTTAAAGAATCATTTTATGTTTATTTGTACTGTCTATAAAGATTTGGAGGCTTGTTTTATGAATTGCCAGAGAGTGATTCTTTTTTTAATAAAAGTTTATTACACTTTGATTGATTTCCCTGATATTCATTTTGTGTGCCTGTGTTATAGATACTCTTGTTCTAAAGCCCAAATTACTCTAACTAATGTACCAGAGGAGTGCTGTAACTGTTAGCAATTGACAATGCAAAATGTTTCACAACTTTATTTTTCAATACAGATGTTTCTGCGAAAAAAATCACGGAGGGCTAGCTTGCCAGGGTCCTTATTTGTTCATTCACGGAGGTTTGCAAGAATAAGTCATGAGTGTGAAGCAGTACAAATGTGAGATAGAGCTCAGCCACCTGATCACATTACCACAAATTAACAAATTACTGTATATCTTCTGAATTTGGTGGGGATGTCAAATGTATTCGTATGTATGCATTTATTAGCTACAATATTATGTAATATAATAGATGTTATATAATACAATGTATATTTTAAATGTTTACACATATTTGCACATAGTGAAAGAAACTTACAGTAAACTGAATGTGTTCACATTTTCCATAAGCTGAAAACATAAGTAGATACAGTTCCTGTGTCTCTGCTGATATTTGGTAACTTGGTAAACACCAGTAATTTGGACATAGTTTGGAAATACATGCCAGAATGCCTTCATTTGCACTTGCTCACTGTGAAACTCACTATATTACTTGCCATTATTTGCAATTGTTCTGGGTAAGATTAAAATTGCCTGTGTTCCATCACTTGGTAAGTCAATTTTTTTGTCCCAACAGAGTCCCTATCTTTAACTCAAGTAATGTTCTTTAAAAGTGTTAATGTCATTTTAGTGGAGCAGAATGGGATGAAATGAAATTTTTCAGTGAAACCTGAGGCGTGTGCAATAATTCCCTCAGTACTAGTGCTGCTTCTCATGTTGCCTATGGAGACAGTTAGATTAGACAGACACAATGAACATGCTCCATAGAGACTTTTAGGAGAGAATCATTAAAACAGTTTTGTCTTGCCTTCTATTGCTTCACATACTCTCTGTGCAACCTATAATATCTGAATAAAGACTATGATGACGGATTATTTTATAGATTTTCATGCTCACTGATGGACATAACTGAGCTGGCAGGCTTCATCTTGAAGAGCAAAAAAATGGCAACACTCATTCAGCAACCTTTGGTGAATGATGATGAAGCAGTGTGACTTCAGCTGCAGAAAGGACAAAGCTGCCTGGCCCTGCTAGAAAGAGATAGGAATTAAGCCATGAAACTAATGAACAGCAGAGGAGATGGAAAGCAAGGTTACTCTGTCCTTCGCCTGTTGAGAGCGCCCTGGATTTTAATCCTCTGTCCTGCCTCTGGTGCAGTCAATAGTGGCAATTATGTAAGATTAAAACAAATTTCTGTACAGATGTGCTGTCCTGAAGAAGACTCAGTGGGCCACCCTGCTGTCTTTCAGCAGTGAACATCAAAAGTGTTCTGGGCAATCTAGATTTGATTTTGAAGTCAGCTTTTCTTTGTGCAGTGTTTAGATCATGTTACCTCCAGAGGTCCCTTCCAACATAAACTACTTCACCACTCTATGAATCTGTTCCAGTCATCCCCCTCCAGCATTTGGCACCAAGAAATGGAAATGGTACTTCTGTGACCTGTGCTGGCCGTGGTACCATACAAGCATTCCAGCATCAGAAGCGTGGGTTGAAAGCCAGGAATTCTTTTGATTAGAGCTGACATGAGTCTGGTCTTCCTTAGAGGGAAGAAATCAGGAAGAATGTTCCTGATAGCCATACTACAGAAAACTCATCATATCAGCCAGCTCAGTATGTTTCCACACGGCTTTGTTTCTTTTTCCTTTAAAGGCGTTTGCTTCCGTTGCTCTAACACCTCATTCTCCCTTTGTAAGGGAGATAATATTCAATTATATACCATGCTGTAGGTAGCAAATGCCCATGCTATCATTTGCAGGCACTCCTCGGCTTTCTGAGGCTTCCTAGGCACCAGAGCCCTTTTGTTATCTACCAGCCAGCATTTGATACAGAATCTGGAAATTATTTTCCTGCCAAAAGTGTACAAGGGAGGTGGGAGACAATCTGTCAGCTTCTGCTAGAGCAAACACAAAGAACCATTCTCTCATCTAGTAAAACAATAAGATTAGTCCTTTTATCATTAATTTTTTTTCTCTCCTTCACTGCTTTGTAAACACTGCTTGTATGACTTTGCCTCTTATCGTCTGCAAACTGAATCTGCTTTTGTTGAAGCAGTGTCAATCACAAGGGTTTTTCTGCTCATATACTTAGAGATATGCCTGATTGAAAAAGAAGACAGGCTTTCATTTGGGTCTGCAATATGCATCGTAGTGACTGCTGGAAATATAAGAGAGGGAGGACAACAAAGGGAACAAAGTATAACCCAAAGTTCACTTGCTCTGTCCAGGAGATAAAGATTAAACTGAAGGAGGTCAAAGCTATTAACATTTAGACTACAGGTTATATAACAAACTAGCATCTAGTTAGATATCTGCCTTCTTATTGGAGGGGAGCTTGTTTCTAAATTTATGTAAACACTAATATTAGTAAAAGCCTGGGTGGTCTCAGCCTTGTGACCCAGTGGACATATTTGATCCACGTCTCCCTGAAAAAATTGTCCTCAATGATCACTCTCACTTTTAAATTGTAAATACGTCCCTTGATTCCTTTCTGCCAACTGTGACAGCATTTGCAAAGGAAAGACTTCTGGGCTGGGCTGGCTTTAAACTTGTTTTCCCAACTGCCAAATTCTCCTTCACACCATACAATCTGCAAAAATCTTATTTATGTTCAGCTTTTTGGACCAAGCAAGATTACTGCAGCCACCACAAAGGAGCACAGACACGACTTGTTTGTTAATTAAATCCCATAGCAAGAGAGACTCTTTTGCAAGTCAGATCCTTATTTATGGAATATCCTTTGCTTTTTCAAGTCACATTATTCTCTAACTTTATGGTGCTCTCTACATCTTCTTGTTCTAAATCTAGTGCTGAGTGAAACCAGATGGGTTACCAAGGGAAAATAAATTAGGTAGCAGCCAGCAGGGTTAGCTTTTGGAAAGTGATTTGGTTAAACCTTGGATAGATGTCAAGTGCCCACCAAGCCACTCTATCCCTCCCCTTCTTGGAAGGATGAGAAGAAAATAAGATGAAAAATAACTTTGTGGATCAAGATAAAGGTGGCTTAATAAAGTAAGAGCAAAGGCCATGCACAGAAGCAAAGGAAAACAAAAAAATTACTCTTCTACTTTTAGCAGGTGATGACCAGCCACTTTCCAGGAAATAGGACTTCAGTACACATAATAGTTGCTTGGAAAGACAAATGTTGTAATAACAAATGCTCCCCCTTCTCCTTTTTTCTCTTAGCTTTTACTGGTGACCAGGTGTCATATGGTATGAAATACCTCTTTGGTCAGCTGCCCTGGCTACGCCCCCTTCTAAAATCTTGCCCATCCCCAACCTGCTGGTCAGGGAAGAACGTCAGATAGACAGTCATGATGTTGTGAGCGCTGCTGAGCTGTAGCCAAACAGTGTGTGCTGTCAACACCTTTCTAGTTACCAATACAAAGCACAGTGATATGAGGGCTGCTATGGGGAAAATTAACTCCATCTTGGCCAGACCTAGTACACCTGGTTAATCTCTCCTTGCACTGTACATTTCATGAGGATTAATATGTTTTGGTTTTGTATTTTAGCAGCTTAACCAGCTATCTCTTACAGGGGGATTGATGAGTGCAGGAAAAGTGAACTTGTGGCCTCTTCCCACTACACTGTTACTATTCCTAGCGATAATCCACTGGAGTTTCATTTCTGTAAGCCACCTGCTTTCCACAAGTTGTACTGGGACAGTAAACATTCACAGAAGAAGGATGATGCAGATTTTGAATTGGAAATAATCCTTAGAAATTAATTTTGGCTGCTCTGCAACAATTCAAACCGTAAGCTTTCCTCTCCTCCAAGAATGTGAAAGCTGGAGAGGGCTGTGTTCAGTGATCTGTCCCACAAAAGACTGCTAACCATGAACTTTCCTGATCCACTGACCAGTCTCTGTCATCTCTACTTAACATGATTTCTTGCATCACCAGAGGAAGCCCTACCTCTAAAACCATGGTTTAACCATTACCACTTTGCAGTGAATAAATGGAGTTCCTTGCTCAGGCAACTACAGCCCAGGGCTTCCTATGATCCTCTTTGAGCCCAGAGGACAGCCCCTCAGAATAACACATTTAATAACATTACCACCTTAGCTTTTGAAACCTATTGCAGTCCTTTGTTATCAGGAAGGCAGTGTGTGTCAAATTCTCACCTTCCCTTTGAAGCACAGTACCAAGGGGTCATCAAAGTTTTTTGGGCCCAATTGCCTAGAAGTTACCTGTGGCTGTCTCACCACTCTGACTCTCTCTGGTTTTCGTCTCCACCTATCAACTCCATGCCTCCTGACACAACAACACTGCCACCATGAAAAGAATGACTAGTCTGCCCAGCTCTCATTTTGCTAGATGCTTATGAAAGCAGGTGAGTGTTACATTGCTATCTCATTAGTTAATCAAGTTGGCATTGCTAAGCACAATAGTCCTCTGATAGAAGAAACAATAAAAATTTTTCAGACAGTTTTCTTTCAATAGATAAATAAAAGCCTGTTATTTTGGAAGGATCAGAACAGTTTATGTTCAGCTTTTTGAAAGCAACAAAAATGTGGCAAGGATTGACATGTATTCATGAAACATTTGGCACTAAAGAATCTACATTTGTCATCCAACAAGCAATTTCATAAATCTCCATTTTCCAAGAGATACATTTGCTTGAGCAGAGGCCACAGAAAAAATATCATTTTATTGTTACTATTTATAGTAACAGTCATAAAGGAAAAAGGCCATATTATGAAAAACAGCGAGTTTTGATGCAAAATCCAATGCATTTTTTCCAACAGAAATTGATTAATTCTGTTGAACATTGATCTAATTTGAAAGATGAAATCATAACTGCACAAAAAATATAACAGGGTTTCAAATTTTAAAATACACAAGTGTATCCTAAGTGTTTTATATCAACAAACCAAAGATGAACAGAATCATAAGTAAGGTAATTGCAAAGTGTTCTAAAAAAACCCCTAGCAGGAAACAAATATGAATAGCATATTCCAAATGAGATCATCTGCCATATCTCAAGGCTCAAAGCTGGCTGTTATTTCTAACTTTGTCCATGAACAATAGGAGTACAAAGCCAGATCCTAGATTCACCCAAATTAGCATTGTCTCTGACTCAAGAACCAGTTTCCTGGTTTCTAGGGTATGTGTGGTATTGAAGCCTGACTCTCTAGTCCACTTTACCATCTGGCAATCTATTGATGAAAGCTACAAGAAGGCATGAAAAGCTGAGACAGGCATTATACCCTTTTAAAAATGTCAGTCAGAGTTGAATTGTTAAACATAGTCTACTTCTTATCCATTCCTTTTCCTTGGGAAGGATTCTTTGGGAAGCCAGTTCTCTTCTATATTCCATTGTCATTAAAATAAGGCAGAAGAAATATGACAAAACTAGGAAGTAGACTCAAAGACATAAGAAAATCTAAATCTGTAGATTGGTGTGTGACAAAAGCAGTATAAAAAGGTATGCTTCCTTTTTGTGTTATCTAACACAGAAACTACAAGTAATTACCAGAAGAAGAGGAATACTATCTCCTTAAGTAAGTATCCACAAAACAAGAAGAAAAATAAACCATGCAATGTCAGCACTTCAATATGAATAGCATGGTTTGGAGTTTTCGTGCCACTAAATTAATAGATCCTTAGAATATGCCATAAATTATAAGTTCCTTAAAAAGTGCTGCATCCAACACTTTTGGAATGCTGTATTGCATTATTTTATTGTTGTAGATGAGAATAAAATATCATAGAAGCAGACTTTAGAAATCAACAGTAGTTTAGATAAAAATGATCATGATTTGCTTCTGTTTGTTATATATAATCAGAATTAAGTTCAGGCCAGTAATATGTATACTTGATGGATTGCAAGAGCCAATTTTGCAAAGCTGAAAACAATTATGAGCTAAATCAGTTGGGAGAAAGAAATTAGGCAGGAAATGTGGATAATAACTGGAAAGTGTTTAAAAACATTTTTACAAGAAGTCTAAAAAAAAAAAAGAATGAAAGCTGGGTGAGCCTAAATGTTGACTTGCATAAAAGTGAAAACAGCTATGTAAATCAAGATAATTACACAAAAAAAGACATTTATTAGAATCCATGACAGTTAGACAGAAGATAAGAACTACTGAAAATTGATAAGGATGGAAGCAAGAAGGTTTATCATCAAAGTTAAGGATAACAATAAAAATTTTTGGTCTCAACTACAAAGAAGTGTAGTCATGTTAATAATATATGCAAAAATCTGTATGTTCTGTAAATAAATCTGATCTCTGTTTGAAGAAAAAAACAGACAAAACCAGTTCTGTCATAAGAAGGCAACACAAAATGGCTTAACAGGAACAAGAAGTTCTTGTGAGCCTTCCTGAAAAACTCGACGCTTTTACTGGCCTTAGAAAGCAAAAGAAGGTAAATGTTGCCAGGCATATGTAAGTTAAGATGGGCCAGCAAACCAAAGTCTTTCCAAGTCTGCAAAGAGCCTGTGAACAAAACTAAAAAACCAGCATTGGCATCGGAAAAAATCAGTCTGTCAGAGCCCATACAGATGTGAACAACACTCTGCGCAGAGTAAAACACCTTTGAAAGTGGATTGTACACCTTTTGAAGCCAAACTTTTTAAGTACCCTGAAGTTGCTATTGTGTCTTTTTGTAAGCCTGTTTCTTAATTTCAGATGTCCTTTTTTTCCAAACTGATATTCATGCAAGGTTTACCTGGCACAGAAGCAGGAGAAAAAGTCTTCACTGAATCTGGTACTCTGTTTACCGAGAAACAACCAGTGCAAAGATGTTTTCTGTATTAATACAATTCTGAAATGGTAATCTAGCTCCTAACCAGGTGATACAGTGAATAATTGGTACAACTTACTAACTGGTTAGGGTTAACTATGTGTAACATCTCCATTGATTTATGAGTGTCAGGTTCACAGGTTATTTAGATTGTTCAATTTAGCACTTTTCCCCAGCTTTCATTTGTACATTTTGAACCAGGAGTTCAATGGATTGATCAATATGAAGTACAATAGGTCTCTGTACCGCTCCATAAACAAAGTTGATTTTTATAGCCTTCGTGTGATTTAAACCTTTAACACTTTAAACCATTCTGCAGCAGTCTTGCCATGTAAGCATATGCTTCTCTTCACTTTCCTTAATTCACATCAGATTGTGACTTAGCAAGAGGCAAGGCAATGAAAGCTGCTGTGTGTCTGGTGAGCCTGATCCTGCAAATGTATGTGCATGACACTGCATGCAGGTAAATAACTCATTTGATCCCAGCAAGGCTATTCACATATATAACACTGTTAAGGCGAATTTGTTATAAGGTAAGGACTGACATTTGAATAGTGAGCTTTGTGGTTAGGCAGAGCTTTCCTAGTGCTCAGAGGCCATGAGGAAAGGCAAATCTCATATGCTCTGTGTGACTTATGTGACTTGCATGATTTTTCCCAAAGTCAAGTTCCCTCTTCGCCATAAAAACAGGCTCATATGTCCACCTTTGCAGCCTGCCCCCCACCTCATGACTGTACATATCAGAGGCAGTTTTGTAGGGGCTCATGTTCACCTGTCAGCTGAATTTGATGTTTGGTTCAGGGAGAAGAAGACATACATCAGGAGAGGAGTGAAATGCAAATGCAATCCTCTAGTGTCGTCAGTCTGTAGATCCCTTACTGGATGGCAATCTCTCATTCTGCAACATGGCATTTAAGTGAACCCACCAGACACATTATCCCCCATTACATTTTTTGGCTCAGTGTTCACTCATAAATTAGCAAAAATGAGGGTTTCAAAGGTTTGGATATGATTTTTGGAAGGATCTCATTCTCACTGCTGCTTGGAGTGCAAATGGCAGAGCAAGGAAGGCTCTTCAGTTTTGAAACCAGAGTTATTCTCATAAAGGAGCTAAAAAGGAAGGCAGTGCTCTCTCTTTCCCCAGCATCCTGTCATTAGCCTGCTGTTCACAACTACACACCCATCACATTGTTCCTGAGTAAGTCCTGCTTGTTTGGCTGACCTTTGCTGGAGATTTCTCTAGAACGGAGAGTATCCATCTGACTAAATATCCCTCAGGCATGTGAAAGGCAAGTAGGGATAACTGATGAAGTCAACACATGGAAGAATTTACTGTTTTACCAGGATGTAAGAAGATCCTTCTTAAGCACTTAAATAACTAAAAATCTTTTCAACTCAGTGCCGGTATAAAATAATAATAAAANGGGAGGGGAGGGGAGGGGGGCTTTCTGAGCTATAAGCACAATCCATCTTTCATCTCACAGACAAAAAAGGCACAGAAAATGTGAAGCAGTTACTAAAGTCTTAAAGAGCAAGTTAAATGATAACCTTTAATATCTGTTGAGTGTCACAGATTACATATATTTATGCATTTAATGCAGCTTTAAACAGTATACATAAATGAATGTCGTTAAGCAGTGACAGGAGAATCAGGCGAGTACTTTTATTTATAAAAATATCCTCCTTCTGTGTTCCTAGTTCACTTTGAAAAGTGTCATATTCAGCATCCCTGACTGTGGGCCCTGCATACCTTCTTTTGGTGCCACTCCCTGTGAGTCAGCCTCTTCGAGCAAAGCAGAAGAGTTTGAGAAGAGGTCAAGTTTGTCTCTGGCCAAATAAAAGGCTCCATTCCTTAGCAGTCAGATACAGAAACTGCTATAATTTAACAAACTACAAATGAAAAAGAAACTTTTCTTATGAAGCTACCCTCATAAAATAGGTCTTGTTCTGAGAAGTTGCTGTAATACAGAAACGGCACTAATAGCACTAATAGTGTGTGTCTGGGGTGAGATTTTATCTTAAATGTTATTCAATAAATTAAAAGAATTATTAAAATACATTACAAGCTATTACTAGAACAATCTCTCCCAAATAATTTTTTTTCTATTGCATCTTCTTTTACAAACTCATTGCAAATTTTGAGGGAAAGAGGCCAAACAATCAAGAAACAGCTTAGTTACATAAGGAATGAAAATATTTTTTCTAATGACTTCAGGGCTGGTACAATGCCACCAATGACCAGGATGAGACCCAGTGTAGTCCCTCAAGCTCTGTAACACTGGACAGCTGAGTCACAGTGAATCTTCTCGTGGTGACAGCGATGTTTACTTTATCAGGAAAGGATAGTCTGATGATGGTTTAGCCATTTTATTGCTGCCAATGTCCTTAACTTGTTTGGAGCAAGAGAGGATGCTCCTTCCATAGCTACATTTACACAGGCGCAGTGTTTGCATAGTGTTTAACACAATGGACTGCTCTTCAGCTCTTAGATATCAAGTCACTACAGTTCTGCTAATATTTATGATGACTACGGATATTTTCACTCAGGAAAATGTGAGATTGTCACTAAGAGAAGTAACACACAGAAAAGGAGACAGAGAAATTTCATAGACTATCCCAAGCCACTTGAGGCACTTGGTGCCATGATTTAGATGATGGGTTGCTGTTAGATTACAGGTTGGACTAGATCTCTAAGATCTCTTCCAACTTTGCCAATACTGTGATACTGTGATAGTGAGTTAGAAGAGTCCACTAGGATCATCAGAGCATAAACCCTGGCCCTGTATAGGACACCCCCAAGAATCACATGATATGTCTGAGAGAATTGTGCAAACACTTCTTGAAATCTGTCAGGCTTGGTGCTGTGACCACTTCCTGGGGAGCCTGTTCCACTGCCCAGCCACTCTCCAGGTGAAAAATCTTTTCCTAAAATCCAACCTAAACCTCTCCTGACACAGCTTCATACCATTACCTCAGGTCCTCTCATTGGGCACCAGAAAGTAGATCGGTGCCTGTCCTTCTGCTTCCCCTCAGGACAAAGTTGTAGGACTGCAGTGAGGTCTCCACCTTCACCACTTTGAATACCCCTCTTATAGAAAGTTGTCTACAGGCTGTCCAGCCATACTTCTGCTAACCAGTTTGTAGACAAAGGTGATGTGTAATCAGAGTCACTGGCACACTGGTTATTTTTTAACACAAAATTTACCTGAAACAATCATATCTATGTTGCATTGCTTAGAATGCTGCAGTGTTTTAATTTTAAATTAACTTTTAAAATCAAAATTGTTGTAATAAAATATTGCAAGTAATTTTTTCTATATTGGTGTACAGAGAGACACGGATGAAAATTATATACAACCAATTTACTCAATTTGAAAATCCTATTCTTGATCAAAACTAGAATAAATAGTAATATTTAATAATTTAAAAATTCACAGACTAGGCCCTTTGAAAACTTTTGTACAAAACAACTCCAGACCCTCAACTTCTTATGGTTGTTCATGAACTTCATTCTTTATTGTTCAGCTATATCCCTAAAAAAAACCCAAACCATTAAACAAATATTAGGCCAACTTGTGTCCAGACAACAATTGTGAAATTCTGCAAAAGTGCTCTTTTTGAAACTCTTCATTATTAAGGCACCACTGATAAAATCCTAGTACCTCAAATCTATTGACATCTGTTAAAAATTTCCCCTTTCTGTACTGCAATGAAAGACTCATCACTGAACTTCAGGGAACTGAATTCCATAGCCAGGTAGCTTAATTTGCCAATCCACTTCATCCATAAAACATAGTATACACACATGGACCATATTATAGGGGATCCAAAGGTGTATAAAAAAAAACAGTTGAGCGAATAAGGAACACAGGATGCAGCCATATCCCACAAAGCTTTTTCTAAACAAGAACTTAATTGTAAAATTAACCCACTACTCTACTAAATAGTCTCAGGCAGATATAAAATGTCCCGTGATCCTTGTGGGTGCCTTCCAACTCAGTATATTCTGTGATTCTATTATAAACAAGGCCAGACTTGTTGAAACTGTGTAACAGAAAGGCCTCGGCTCCAGAAAAAAAAAACAGTGGTTTGTTAAATGAAATGAAACATTAGCATTTAGACATACACAAAACAGCCTGGGATGAAAACTTGCTTTAAGTTCATGGCAGCTGCATACTGAAAACATAGAGACAACTGAAGGGCCTATTTTAATTATCACAAAGTTTGAAGCAACTCACTTTATAATGGCATTTACTGGAAAACAAAAATATTCCCAATTCAAAGAACAGCCAAAAAAAAAAATCAAGACAACTTTAGTTAGAAAAGTCAACAGCATCTCAGAATTCAGATTAAGAAACATGAAGCAGTATAGAAATATGGAGTACATAGTACTACTTTATAAACAGCAATGAAATAGGGTGAGAAAAGAAGGCATTCCTAAGAAGACTGCATCTGCAGAGCACCAGTGGTACACAAGAGCCACAAACTTTCTGAACACAGATCAGTCCTTTATTAAGAGAAATTTTGAAAACTGTAGAGCAAATTAAATGATTTGGTTTCAAGTAAGGATACCTCAAACCTGCAATGGAAATCTTACCTTGTCATGTATATAGTGCAGGAAGCTTGAAGATGATAATGAATATCAAGCCAACATTTCTGTTAGTGGCCTGTTTTCCAAATGTGGGCAGGCAATCATATACACATGCACTAATCAAGCCTCTCTTTCCACATGAGGCTTCTTAGAGAAATATATGGTAGTAGGATTCGTGCTGTGTTGCTTAGAGAATAGGGAACAGATGGGGAAAATTTAATTCCCAAGGCCAATGGCTGCTAGGGGATTCCCTTATGCCATTTAATTCTTTGCAGTAAAAAGAAAGTAAGTTTCTCAAACCATGTAAAGAAATTTTACTTCCTACTAACTTTTTGATTTTTTTGAAAAAATTCTTTCAACAGAGAAAACATTTCTCTGCAGCAGATATAACAGCTGTCCCAGAGACATGGGGCAATCCCATGGTATGTACTGCGGCTGTCCTGCCAATTTCCTTTTTATCTAAACAACAAAGTGATGGGATGCCCACCACAAAAAAGCATATTATTCTGATGGTCAGTACTTACGTGTTCAGAATATTAACTGAATCCTTTTATTGAATAATTGCAACTTTTAATGCCACTAGGGAGAGGGTTATGTTATAGTTTCCTGCTGAATGGGACAGGCAAGAGGAAAACAGGCTTATAAATCACCCAGTTCACAGGGGCTTCAGCAACTGTACAAATGTTCAGAGGTGGACAAAATAGAAGTTAATTGCATTATTAGTTGCATGGACAGAAGTACGTAATGTTTCTTTGAAGAAAACAAACTAATTTTAATCATAGTGAATACAGTTATTATTGATGACAGTCTGCTGCTGGATGAAGCATCTCTGTTGAACTTGGGAAAGCCAACAGGATTTGGCAAGTTAGCCCAGGGGTCACCAGCACAAAGATATCAGACAAGTGTGGCTGTCGCAAGTCGATGGGGTGATGTCCAGGGACATAGCAATCCACTCTGAGTGGGATACGTCCTGCAGGAGGAGGCTTCCTGACAGGCAAAGCTGCTTGATTATTACACTGTGGGCTACTGTAAATGCAAGTATTGATGGTGCAACAAGGACTGGACTGAACACAGGTCAAGAGGAACCAAAATCCTACTGTCCTTTTTAAAACCATGGGTTCTGCTTCCCTTCTCTCCTATTCCCTTTATTTTCCAGTGGATCACTAAGAGAACAAATGAAGATAATATTTAAACTGTGATTTAAGCCATGGCAGAATTAAAAGGGACCAAAGTGGTGCTGGGGGCCTTTTGGCTAACAGAACAGTTAGCTGCTCTTTTGTTGACTCAGCTTAAAATAGTAAAAAATGTTTGTATTTATTTCAGGAAAACATCAAAGGAGCATCCTTCCAATCCTGACTGTAGCCTCTAGGTACTTGCAGTGATTACTGCAATAGCAACTCTTTTTTGATCTGGCTCAGCCAATAACTCTGAACTTCCTCCATGAAATAAGAGTCTAGCTTCTCTGGTCTTTCCTCTTCCTACTCATCATGTCAGAGAGCAGATGGTACTTGAACAATGTATTAGTTTCTCTGTGGACAGGTTTTGGTAGCAGCGGGGGGGCTGAGGGAGAGGCTTCTTAGAGAAGCTGCTGGAAGTTTCCCCCACGTCCAGCAGAGCCAATGCCAGCCGGCTCCACTGCTGACCAAGGCCAGCCCAATCAGCAGTTGAAGGAACACCTCTGTGATAACATATTTAAGAAGGAAGGAAAAAAAAAAAAAAAGTTAGGAGACGAAGATGGCTGCCAGAGAGGAGCAGGGTGAGAGCCTGTGGACAACAACGCAGACACCAAGGTCAGTGCAGAAGGAGGGGGAGGAGATGCTCCTGGTGCCAGAGCTGAGATCCAGCTGCAGCCCATGGTGCAGCCCATGGTGAAGCAGCTGTGCCCCTGCAGCCCATGGAGGAGCACAGGAGTGCAGAGATCCACCTGTAGCCCGTGGAGG